>SRMA01025989.1:81362-268245 GCA_007224835.1 Danionella cerebrum
GATCGGGCAGGCAACACATCTAACATTTTCTACTGCAACCAGATCTGTGCTCTCTTCAGAAAATGTGGATAGGTTAATCTTTTTAGCCCAAAACTTGAATAGTTAGTTTTGTTGATATACAAGCTGAAGCTGTTGCTAGTGTTAAAAGTTTTCAGGTCCTAACTAGTTGCAGTATTTCATTTTTTATTTAAAAAAACGTGTTTTTCTTTATAAAGAGTGCAATTTATTTAAAATATCACCCAAATGTGTCACTTTTATTTATTTTATGCAAGAACTATTGTGTATTGGCAGCTTTTCAAAATAAAGATTATGTAAGTTCTTATTTTTTTGTACCGAACCGAATACGATTTTAGCGTACCGTTACACCCCTAATATATATATATATATATATATATATATATATATATATATATACATATACATATACATCAATTGTTTGTTTACCCATCGTTTAGTCATTAAAAAAAAATCTAATTTACTTTGTTATTAGCTGTGTTTCTATCCGCCTATCTTTATGCACATTTTGGAATAGCACATAAAAAACCCTGGATGGAAACGCCAAAATGCAAATCAATTGAGTAAAATTCCAATAAGAACAAATGCAAATAAATTATAATGGAAACACATTTACTGAATAAATCCACATTTTTATATTGAGTAATTACAAATGAAAAAAGACCTTCTAACGCAGCAACTTCATATTTTCTATTTATATTTGCTGTCAATTTATCAGTAAGTGACAATTATGTTCTCTTAGGCTCTTTGGATGGAAATGGTGCTTTATTCGCAAATATTTTATCTGATATTCCAGTTTTTGCATAAACTTAATTTGCATCTTTGGATGGATACATGGCTATAGGTTCATCTGTGTATTTGTTTTTTTTCATTTGGGTGGAATGGGCTACCACCTAAGGTCGGGGATCGAACCTAGATCCCATTGCACGACAGTGCAGGATAACCCCAGAAGCAAAACAGAATCTTCTCTTGCTATAAATATCTGTTTTTATATAAAAAAATAAATATTTGAGAATTAATCACACCGCTAAACCCATCTCTTTTTGAATATGCTGCATGAATATGTTGTAATAAACAGAAAAATGGAATAACTATATAAATTGAAATGAAATTTCCACAATTAAAAAGATTTACAATTCTATTAAATAGGTAATGTTGGAAACCCCAATTTTATCCGAAGGGGTAACTAATGTTTGCATAGTTTATATAAAGCAGGAAAGATGCACTCGACTCGGACAGGCATAAGGTCAAAGTGAGAATCAGACAGACAGAGTGAGAAACAGACAGATGTGGCTTGATGCAAAACAAGGACAGACTGGCTGGTGCCACAGCCTCTGACTGTGATATGGAAGAGGAAATTGCTTACATAATGCTGCGTCAATCCAATACAGCAACTCCAAGATAACCAGCAGCAGTGAGCACAAGAGCACTCCATTTATTTGATCAACAGCCTTGTTTTTGAATTCAGCAAAGCCTTGGAAGACTTGTATATCTCACCATACTGCACAATGCTCAATCTCATGTAATTACTTGCACACTATAGAGAACTCCTTTTTCTAAGGGAGCTTTCACACTTCTAGTTTGTCTACGTTTGTCTGGACCATGAGGAACAAATGATGCATAGTAGTAATCGTCTGCAGATTTAGTCCTCATTCACACCACATTGATCGCTCTGGTCCGCACTAGTTCAACACCAATCCATAACACCACAGGCACATCAGAGTTTGATCACACTCCCACCACAAACGATGAGCTATAGAGTTTGTTTGGATTAGTTACCTTGCTTTCTCACCAGCACTCTAATTATCCAGAAAAAAAAATATGATTTTTTTTTGCCAGTAAATCTGGCTCTTAACCTCTTAAGCCCTGAGGCCTATTTTCCGAAAATCCTATACTTTTACTTTTTAAGGCATTTCTCAGCTTTTACAAGGCCTAAACTGCAAATCTTGGTATCAAAATGAAGATAGGTTCTTGGGGAGTGGTGTGGATGAGTTAATTTGACAGTCAAGAACTCTGGGTAAGAGTAATTGATGTTGGAATGGCCAAAAAATGAACTCCGCCTAAAAAAACCCCACATGTTTCCTCCAATATCTCCTTTTTTTACTTATAACGAAGCAAATAAACACAATCAATTGTAACCACTACATGTCAAGGACATCTGTAGCAAGTTTGGTGTCCATACTACAAGAAACTAATATTCTGTACAGGTTTTGATTAAATAAAGTTCAGGCGTAATCCATGTTGGCACAGTTTGGCACAATTAGGCACAATAATTGATATATGGAAAAAATCTTGTCCAAAGCTTCAGCTACGTTCATTTTCTTCTTTTCTTGCTTACGGGACATGATTTCAGCAAAAAAAACTCCTAAAGAAATGCTGTAAAAGGGGGGTGGAAGCTCATTTACACCATCTTGCTGCGCTTTTGGGAACCTTTCATTCACAAATGCTTTCGACGTTCGAGCTTTTGCGTGTCCCTACCCCCCGACCATCTGTCCAATCCGGGAGCTCTATATATCGCTAAAAAGCTCTGATTCTATGGAAGCCAATGAGCTCAACCATTTTGAGACTGACAGGATCGCCGACGAATCACACGACGCGCAGCGTGGAGAGACCACCTCTTACGCACGGGGAGTCATTCCATATTTGGTGACGTTATGAGAGCACGGGGCAACAGAAAAAAAACAAAATGGAGTTTCCGCGAAGCTACCGACCGGACATACCAACAAACGGACTTTCATCGCTATGGAAATAACTTTTTGTTGAAAAAACGGCAAAGGTAAGACAAGATTTACATGCTTGCTTGGTTTTTTGCTGGCGTTTTTTCGTGGAACTTTCACTCCCTGCTCTGAAATACTTCATGCAATGTAAATGAGTTGCATATCGCTGGATTCAGCTGGTTGTTAGCTTTCATTTGATGCCATGGTTTTGGTGTTTCCGTTTATATTGTGGATACATATCGCACATAAACAAAAACGTGGTCATGAATTATAATCCGGCTATGTTGTTGTTTATTTGCATGGCGTTCGAGCTGTGGTTAACGGATATGAAATTGAATTAGATACGTTTTTAGAGGAGTTTCCGCTGAACACAACAGTATTTAATATGTGTGGGTTATTCTCAGGGTTAGAGAGCTATGAGTGAAAATGTAACGCACAAGGGGGCAAGTCCCCGGTACCGGGGACTCTCGGGCTTAAGAGGTTAAATTCCCAAATATTTATAAGCATTTTTCAGCACCAATATCTAAAATTGTCATAAGGTATGACATGAAAAATGGAGCACATATTTTCCTCAACTGTGGTTTATTTTTCTAAATCATAATTGCAAAGGAGGTCTTCACTACTCAAAACTTTCAAAATATTTTTAATAAATTCTCTTAAACCTTATGACAATGATAAAAAAGATACTTGAGAACCTTATTGATACTTATTTCCTTTTTTTCTATTGTTATTTAAATGAAGTACCACAAAGCTGTTTTTGTCACAATTGAGAAAGTCACACCATATGGCATGAATCTCACGCCATATGACTTTTTTTTTTAAGATCACAAATCCAAGTACAAATGATAATATATACACAACACCTTTGGTAGCAATCTCTATAAATTCTGTTCATCTACAAGCCAAGATCTCTAGTATGAACCAGGTTGCTTTCGGTCAGCCATAGCGTCAAGCAGCAGCTATGAAGATCAGTACTTTCAACAGAGAGGAAATAGTTCTGAAAACAGTGACCTGCTTTCCAGTCTTTGCAGTAAATAAAGAAGAAATCATGCTTCAAGAGTTGAGACTGATGTGGAGGTTGTGTCTGCAATCACTTCGGAGCATGTGCGGATTCTTGATCGATCATCATGTGAGAGCTAAACTGTGGAATATGTACAAAATAATCATATTGCGATTCATTCAAAAATAATCATTTTTACGAATATTGTGATTTTAGTAACAATTTTGACAATTGTTTTTGCTTTTTCAAACAAGCTACGTATATACATTCATACAAAATGTATTCAGTGCACAAGAAGTGCATAACGAAACATTACACACAGAAATTGCAGAACTGTAGTAAAATTGTCTTAAAAAAAACATAAAAAATAAAGATTAACCGACCTGAATTCCAGTCAAAACAATAAATTAAAACTAACTTAAATTAAAAAACAGATTGCCCTCTTAACCTCTTAAGCCCGAGAGTCCCCGGTACCGGGGACTTGCCCCCTTGTGTGTTACATTTTCACTCATAGCTCACGAACCCTGAGAATAACCCACACATATTAAATACTGTTGTGTTCAGCGGAAACTCCTCTAAAAACGTATCTAATTAAATTTCATATCCGTTAACCACAGCTCGAACGCCATGCAAATAAACAACAACATGTCCGGAGTATAATTCATGACCACGTTTTTGTTTATGTGCGATATGTATCCACAATATAAACGGAAACACCAAAACCATGGCATCAAATGAAAGCTAACAACCAGCAGAATCCAGCGATATGCAACTCATTAACATTGCATGAAGTATTTCAGAGCAGGGAGCGAAAGTTCCACGAAAAAAACGCCAGCGAAAATCAAGCAAGCATGTAAATCTTGTCTTACCTTTGCCGTTTTTTCAACAAAAAGTTATTTCCATAGCGATAAAAGTCCGTTTGTTGTTATGTCCGGTCGATAGCTTCGTGGAAACTCCATTTTGGACTTTTTCTGTTGCTCCGTGGTCTCATGACGTCACCAAATATGGAATGACTCCCCGTGCGTAAGAGGTGGTCTCTCCACGCTGCGCGTCGTGTGATTCGTCTGCGATGCTGTCCATCTCAAAATGGTTGAGCTCATTGGCTTCCTCAGAATCAGAGCTTTTCAGCGATATATAGAGCTCCCGGATTGGACAGATGGTCGGGGGGTAGGGACACGCAGAAGCTCGACGTCGAAAGCGTTTGTGAATGCAATGTTCCCAAAAGCGCAGCAAGATGGCGTAAATGAGCTTCTACCCCCCTTTTACAGCGTTTCTTTAGGAGTTTTTTTTTTGCTGAAATCATGTCCCATAAGCAAGAAAAGAAGACTATTAACGTAGCTGAAGCTCTGGACAAGATTTTTTCCATATTTCAATTATTGTGCCAAATTGTGCCAAACTGTGCCAACATGGATTACGCCTGAACTTTGTTCAATCAAAACCTTTACAGAATATTAGTTTCTTGTAGTATGAACACCAAACTTGCTACAGATGTTCTTGACATGTAGTGGTTACAATTGATTGTGTTTATTTGCTTCGTTATAAGTAAAATAAGGAGATATTGGAGGAAACATGTGGGTTTTTTTTTAGGCGGAGTTCATTTTTTGGCTATTCCAACATCAATTACTTTTACCCAGTGTTCCTGACTGTCAAATTAACTCATCCACACCACTCCCCAAGAACCTATCTTCATTTTGATACCAAGATTTGCAGTTTAGGCCTTGTAAAAGCTGAGAAATGCCTTAAAAAGTAAAAGTATAGGATTTTCGGGAAATAGGCCTCAGGGCTTTAGAGGTTAAACGCAATGGAAAAGACTGAAATTCTGAGATTTCAATCACAATTCCTCAAACTATAATTGCTGTTCATCGTAAAGAGTTTAATAATTAATCTGATATTAATCCCAGCTCTTACGGGCTCCAGAAAATGTGTTTATTCCTCCTGCAGAGAGCAAATGTTTTGAGCTGCTCGAGCGCTTGCTTTAGCTCGATGTTTCAAGCTAAGCAGAGCGGAGAGTGGAGCTGTGCTTAATCTGAGTGATGGACTCCAAACAGAGCATCACATCGCGTGCGCCCGCAGGATTGAACCGGGAAGATTAATGCACTTATGTGCTGTGGATATAAACAGAGGAGCTGCAGATGCTCACCTTACGTGAAAAACATTTGCCCTTTACTTCCAAGTGTTTTATTTGGAGCTCGAGTGATTGAAAACGTCGTATCGAAACAAAAATAACGTTTAATAAGTCAATATTGTTTAGTTTAATAAAAGGACAATGTAGAGACGGCGTGTAGAGTTATTAGCCAATCTTTATTGGCCCAGGAATCAGAGCCCGGGAATGTTTTTCTTCTTCTGATGTCTTGTAGTTGTGGAAATAAGAGAATAAAAAGCATAAAAACTGCTGTGGTCAATATTATTTACACCCTGAAGAAAGGGAAGGATTATCAAGAAGAGACCAGCACAGTGGAGAACAAAAGATCGAGGCAGGAAGTGAAAGATTTCAAAAGCTTGTGATGGAGCAGACCCAAGACTGGAGTGAAGCTCTGAGACCAGTCTTGAATTGATACGAATAGCCTCACAATGGACTCCACTTTAGAAGAAGAGTGAACAACCTTCGGTCAGACGAGACAAAACTCGAGCTTAACCGCTCCAACGGTGAAACATGATGGTGGGTGGTTGATGCTGTGGTACTGGGAATCATGTTAGGCTTGAAGAAAACCTGACAGAAGCCTCAGAAAATTGTTTATCTCCCAAAGCCAACCTCACTTCTGCTGAGGAATTGCCTCCAACTCAGAAAAGTCAGTCGACTTGAATCCAATAGAAAATCTGTGCGACACATTAAAGTGCTAGAAGACCAACAAATCTGGAGGAGCTATTTGTGTTAGTTTTATGATTTTGTTGCTAGGCGACAAATTGCTTTCTCTACGAAGACGGTCTCTAGAGCCCTACACGGGAATGCACTGCGAGGTTTCCGACCAAGAAAAGCTTGATATAGATTCGAAAGGAATGCGTCTTTATTTTAACTTAAACACACAGAAAAACTAGCCTAATGCTAAACGCAGGAAAAGAGAGAGTGAGATATGAAACATTCCTTTAAAATTTCATTTGCCACACCCCTTCTGTGGCACATTCGCAGCTTCTGTTTCAAGATCAAACAGGATTATATATATTTTCACCTCCAAGCCAGAATGAAGTTCAACATGAGACAAAACTGGAGATTACATAGTGGTGGGAGGTTAATGCTGTGGGGGTGTTTCTGTACATTTTTTTTTCTGTAAAAAAGTTGATTTTAAGAAAAGTTGGATAGCCGACCTCTGCAAGAAAACTTGACATTTTGCCTTCCAGCAGGACAATGACCCGAAGCACACCTCATTTCTGTCAAAGAAACGCCAGAAGACCAACAAATCTGAGAGCAAATAGGATTCACTTCATTTTTTAAAAGATTTGCTTTTGTTCACCAGCACTTTAATTATTATTTTTTTTAAATAGACAGGACAGTTGTAGAAGACAGGAAATGGGAGGGAGAGATCCTGAATAAAATTTAGTGTTTTAGTCGTTTATTTCTACGTAATTAATATCTGTTCCTCCATAAGTGTGATCCGTCTCCATCTCTTCCAGTGCTGAGATGATGGGTCACCCTGATCTCCAGCCTGAATGTGACGTCAAGCTGTTGGAGCCGTTGCTGCCTGAGATGGTGGTGAACGATTTGCTCGGGAAGTACCTCAAGACGTTCAACGTGAGCGCCTCAAGTCTGCTTCTAAAGTTAAGAAATGAATCAATCTATTTCTGAACGTCTATGTGTTTATCGCTTGTCCAGTCGAACATCACAGGCTGGCTACGCAAAGCTCTGGAGACCGACAAGAAAGACTGGCAGAAGGAGACCGAGCCTGAAGCCGACCAGGATGGCTATTATCAGACCACCTTGCCTGCTATTGTCTTCCAGGTGCTGCGTCTACATTCTGACGCCGTTGCTTGGAAAAGAGATCTTTAATTCTGGTTTCCTCCGGCAGATGTTTGAGCAAAATCTTCAGGTTGCCGTGCAGATCAATGAGATCTTCAGAGAGGAGGTGCTAACGGTCTGTCTGAAGCAGATGAACTTGTTCCTAAAGAGGTTAGATGTTAGATTTCGCCAAATTATGAATATTCGTAACTTTTTTCGCACATTGGGAGCAAAACGTAGAGCCTTTTTGTTGTTCATTAAAAAGGTTTCCTTCCTGCGTGCAGGTACCGAGAGGAGGCAAACTCATACAAGGAGGAGCATCTGAAAGATCGTCAGCTCCCGCAGTGCTACGTTCAGTACATGATCGCCATCATCAACAACTGCCAAACCTTCAAGTACGTCTATTCATTCCCGAGGGTTCTTTAGGTTAAAGAAGAAAACATCATCCCTCGATGTACGTTAAATAAATATATGTATTTATAAACCGTATTAGTCGTATTGACTCATCGTAGAAGCAAAGCCAACATATTGTTATTTTGTCACATTCAAACTGGTCCGACTCGGGTTGCTATATCTTTTCAGACTGGTAGCAATAAAGGAATTTTAGGAAATCGCTAAGAAATTGACTTACCATCGGGTCAAACTGAAAACCTGTTGAAGGAGTTAAAGATTTACCATTGTCCTATAATGGCCATTGAAAATAAATGGGGAAAAGCGTTTTATGTCATAGCTGACAGCTCCCTAGCAACCAAATTTTTTACCCTAGCAACCTAATTTTTACTGTCTCGGCTTAGTAAACTCAAAGAGATGTTTTTTTTATCACATTGGCATGATTAACATTATATTATGTACCTGACCCTTCCATAGCAACCAAGCTGTTTACCATAGCAACCAATTTGACATGTATGTATCTCAGTTTAGGGAAGTCATAGAGACATGAGGGTTGGTTTATTTCACTCAAAGCAGCATGGGGGACTACATGTTATGCACTGACCCCTCCATAGCAACCAGACTGGTTTCCATAGCAACCAACTTTGTTAAGCTTTATCTCAGTTTTTGAAAATCATAGAGACACACGGTTTGGTTTATGTTACTTGGTAACATTTAAAAAAATAGTTTTAATTGGCACGAGTACAAGCCAACATCAAAGTTTGCGTGTCAACTTTATTCAACTAGTTAATTTGCTATTTTGATATGTGATCATTGTTTGGGCTTTTTTTTTGGACTCATGGGAATCCGTTCACATGTGCTTTATTTTAATATTAAGTAATTGAGATATTCAGGGTTAAGAAATGCTAGCCGTGAAGCTAATGATTTCAATGTGAAATGCAATAGACTTCTGCTAAAAATATTGGCCTGTTGTAACAGTTCCAGAAAATGTACAATGTATAATGTACAATAAAATATAGATATAAATGTATATTTTTACATATAATGAATATGGAAAGTCTTTGGTCATTTTTTAACGAAATGCTAATGGTCTAATTGTATTCAATGGTTTATGCTAAGCTAATGCTAAACATGCAATTGAAAGGCTGGATGGTTTGCTAAACTCTAAAACACTACTTACACTCTCAGAGTTAGATGGACGGTGATCCAAAAGTGGAGTTTTGCTTTAAAATGATTCGTGAAAAATATTTAATATTTGATATTTAAAATTTCTTTGCATGGGTTTTGCGTTATTCCTCTTTGCCCTCAGAAAAATCTTTCATTCCATTGGGTTTGCTTTCAGAGAGTCCATCAATAGTTTAAAAAGGAAGTACTCCAAGTCGGCTGAAGCTTCTCAGGATGACGGCACCATAGACAAGCTCCTGGATGAGGTGGCCAATGAGGGTTGCCAGTT
Organism: Danionella cerebrum; assembly: GCA_007224835.1. Lineage (NCBI taxonomy): Eukaryota > Metazoa > Chordata > Actinopteri > Cypriniformes > Danionidae > Danionella > Danionella cerebrum. The sequence continues at coordinate 90,869 of SRMA01025989.1, forward strand.
CCTTCTTGATGAGGTTTTCTTAGATCTAGAGGTAAATGCACTCACTAGTTTATCAATCTTTTTTTGTTAAATGTTTGACTTTGTCGTCTTTGGCCTTTCCGCAGCATCATCTTACAGAGCTGCTGACCCGGAAGTGGTTGACCGGTTCTCATGCTGTTGACACCATCTGCGTGACTGTGGAGGACTACTTTAATGACTTTGCTAAAATTAAAAAGCCCTATAATGAGGTTTGGAAACTTTTATTTGTTAAAGTAAGTGTCTTCTTACTAGCAATTGGTTCCCTACCGTTATTATTGAACAGGTGAGGTGCTCCTGTGTGTAGTCCTTGTTATAAACAAGCATAGAAATGCCACGGCAAACTTTAATTTGGATTGCAATCAATGTGCTTGAACTAAAAAAAATTCAGTAATGCCACAATCAAGTTTCCTTCATGTGCTTTTCATGCGATGTGTGGTCTCGAAGTGATCAGCTTACACTCGTTTTTTTCCAACAGTGAGTAAAAGTATTTGTTTTTGACAGTTTATTGAGATTTTCGCCATGGAAAAAAAAAGTTAGCCATGAAGCTAATGATTTCAATGTAAAAGGCCATAGACTTATGCTAAAAATGTTAGCAGCTCCAGTTGTAAAAGTTCCAGAAAACATATTTTTATGTAGAACAGTGTGTCAATATCACGTAAACAGATAGAAATAGAATTTTTCACTTCTATGACTACCCCTCCCCCCCCCCAAAAAAAAACATAGCGCTACTGATCTTCAGATTTTTTTTTTTTGTATTTTCCATTTTAAAAAAAAACCTGAGGCCATGTTCATTAAACCGAAATAAACATTTGAGAACATTCTTTCTTTGAACTTCTTATTTTCCAACAATACAATATAAATATTTTTGTTTTTAGAGTTGATTCAAAGCAAATGTTTGTTGCTCACTGTTATTGGGAGATTTATTTGCAATCTATGATAATCTAAACTAAATATATCATTTATTATTCTACATTGCACCAAATTGCGTGTAGTTTCTTTTTAAACAAGTCTGCACTTTGTAAATTTATTAAGCTAATGTTATTTTTGTTTTTCTATAGCCATGTATTAACAGTTTCACAACACGGATGGGCTGTTAAGTGACAAACTAATGCACGTGTGTTTGAAAATACTAAAGAATGTTCTTCGAATTGCCCTAAAGTACGTCAGGTACTTAATGATGTCAGTTATTTGTAAAATACCTATTTATACGGGTGGCAACTTCTAAAAGAACAAAGAGTTACGTTTATTGAAACGAAACATCTACTGAGATCTAAATCCCATTTTTTTTTCACCAGAAAATGACGAAGGACGCTCACCACCGGGTGGTGGTAGAGTATCTGAAAGCTGTAATGCACAAGCGCATCTCGTTTAAGAACGCTGAGGAGCGAAAGGAAGGAGCGGAGCGCATGATAAAGGAAGCGGATCAGTTCAAATTCCTCTTCAAGAAACTTTCCGCAGTGAGGAAACGAGAGCATCTACATCGTGCTTTGAGATTCAGCTCAACTGCTGTGGTTAGTTCCTAGAACTATTTTTGTGTATTCAGGGGGACGAGACGGACCGACTGTGCGACTCCATCAGTGCCATCGCTGAGGTCTTCAAGCTGACCGACCCAGCTCTGCTCTACCTGGAAGTCTCCACTCTAGTCTCCAAATATCCCGACATCAGGTCCGTACATGTGCCACACTTTGCAATTATTACGATGTATTTATTTAACAAACTGCTGCAGAGGTGACTGGTTGTGTTTGGAGCGCAGGTCTCGGTACTCGGTACGGTGCTCACCTGCCTAAAAGAACTGTACCGGAAATTTGTTTACCCTCTCTGAAATTTCTTTTTTATTTAGTGGCTAGCTTCAAATCAAGCTACGCCGGCCCAAGTACCGGTCCTGTTCACCGCCAACGGATAGTTGCACCGCGGTATACCAACTTCATTTACACATTAGCTTGACTCTAGCGTGTTTTAAATATTCAATCTACTCTTATAAATCCAAATAAACTGTTTTAATAGAATAAAAAATGCATATTTTTAAATTTAGAGGATAAATATATGGCAATGGTGCAAATGTAATTCATGAAATAACCAAAGATATTGTGTAGGCTACAGACAAAACAAACGAAAACATTTATGCAGCATTCATCTTTACTATTGTACTTTTATGTATTTGGCAGACGTTTTTATCCAAAGCGACTTACATTACAAGGAATAAACACATTTAATTGGTTCTTGCTTTCCCTGCGGTTTGAACCCAAAACCTTTGTGTTGCTAGCGCAATGCTCTACCGTGCCAGGAATAAAGTGCAACAAAAATTTCTGTTTCACGTCACATGGTTAAATATGCAAATTCGGCGTCATCTAGCCAATTGTGACTGGAGAGTAAGAATTCTGACACTGTTTACACTTCATATTAAACTTCCAAACATTTTTACTACGTTTTTTTATTTTTATATTTGTGGACAAGTGCGGTATGCGATCATTGCGAGTCGTTGTTGATGTAAAACAAACACAACACGCCCCCGACCAATGCCGTCTCTTCACAATTTTGATAGCCCCGCCTCACACGTACATGTATATAAAGGAGTCATAAAAAGGAAATGTATGATTCTCCCAGTCTGAGCCTCCTGTTCTACTTCACAAATAAACACGCCCCTTACCGCTGATTGGCTGCCACTGTTTACATGGTTGGCCCTGGCCACCGGTTTCCAAGCTTTTGGATTAATCGCATACTGCACCTTCCTATTCTCCAACCATTTCTGTTCATCCCGCAGAGAGGATCACATTGTGGCCCTGTTAGCGGTCCGTGGAGATGCCAGTCGAGAAATGAGGCAGACCATCATAGAGACTTTGAATCTGAATAAATCATCCCCGTCCTCCACAACGTTTCAGCCCATCTTCCGAGACATTATCGTGCCGAGCATCACCATGACTGCCATGACCTCCATGGCCGTGCCCAAACTGTTGAAATAAACGAATGCTTGACCCCAGGCGCATCTACTACGTTTCTAAGTGGCCAGGAAACGGACTGCAGACTTTCTTAATGCACTTTGGAAATACATCAAACTGCCGCCTGAGAGGCAGAAGCTCGTCTGGAGGTTGCAGTTGCTGATTATTGTTTTTGTGTGATGTACAGTAACATTTCTTTGTAAAATGCTTCATCAAAGTTGTATTTCTCCCAAGTTGAATTAAAAGTTAATTCGAGCTCCAGAGCTCAGTGAGTTGTTTTCATTTGCACAAGTACAATGGTTTTGACCACTTCTTAATATTTTGAATGTTACTAAACGCAAAAAAATGTGAATATTTTTAAACACATTTCTTAAAAGATCCTCAAAAGGCACATTTCAAAACAGATACCTGGATTCCTGCAGTGTCTTAAAAAGTTTCACATTTAAAAACCCATATTTTAGGCCATAAAAAGTCTTACATCATATTAACTTTGCTGTTCTTGGTCTTAAATAATATTTCACAGATCTTAATTTTATGACATTTCAGATCGCGTGTGCTTGAGACAGATTTGCCAGCATGAGCCGCACATTTGGTTGTTCAACAAATATGGCCATAGCGACTACAAATAAAGTCGTTTTTGTCACTTACAAAGGTTTTAAAATGACGAAAACAACCGTTTTACCTTGGTTTTCATGTATCAAATACGTACATGTCAGAAAGACCGATTGAAATGACAAAAAAATCGCTGGTTTTACAGAAAAAATGCGCCATTGTTACCCATCTAACAGTTTCACGGTGAATTTACTAAATACGAGATTTAAATGAAACATTTAGACTAATAATGCGAAAAAGTGACGTGCGATCAGGGCATTAGTATTATGATAAAAAAAGGGGTTTTAAACTTTAAACTTTTTTTGTGTATATTATAATTATTTTTCATTTAAATTCGCCGTTTTGGATGTTTTTTTTTTTGTGTCACATTTACCGGAGAGGCACGAGCCGGGCTGAACTCCGTTCGGTTGCCAGATCCTCTGTGCGTTGTATGGAATAAGGCGGTTTTACTGTCTTTATGATGGTATTAAAATGTTCAACCTCTTTTACTCTATGAGCTGTATTTACAGAGTTTCGTTTATAATTATGTACGGTATTTTTTATAAACAGCTGTTTGTATGTAACGTGTTTCTTGCGCACAATTACCCGGCCTCAAGTTAGGGGGCGCTGGTGATCCAAAGAGATTACGGACACTGCGGCTAAAGAATAATAGAATTAGTCAGGTGTTATTTCTAAATGACTTGTAATTTCATAACGATTAACTTCATTTTCATTATCGAGGATTACGTACCCAAACGGTCTAAAGTTGTACTTTCAATCGAAGCAGGAGATAATTAATAAAGGAAAACGCTGGAAAACAGCAAGAGTTATACAAAAAAGTTGATTCTTCAGACGGAGCGGCGCATGGACTTTGCAAGTAATTAAAGGCAAGTTGACGTTTTTGTGCTTTTTTTTGTTTGTAACAGTATGTTTATGGGAAAAATGTTTACATTAAATAAATAAAACATATTAGCTGTTACTAGTGAAATGATGAATAAGCTACTCTCCTCAGGAAGGGTGAAAAGTAAGGAACAAATAGGAGGAAAATGTATTTAAAAATGAAATTATGCAAAAAGGCAATCTAGATATTCACCATATGCAACGGTAAATTGGTTAATATTGAAAGTAGCTTTTACATTTGTATGCATTTCGGAGACTTCACAAGACTAATAAGTACTTTGAAATATATATGTATATTAAAAAAGGCAGGGGACTTTATTAGCTCTGTTTGGTTCATATGTTTGTAAATGTACTCATCCGTCAGAACCATTTGGTTGCTAACCTGAAGTTCTTTTCAAGTGTTAATAACTAATATTTCAGGAAACAAAACGTTCATTTGGTACTTTTTTAAATATTTATAAGATGATAATGGAGAAAATGTAATAATTTGTGGGTATCTTTTCATCTGTTCACAATTATTCACGCTGCAGCTGTTTACATTTTTAGATAGCTGGTACGCAATAGTTTTTTTAAAACAGTGATTTATATTTTAAAGATTTAATAGTTAATTTATGTCAGTTTAGATAAGCGTAAGTATGATGTAAGTTTGATTCTTAAAAAGGTCTTGAATGTGACATCGTGAAAGTCTTAAGATGATGATAGCTCAGACGTATCTATATAAGTGTATATACTTATATATAGCTCTCTCCCAATCCAGATTCTGCTTAATTTGGAGGGCGCAGCCTACCCAACCTCGGAGATCCTCCGAGGGCTGCATCAACCATTGATAAACAAGACGGTCTAGCCTCATTCTGAGTTTTATAAACTCCTCCAACTGCTCCTTGCTACCTACAGCAAAATGACACACCAACAGTTAGCATACATCACATCACTTTCAGGTGGCTGTGTGTTAGAATTATTAAGTCATGTTTTTAAAATAAAATATGATGTTTTAAAATATCACTTCTAGCATTTAAAGAATCCCATTAATTACTTTGGTTTTTTAAACCCAACAAAAAACCTGGACAAAAAAATGTGTTTTCTTGCTGATTTTGTGTTGAATCTGTCAGGAAAACAAGTGTGCAAAGCATCTTGGGATATATGAGACAATGAAGGACCGTAGCAATGCACCCTGAATTCAGGGAGAATTTGAAGACCCTTTGAATACCTCGCACGGTGGGGTGCCCTAAGCTTGTATCGCAATACGTACTCCGAAGGATGCAGCACCTCTATTGGGACACAACTTAATGTCTTTGTAATACATACTGCTTTCAACATTTTACAATTTTAGAAGCTTTTGGGTCTGTTTTGAGTTACTGTAATAAACACTGCACATCGTATATTTTTTTTAACAAATGCTTTAACTTTTTGTGCTGTATTAACTCACCTTTAATTGTTATCCTGAGGCTGAACTCCAAAAAAGAGGAAGGCAAACTTGTATAAGCTTCCTTGAAGGATTCTTTCACGAGATGTATGAGCTCACGTCAGTGTTCATTTCAATGAACCTGGATTAACGTAGAGTGATCCGCGCGAAGTGATTTGTGATGTCGGATTAAAGCGCAGGTCAACTCTGTTTACACACAAACACGCGCTCTCTGGATTTGTGCTGGCAGGTTGCGTGACTATTCATAGGTTTAATCGGTTCTCTCTTTTGATTGGTCGGATGCAAGAAAGGGGCGTGGCTCAGCAAAGTCTCAATATGTAACGTCTCTTCCTTGAACGACGCTGGTAATAACAGTCAAATTACTGGGTTTATAGAATATATAAAGTATATATTATAATATATTAATAGTATATATTAGTTTATATATATATAAAATAATCTGTTCCTCGTAGAATGTATTATGTTAACATTTTGCGTTGCAACAGCTGTCAAACATTTTCAGGTAAAATGGCGGTTATTCAAATTAGTCAAGGAACGTAACTTAGTTAACCGTCGCAATGCGTATAAACAAATACTTTATAGTTTTGGTTCATTTTTTTCATTGTATTAAGTAACTGTAAATATTATGTTAATGTTAAACATGAGCTAGAATGGAAATGTTGAATATGTTGTGAAATTAGCCTTTTATTGTTATGCATTTACCAAAAATGCTAATTTGCGTACATCTTGATATTATCCAGAACAAGTATTTTTACACAATTTTATTAAAAGAAACAATGATAAATAATTAGTTAAAGTAGTTGTTTTAAAATTACATTTTAAATTACAATTACAAAAAAACATTTATTGATTTAGAAATATATTGGTGTAGGACAATTAATTTCAAATAAACGTATCACTATTTATCCTAAATGAATTCTAATCAATATAATTTAACCATGCATAAGCTTTAAAAGCATTTTTTTACATTTCTTACAGTCACCGAATCAAAAGCAACACAACAAAAATGGAATTTTGTGTTTATTGCTAATATCTTGACATGAACAATCATTTTGCCCCCCCTCCAAAAAAAATGCAAATGCGATCTTTCAAAACAGACATATCAACATTTACATCTTCAATACAGTAAACAGAAACCCGGAGGCAGATAACGAGCCTCACTCATACAGTACAGATTCAGAAATCTATAAAACGTGTAACGAATACAGCTTTCAAGCTTGAGAAGATCCCTCCCTTTGAACCATGTACACATTAGTAATAATATACCAAACCAGAGCACATTTAAAAACCTGCAACACGGTCACAAACCATAAATGTGCTTAAAACACCTGGAGTTAAAGCCCTTCGTCGAAATCTCTGGAAAAATATCAAAATAAAATCCTATCAAGTATTTTTCTTAATACAAACTTGCCAAAATTTTTGTACACATAAAAACAAAACAGAAAAAAAATTGGGGCTCCTTTGGCAAAATTGCAATAAGAAATATTTTAAATATGTATTTTCAACACAAAAATTAAGACCTTTTTCCACACGCGTTCAGCCGCTTGCATGGTAATAGGCACAAAAGTTTTTCAAAACAAACAGAGTCATCCTATGCTAACAAAACACGTTTTGGGTTAAATCTCTCAAAACGACATCAATCTTGTGCAGAATGAGTGACATATGTGAGGAATAATGTCTGATAGCTCACCCTAAAATTAAATAAATGCTGTTTGTTTACTTGCGCTCGGGATTATTTAGCACATGAAAGGAAATTTAAAGCATAACTAAGATGTTTGCCATTTATAAAGAAGCTAGCAACACTTTATGAGTCAACAGTATAAGTATCTAGCAATAAAAAAAGCGAATTATCAGTAGCTTATGAAGGATTTAACAATTAGTTTGACTTCAAAGTTAGTGTTGGATTGTTTACGGCATCAGCTATATATTCTCTAATAAATTGAGTACGGTATATGGAATTGTTTCCAACGTTCAAAACAATTGCTCATTTGTACCTTTTATTTTCCTGAGGGCAAGTAAAGTAACATCACTTTAATTTCTGGAAGAAATACCACTTTTTTTGTTGCAAAAGAATAGAAATACAGTTAACCAAGGACTGAATCTGCAGCGCCCTCTAGTGGTCGGAGCATGTTAACGTATGAACGGCAGTACTAAAGATTCAGTGCATTTCAACCACCCTACTCACATTTCCAGAGAAAACAGTTGTAGTGCATCACTTTCACAACAAGACCAGGGCGAAAATACGAAACAAAACGGTCATTTAAAGTCTTTTTTTCCCCCTCGTCGATTTCTAACTTGTATTAAAGCCTTGTACGTTTCACCCGTGTCCAAACAAAAACACTGCACTTAAAGACTCAAGTCTGTTATCAAGAACTTCTGCTTTTATAAAATCCTTTGACGACTATAAACAAGTTATCCTGAATCTAAAACAAATCCCTCCTTCATATTAATAGAAACTATAACATTAAGATAATTTAACTTCTAAAAAAAAAACGTACGTTTGGTCATTTGTGATCTCACAGTGACCCTTTTCAGGTGCAGCTCGCCCAAAATAATCCAAATGTTTATTTTCTCAACTTCACAATGACTTCCGTAGAGCAAACCTCCTCTACTTTGGAAGTCAGTGGCTTCTGTTTTTTCAATAGTTTGTGTTCAGTAGTTGGAACCCTCTTGAGATGGAGGAAATATTGAATGCATTTCCATTTTTGGGCGAACTAAATAAATAAAGACACTTGAATAACGCAAACGGGTTGTTGCTAGCCGATGGGGGGGGGTTTGGTCAGTCTGCTTTATCTAGTGCTTCTGATGAGTTTGGAGAGACATATTTGAGTCGGAAACCACCTGAAACAAATCGGAACATGCAAACATTAGAACAAGTGCATGAAAAACATTTATACATAAATTAAACACCTCACGCCTCGAATATTTCCTGAACTAGTTAATTTCATTCGTCGAAAGCTAATACAGGTATTTACAATTTTACCGAGAGCAGATTCGTAATCTAATTGGAATAATCGCTAACTGGGGCTGGGTAGTGTCGCCAATTTCACCGTATGAGGAATTTTATTGCACAATAACATTATTTTCACAATATGGTTATATAGGTAGTTACTCCAGAAAATGTACAAAAGAGCTTAATATAAAAAAAAAGCTTGCATATTTTTAAAAATGACGATCTTATTTGATTATTTGGCATTTTAATTTTAACCTTATAACTAAAAATATTAGAGATTTTCTTTAGACCACTCCTCAGCAGTTTGACCAGGCATGAGTTGGTCACGCCCACTTATTTACATTTTACACAGAACATTTTTTTTTACAGTACACAATGCATTCCACGGTAACATTATATACCTTCATACCATCTAGACCCTTCGCCAACTAATTGTTATGAAAATAATCGTTAGTTGTAGGACTAAAATTAGGTGTTCAACTAAAAATAAAACATACGGCTTAAATGGAATTTGACAAATAGTGTCAAAGTATAAGCAGTTTCAAAGATCAAGAGGTTTTCTTTAATTCAAGTACCAGTTTTGGCCCCTAAAACATTTTCAGAAAATATAAAACACACAAGCATTTTTCCTCCACTCATTATTAGTGGTTGGGGGAAGTCTCAACTATGAAGCATGGAGGCAGGTCACTGATGTTTTGGGGATGTGTGAGCTCCGTGGTAAGAAGTATGCAGTATGTTCTCAAAGGATACTGGAGCCTGGAACGTTACTGAATATTCCAACACGACAACGTGTGCCAATTCCACTCATCTTCAGTTCCACCAGAACAAAGTGAAGGTTCTGGAGTGGGTCTCCTGATCTCAATATCACTGAAGCACTCTGGGGAGAACTCAAAATGTGCCGCTCATGCATAAATTTACAAGAGTTGGAGGCTTTTTTGCCAAGAAGGGGCTGCTTTACCAACAGAGAAGATAAACAACCTCATCGACAACTACCTCAAGAGACACCAGGCCGTCTTTGATGTTAAAGGATGGATAAAAAACATCAAGAGCTGGTAAAAAAAATTGTAAAGTTGTCATTATGATTTAAAAAAAGTAAACACAGCTGTTCGGCAATAAATGGCTTCACCCAACCACTAACTATTTTTCTGAAAAAATGTAGTAAACTTATGAGAAAAACTGAATGCCAACCAAGCTTTAAGGTGTTTGTGACATCACTTTACCTGAGAGCCCGGCATCAATGGAAGGCTGCTTGCAGTCCTGGGCGTAATGGCCGCTCATGCCGCAGTTGTAGCAGGACACATTGTTATTCTTCTTCATGTTGTTGCCTCCTGACATCAAGCCCACCGGTGGGAAGACAGGCGGGTAAAACCGATGGAAGGGCGTCATCTGAGGCAAACTGTAGCTTGCTTGTGATGCCAGCATGTGATCCGAGTGAGCACGCAGGAACGTCGCCGGAGCTCCGGTGTGGGCATAGAACGGCAGAGGTGTCCCGTTGGTTTGGTGCCCCTGCGCCGGAAAACTATTGCATAGAGATGGAGGCAGGTGGAAAAAAGCCGGAGGAGGCCCAAACACCTGCCGGGCAGGTTGCGGTGGAAGGAAGTAGCTGGGCGTCTGATGAGCAGCGCTGCCCCCACAGGTGCCACGGCAGCCGCAGGAATTACACCCAGTGCTTTGCTGTGGCCGGGTGCCACCGGGTAAAGGTGTAGCAGGAACATTGGAGCTGTTTACGTAAGACAATGAATCACTTTGTGCTATGCTGTGCGTGACTGCAGGCACAGGAAGTGGCCCAGGTCCTGGAGTGTGTGTGGGTACGGTTGTAGGGCAGGCGATGGGGACTTGGGCACTGCAGGAAGTGGAGGCTGTAACAGGAGGCTTGGTATTTGTTTTGAAAGAGGGGTTAGTAGTGGTGGTGTTACCGGCACCTGGCTGTAGAGGGCACTGGCTGGGAGAGAGGACGCTGAACGCCCCCAGAGGGGGCTGCTGATGCGGCTGAGTGCTAGACGAGGTTGTTTGAGCCAAGGGGAAGGTGATGGTGATCCTGCCGTGCCCCGCATCCCTTTGTGTGGTGGTGTTGTACTGCATGGAGTAAGGAAGGCATGCAGTCAATGCCAGCTCCACCACCGAAGGCGGCTGCGGAACACTCTGGGGCTCGGCCACTAATGGATTCACCATGGCTACGGCTTTCCCGCCAACACCTTTGGGGAGAGGAGTTTTTTCAGTAGGTTCCTGGCCGTTATCAGACTGACTTTCAGTATCTGGAGAGACGTGGATTGAAACATTAGATTGGTTCAGATGACTCTACTCCAACAATAGGGTTACAGAACGAGATGGCGAGTAAACATGGGTAGAAGACCTTGAGGATGTTTAGACCCTCAAAAAGCGATGACAGCAGTGAAACAATAATATTCTGAGCAATTATAAAAGCGTCAGAATGAAAAAGTACAACAAAGAAACTAAGTTAGACTTTTAAACACGGTTTCTACGTTTTGGATTTTAGTTTAGTCACTTTTGATTTCCCTAATTATTCATTTAGAAGCATTTCACCTTGTTCTTCCAGGCTCTTCTGGTGAACAGGGCTGGATGGAACAGAGTTGGAGCTCTCTGATGACGTGTCCCCGTATCGGTCTCGTCCTGCGTCTACAGATCAAAAGAAAACAGTGTTGAACTCCCAGTGGAGCACACAGATGAGGGATGGCATCAGTGATTATTCCTCTGGGATTGATCACCTGGGTTGATCATCAGTGCTGCAGAAGATTTCTGGATCCCGTTTGAACTCTTGACACCGGTCAAACGCCAACCTCGATCCCTGAAACCACCAAATGGTTTTCAAAAGCAATTCCCTGTAGAAAATGGTAATCAGTGTTTGGGTTTGAACCTTTTTCCTGCTGATCTTCCTTTGCTCTTCTGTCCAGCTGTGAAGATCCTTCGATCATTGGTGCAGCTCTGCAGAGAAACAACATGGACGTGAGTCTGTCATTCATCATATGAAACACGTGTTGTGAGGAACGCTGGAGGACTAGTGTAGCATCTCCGTATGGAGACCATTAAACCAGTTAGTTTAGTAGCATTACCGATTCTGTTGAAAGAATTGATTTGTTTATTTTGGAATGTGGTGTGTTTGTTCAGAGTATCATTGTTTTGCGTCTTTTTTGAGAGTCTAAACGTGCTCAAAAGTCTGCAAATTTACATCTGATTAAAGTTCGAAGAGTGTTGAAAAATGCCTCTAATAATAGTGCACTTACAAATAGTATTACGCAAATGAAATCCAGTGTACCTGTGGAGGGTACCAAGACTTAAAAATAAGTATTTTAGATCGTGTTTCCAAAATCGACAAGAAGCCAACCATTTCGCAAACACCTCAACTTGGCCACTTTTTCTTGTGTTGTACTTCTAGAGATTGTTTCTGTTTATCCCCAAATTCCATCAGTTGTATCTTAAGGCATTGCCGATGTTAAATTGCCAAGTTTTTTTTTACTTTATTACAATTTGTGCACACAGCAGGCGTTGAAAATTCTAAATTTCAACTTAAACAGGAAGTTGTTAATAACTGTCCGATCGGGTTCAAACTTGCCATGCATGTTAAGACTCCATGTCTGAATAAATCTATATAGCAACCTACAGTGTTAGTTATAGCGCCACCTAGTGGCAACATGGAATATCCCGTTTGCTGCGGTTTTATACTCATATTTCAGGCTGTCTTTGAAGTTTGAAATTTGAAACACTTATGAAAGGGACCAAGACCTAGGAAAAAAGGTCAGAGATTTCAAAACAGACAGGAAGTCAGATATTTTTAAATTTCAAAATTTCACTTTAACAACCACCTCCTAGAGATTTCAAATTCTAGCAAACTCTTGAGTTGTTTAACGGTTTGTTCTCGGTGGCCTGCTGAATTTCGATTATAACTCGTCCATACAATGGTCATTTAGCAGGTGCATTTCCTCCATTAACAAAATATAGACATTTTTTTGTCTGGTGGTATAGTGGATGGTGCAGCCGACGTTTACAAGAGGTTGTGCTGGGCGATGCGGGTTCAAAACCCAAACCCGTCGCTATTTACCAGCCTCCCGCCTCTCTGTATCCGCTTCTCTTACTGTCTCTCCCTCAACAATCTGTTCCAATAAGTCCATAAAAGCCCAAAAATAAATCTAACAAAAATGGTTGTCCTTAATGGTTGTTCTCATTACCTCACCTCTCAATGGGAAATGTTAATGGTAGTGGGTGGGGGAGGATCCTGGGGGTATTTTTCATCATTTATAAAGAATTTTCAAACTACTTTTTACATTTGTTGTGATTGGTAGAAAACTGGGTGGATTTTGATCATGTCTCTTGGAGAGATCTCCACACACACACAGGTCCACTGAAATAAAATACAAAAATACCAAAAAAATCCGTCCTTAATTTGTAATTTAATGAAAGATCGGATGGGGGATTTGCACCCTTTGAAATCCAAATTAATCTAGCGTCCCAAGTCTGAAAGATCAGCCAATCAAGAAACCTCGCAGAGCTAGTTTTCAAATCATTTACATTCCAAAAATAATAATAATTACAGCTTTACCTGCTCCACTTCATCTTCTTTCTTCCAAACGCCCTCCCTGTTTGCTTCAGAGCTTCCTCTTCTCTGGCATTCCGAGCGCTGGGTACTGCAGGAAGAGGAGACAAACATAAACGTAGTTTAAACAGAGCTCTAATAAACACGAGAAGCTCCCTCAGAAAGAATATTTGGACACTGGACAGTATTTAATTTATTGATGTTAACCAAACTAGCAAACAATTCAGACTTGGAGAACAACTGTGTACATAGTTCCCACAAGAGCCGTTTGGTCTACACTTTAGCCGGATCGACAGTTCAGAAAATATTACCCGTGAGCAAAACTATATTTTACTTGGCTAAACTATTAATTTTTAAAAATGCATTACTGATGATTACCTAATAAAACTATACTTAGACATTTATTTCTTGTATGGTGAAATAAGAGTAACTACATACAACCAAAGTGGATAGGGGTGTAAATTGTACAGATAATATTCAGTATATATATGTGCACTTGTTCTTTTGTTCAGGAACATTTCTTTTTTTTTTACTATAAAGACAATCTTTTCAATTACATCCTTCCAATCTAGTGCCTTGTTACACTTCCATTGACCAGTATGAGAGAGCGAGAGCAATAACACCAAATTAAACACACCTGCTCCCTATTCACACATTCTTTTAAATGTTAACCTATTTTAATTTATGAGCACAATTGTAATTATATATAATTATGACAATCATCAGGTCTAAATTCCTTTGATCTCTTACCTCAATCCTGCAGCACGACTGTTGTAAGCCTCCACATCTGCAAGAGAGAGAGAGAGAGAGATGAGGGTGAAGTGGTAGGTCAAGCATTTGCTCTTGTATGTTTCTCGGGCAGTTCTGATTCTCGCTCACCCTCCTCCAGGCTGGAAGTCTCAGAGCAGTCCTCAGAGAAGCCTCGTTCAGGCTGATGCATTCTGGCTACAGGAGCAGCGGCACCTACAGAGAGGAGCAGGTGTGCAGGAGTTACCTCACCAAACATGCTCCGCCTCTTAAAGGGGCATTCCACTCAGAGTGCAACATTTTGATCTTGGTGTACTAAAGGAATCAGTTGCTATGCAAACAACATTAAATGCAAGTACTGTTAGGACCCTTCTCCTAGTGCTCTATTAATTTGTTGATGTCTGCTTATTTCAGGATGTTTCTCATTGGCAGGTTCCTTACAGTGGCTACATGGCAGTACAGAGGCATCCGACAGGAAGAACCTGGACACATCGCATCTCTTAAGCACATCTTGGGATAAAGACAGGAACTTCTCCCTGCAAAGAAACACCAGAGAGAAACGGTAAATCAATCATAGCATACAGCTGTAGAGCAAGCACAATCTGCAAGCCCTAAGATCTGCTACAGGAAGTAGAATCCCCTCGAGTAATACATGTAAATTGGTACTTTAATGCGACACTTGTCAAACTCTGGTTCATTCGGACCACATTCGGCCGGTGAATTATTCATCTACAACCACCAGTATGATATTTTATTACTATTGACACTACATCCCCCACAATGCAACTCATTGCCATGCAGCAAGCGGGCCTCAGCTTCATTATTCCTCGGTAGTCAGAGCAGATGTCAACTTTCAGCTACCCGTGATACGTAAATTGATCCGAGGTTACAAGTCATCAAAAAATATTTTCATGATATTCGTGTCAAGTCGGGTTAGTTTTTTTTTTTATACATTGACCCTCGTATCCATCCTCAGAAATGGCTAAAGAGAAGGTGAATGTTAAGAACGGTGTGTTGACGAGAGGCAGAGTACATATTCAGGGAGAAAAAAGGCAAATCTGTGAGTTGTCGGACTTTTGTTTTCCCCTGAACCATAAGAAAATATTGTAATATAGTACAATACACTGTGTTCGGTCTTGGTTCCATAGGCAATGTGCAATCATTTCAATATGTTTTATTAAACATTGAAGCAGTGCAGTCCAGTGTCCAGGAAATATAGGCTTGATTGGGTATATCTACTAAGATATATAGCATGTTTGTAATGCAGCGGGACATTGAGAGTTGACGTAACCACAATATCTACAGTAGTTCACACCTGAGGTTTCGCTCCAGTTCTCTGGCTTCACATTGATCCCCATGACTGAGTAACCTGACGATGTCCTTCTCGATGCCATCAGGACTTTGCTCCTTAGGAAGCTAGAGAGACAGATACAACTTTTTAAATAAATCAATGTTTTCTTTTACAGTTAAAAAGGACTGAAACATCTTGCTATTAAGACGCCACTGTTACACCTAAAAAAAAAGTCTGATATTGGGTAATTTTTATCTTATATTTGTTATCTGACTATTTTCTGAAATGTCTGTGGATGTGACGTTTTTTTGTTCCGATAAATTTTGAAGATGCATCAGTACCTCATTATTATTCATGAGTCTTAGCACACTTATCCAATGGGAAGACGCTGTGTATTAATTAGTAATGACTAATACATTGAAACTCTGGATTTCTTATAATTTCTGGAGAGCTACAAGAAGTTTATGTGTGTTGGGCATCAATTCTGGAGGACTTCTATCCCACTTCAGTGCAGGGATGTGTACCTTTTATCAACAGAGGACCGTGTTTAGGCTGGCAATTCACGAAAACCCTGCGAACTGCTTTTCCTGCTTCTTAAATCAATATCCCATCTTTATTGTTTGCGTTATTGGCGGCACAAATGTAGAACAGCATCATTTGCTCCACCTTTCTTTCTACCTAGCCACTCCCACACTCCCTCCCTCCCTCCCATCTTCTTCGCAGCAGAACACACCCATTGCATTTGCCTTTTTTTGGAAAATTATCAGGTGGGGCTCAAAGCTCTTTTAGAAAATGTAATTAATTTTTAAAAAATGTAGCGGTTTTAAATGATACAATCAGAGAAGGAAAGGTGCAACAAACAGACGCCTTACTTTAAGCAATTCAAAATGTTTTTATTTGTGAATTTATTTTATGCATTCTCTTCTCTTAATTTTATTAAATAATATGTATTGTAAAATGCTTATTAAATTATGTTGCTTAGAAGGCTTCAAGTAACTGATCAGTCTTGGTCAAGGAAAAAAATTAATTTCATGAACAATGACTGGAAGAACTCCATTTAAGAACAAACAAAAACAACAATTTTTGACCCACAAGAGTCACCAAATAAACTTCTCTTCTCACCTTCAATAGAAAGTTCTCCAGCTCCCGGTGACTCTTAGTGACGCTGGTAGACGAAGAGTTGGACCATTTCACCTGTCGATGAAAAGAACAGTTTGGTGTGAACTTTTCCTTATTGGACCACCACAATCCGTTCATATCTCTTTCAGCGTTTCCCCTACCGTTATCTCAGAGGGGCCTTTAGACACTAGGCTTTTTATTGTCTGAGAACCACCAAAACTGAATATTACTTTGATTTGATTTTATCTTTGTATATGCCCAAAATTCTTTTGATTATCCTAAATATAAGACGCAGACTATTTAAAATGATTCTGAAATGCAACATTTATTTTATTGACTGAAGGTTGCTTTGTACATTTATGTGGGGTTCTATTTTCATACAGATTTTAGTATATGTTTATGAGTTTTGTGTTTAAACAATGTATTTACCAAAATATTAAACATCTGCAGTTTTGTTTTGAAACTATGTAAAGAAACAGAATCTCTTTCAATATAGCTTGGTTGTCTAGAGTGAAAACTGGCAAGGTCTGTATTATTTAGAGACCTTAAAAACATTAACCTCCTGTTGAAAATACTGTACTAATTGGTCTACGGATTGGTCACATGCTCAGCCGATATGATTGGCTCCAAGAATCCACACTGAAGCATTTAAAAGCTTCACCCATCTGTTGAGGCATTAGACAATTCCTCGTGCAATTGAACCGACAGATCTGCAAAAATGTGTTCATTATGTTACTAGAAATCTGGTGTTCTACTGAATGTTTATCAGGGAAACACTGATTTTCATTTGTATAGCCCTCACAACAATGACGGTTCCAACAGAAAGCCTTGCTTTAAGACATTTTGGTTTGGGAAATGGGGCTTATTTGTAATTTATTCCCTAACCATGAAAATAATCTGCATTGTTCTCAGTGAAACATTCCAACATCATGGATTCCTGACCTGCCCAGATTAGAGCTCATGCCATTGCTTATTTAAGAGCAAACACCCCAGGATTTGCTTTTAAAATCAGGAGCATTTCTGAAATATTTAAAGCAGCGCAAATAAAGCCAATGACCTCAGAATAGGGTTCGTGCCTAGAATCTGTTCTTCTGCCAAACTGGGTCAGCTCTATTCTCCGTGCTCGAGCATTTCTACCACGAGCTCAGTTGGTCAAAAGGAATTCACCACAAGTTCAGCTCGTGCAAATATTTGGATGGAAGCTCAGATTTTTTTTTTTATTTTTTATAATGCGACAGTTCTAAATAGTGGAAGGAGCCATCTCTGCACAGTAGGCAGGCCCCTACTGGCTTCAAGTCTTTTATTTTAAATCCAGCTGTATTCACTGGACCTTTGACATTTATTTGCTTTAACCAAGCTTTTGATTTGTGTGTTTTCACTTGAATTCTATACTGATTGTTGATTTCTAGGAAGGCTACGTTTAGAGATATTGTGGCTTTTTTCGCTGCTTGTGTGTTTTCCCACTTTTAGTTAATGACAAACAAGGAAGCTTGCATAAAAACGAATGAGCTGCTTGTGAAAAGCCCATTTTCATAAATTTTTGTTTAAAGTCGCTGCTCTCAATCATTCATAATGAATGGGATTGTGTCTCTTTGTTGCTTGCAGTGTAAACGTACTTTTACAGTTGTGCTCATAAGTTAGATAAAGAACCTCATCGACAACTATCTCAAGAGATTTCAGGCTGTTGTTGATGTTAAAGAGGGCAATACAAGATATTAAGACAGTAAACTATTGCTCAAAATTTGAGCTGATTACAATTCACAAAAACAAAGTTTTCAGATGTTCCTTATCTGCACCTGCCTAGCATCATGAACTAGTGTACTAGCCGGAACTCCTTAGAAACAGATCCCAGAAACCGGCAAGTTGCTTTACACAATAAATAGCATTCCCAGGGCTATAAATATGCTCAGAAATCGATCACAGGCCGTATTGTGAAAGGCTGCTAAGGCAATGTCCACACATATCTAGGTTTGTTTTTTCTAAAACTTTTTTTTTTTACAAAAAAAACAAACAAAAAAAAAAATCCACACATTTCCATTTGAATGCTCTACCAATTCAACAAGTGGTAGTCGATTCATAGTGGTTTAAAATGATTATTTAACACTGTATGAGCAAAAACACAAGCACATGTTTGATGATCAAATAATGAACATGTGCATGTGATCCTGTACATGCTGTAAGCCACAATAGGGAAATACACAACAAGATACTCCTGGCTTCCGCCGACATTACTCATGACTACAGCAACAACCCCCCCCCCCCCCCCCCCACCTCATAATACTCCAGTTATCCTGTAGACACGGACCAGTAGTGTGGAGCCTTTCAAATACGATTCACCTTGGGCGGCATTTTCAAAAATGCCTGGTTACATGAACATGGTGATTAAAAGCTGTACTGTACTTTTGATGAAGACTTTTGCCAAAAAAAAGAGAGAAAAAAAAAAGTGAGTCACATGGAAAGTTCCGGCAGATAAGATGATGTATGGTCTAGAGGCGACCCATCCATCACAGACAACAGAAGAGGTGCTGATGTACTCGTGTAAACCAAGCCAGCTCTCTCAACACCCAGGGAGCCCATCACGCCGAGTAAATATTCTGGTTTAACAAGGGCTGGCAGGCTGTTCGCTCTGCTCTTGAATACTGATGTCTCAATCGAAGGATCGGTCGAGGCTCAGGTGGTCAGGGTTCAGAGCTAAGCCTGGGAATGGCTGGAGGCTTCCTCCTCCAGTGACGCTTGGGGATTTCTGATTGGGATTCAGTGCATATAAGCATGGAACAGAGACTTTAAGATGGACACAAAAAAAATGGTGGCTTCGATTTTAACACATTGGGAACCCTAATAGTTCCTTATAAAAATTACAATAACAATTAAGGTAAAGATGTAATCGAAATAATGATTTGAGTTAATCGATGACAAGAATCTGACCACTTTAAGGACCATTTTTGTCTTGTACAAAATTGCATCGCTGATAAAAAAAACTAAACACCTTTATATTTCATTTATAAATACTTAGCCCTTGAGCATTGTTTAAATTCACAGCTCTGTTGTGTTGTTTATGAAATTAAACTGCTGTAAAAATCGATCAGACCAATATTTTCCCCATTTTTTTTTGCATAAAGCTTTACTCAAAACATTAGTTAAAGCATTGGCGGATTTTTGTGTACCACCATTATAACGGCCATAGAACCATATTTATTTATATTTGTCACCAAGAATCATGAAATTTGCTGAAACTGAGAAAAAGTTATGGCCAAATTTAGAAAGTTAGTGGCTGAAAACATCCCCAACAACACATAACGGTCAATCCATTGCACTGTCGTTGGCTTACAGTCAGTGAATAAATTGTATTGCGCAATTTTAGAGCAGATCTCACCTCATGAAACTATGATGAATAAGGCGAAGATAAGGAAAGGCACTCGGTTATTTTGGTCTGTGCTCTCTCTCTCTTTTTCTCTGCGCATGCCTTGGCAGCGGTCCATACTCTCACTGAGAGTCAGGCCAAAGCCTCTTGGTGAGGCTGTCAACCCTGTATCAACAACCGGATGTTTACAGCTCAGGCTTTGCATGTTTCCTCGCCCGTCCCTCAGAGACAGAATGTACATAGCGTTTTGTTTTTTTACTTCCATGAATAATGCACAACACGCTTCCTAATCTGAAACAACCTCATCCAAATATAAACAACATGAGCCACTTGAGCACATTACATATGCGGAGCTCTTCCAAGTGCAAGGGTTTGATTTTATCAGGAATTGAGTCAATTGTGAAACATGGATGTCAACATCCCCCTGTGGAATAACATGCAACAACATCTGAAGCGGAGGCTCTGATTAACCCTCCTGAAAAAATCAAAGCCAACTCCACGTGGATTTACAATCCTAATATTTACTGTGGAATAAAATAAAGCAAATTCATTACGTGAAAATTCTCAATTCGGCAGATTAGCGATAACTAGTCCTTGTTAGTTCTCCAACTCAACTTTCCTTGATCCATGCTTTTTTGCAGTCCCCCCAATCTAAGGTATACAATGGGAACGTTTTACTTGAAACTCGTCAAATAAAATGATACAAACAATCGATACATTGATCAACATTGACATTTGCCTGCACTCAATCTTTGCTACTTTAAGACAACTTATTGCATTTACGTTTATTTCTCTAGAACAGATTCTGGATTAAATAATACAAACTGTGTGCAGTAAGACTATCCAACTCCGATCGGTCGACAGATGGATTTCATTTTTCGCAAATGTGCGGATGTTTATTAGAAACAGCAGAGTTTGTCGTGAGTGTTTGCTTATGATACGTTTTTGTATTTCTTGGAGGAGTCAGTGTCCATTTACTTGATTGGCTGCTGATTTGCTCAATGTATAAAAAAATAAGTTCAAAATGTGACCAATTATCTTGTTTTTAACCATTATGTGTTGTTGGGGAGCTTTTCAACTACAAGAGGGTGAATATGGGGTCTAAATTTTACCAGACCTTCACTCTGGGTAAATTTTTGTGTTATTTGTGGTTGTTAACAGCCACCAAATTAAACTCCTGGAAAAATCTATCAAAGTAATATTTTTTCAGTTTTTGGCATAAATCTACCATATTCCAAACAGGAAGGAGCATGAATTCAAGAACCTATGATTATTTGGCATTATGGCATTGCATTAAAAAAAGAGCATTATAATGGAAGTCAGTGGGGCAAACAGCCATGAATAATAAATCTGGGGCTACACAAAAACAAAAAAAATCCGTCAATGCCAATGTTGTTACTAATGTTTTTTTTCCAAAACCGATGTCAACATTTAAGATCTTGGGAATTAGAAGGTAAAAATCCTTTGATTAGAACTGGGGTAGATAAAGAGATTTATAGAAAAGAAAAGAAAAAAAATTGATCTGATCAATTTCTACAGCGGTGTCTTAACAGCCAAAAACACAGAAGGGTAGTAAATTTGAAAAATGCACAAAGGCTAAAGTTAAAGCACCAAAATATCCAACCGTTCAAAAAAAAGAAAGACAGTTAAACCTTATTCAAACTTTGCGCCATGTTTATCAAAGACCAACAACTTCATACGACAATCATACTTTATTTTTAAAAAATTCCCAAAATTCCTTTAGCTAAAACATCTTTCTGAACCTTACCTCAAAGCTGTACTGCTTGCCATCTCCTCCTATCGAAACATCTTTCAGAACGATCTTCTCTATGTGCACCACTGCAAAAAAAATATAAAAATCTAAGGATGTCAATGAAACAACGTTATCTTGATTTCTTTACCTAAAAGAATTAGAAGAGGTACCTTCCCGCTGAGATGTGCCACTGAGGTGTGGATTCACATTGTTGCAGAGAGTCCAGTCTCCATCACTTTGCCGGTGTGGACAGAGGAAGCCTGGCCTGGAAAATGGTCTCTGTGTTTATCAAAAGAAGGACACTGTATGAGCAAAGACATGGATCAGTGATCAGGTAGGCATCATCTTAAACATTCGTAGGTTAAAGATTTGCTTTGGCAGCAAATTGATTTCACTAGATAATAATAATAATGCCTTCAATTTAGATGACGCGTTACAATTTTCAGAGCATTATTCATTCACACACTGGTGGTGACAGAACGTGGCTGCCATTTCACGCCTAAGGCCTCCTGCCACCACCAGTCACACACATCCATACAAGTGAAGTGTCTTGCCCAAGGCCACAATGGCAGAATTGACCTGGTGGGGATCGAACCGCCAACCTTCTGGTTGAAGGCTGACCAACACTACCAATATGGCTGCCAATTACACCCTGAAAAGGTACAACTGGTAGAAGCTTTTGATGGTTGCTGCTGGTGTAGTGTTGGTTTCCCAATTGAAGCATGTCATTGGGGTCATCAGGTGGGCACCATCCTTCTTCAGTTAGGTTGATTAGACCTACAACGTCATTCCGTCTTCTGATGCATCCCATCCCGTTGTCAATTCAGTCGTCATCATTTCTATTCCATTGTCGTTTCAATCCTATCAGTGCTTCCATCCAATTACCACTTTCTTCATGTCCAGTAGGTAATTTTGACATACCATTACTCCCATCCTGCTGCTTTCATCGTATCCTTTCATTACTTCAGCCCCTTCCGTCGATTCAATTCAGTGAAGTCTTAGCTTCAGTCCTGCCATCGCTTCCATCCAGTTCTGGTCTGGGTTTAGTCTTAGTCCTTAGCCCCATCGTTCATCAAGTTCAGTTCTTAGCTTCCATCCAGTCATCAATTCCCTCTAGTTCAATTCTTAGTTTTAGTCCTGTCATGGATTCCATCCATTCATCTTCTTGCCTGCTTAATCCCTTTTAGGGTCACCTGGTGCCTATCTCCAGCTAACTTTGGGGCGAGAAGCGGGGGTACACCCTGGACAGGTTGCCATTCCATCCAGTTCAGGCCTTTCCTTCAGTCCTATCATTGATTCCATTCGATTCAGTTTTCCGTCCTATCATAAACTGAAACAGCTGTGTAGGACCCTTAATACCGCTACAAAGGTGAAGTTGTCATGGCAAGATTGACCGAAGCAACAAGACACACCGTAGTTCTCCTGCATCAACAAGGTCTTTCCCAGACAAAGATTTCAAAGCAGACTTGGGTCTCTTTTGAAAGGCAAGCTAAAAACCCTTCCCAATCTGTAGAGGAGTGAAGAAAAAAATGGCAGCAGGTGCTCTGGACGATGAATATTTTAAATATTTGGCAATGGAAGCCTATTTTTTTGTAGATAATGAGTGTCTACAGGCAACAATGAAGAATGGTGGGGGTCCATTTGGACTGCATTTCTGCAAATGTAGTGGGAGATTTGGTCAGGATTAATGGGGTTTTCAGTGATGAGAAATAAGTGTAGACACTGATCCATCACAACACCACCAGGAAGGCATACTATTGGCACCAGATGTATTCTGCAGCAGGAGAAAGACTTCAAACACAAAGCCAAAGTCATTAGGAACCATTTTCAGCGTAATATAAAGCAAGAAGAACTGGAAGTGACCCCCACAGAGTCATGATCAACATCATCAAGTGTATCTGGGATTACATGAAGAGACAGAATGATGCGAGAAAGCTACATCCACGGGTCAGGGCTTAGTTCTCAAAGATGTTTGGGTCCAACTTTAGCAGAGTCCCCTTCAAAAACTGGAAGTGCAGCGTGAAAAATTGAAGGAGAAGTTAATCTATTCAACTATTGGTAGTATTTTTTCATTGTTGATCAATACAAATCGCTGGAAAAGATGTACATTAGATGAATGCTGAAATAATACCACATTTAGCCAGATCTAGAAAGTGATTTTTACTCGCTGCTGGTTTTAAGGCAAGCTTACACACCCATCTCTGGAGCCGCTCCAGTTGAGCTCGAAGCTCTTCCCGCTGGTAGAAGCTGAACGCCGGGTGTAACGAGCTGATGGTGAAGAGCAGCCGCAGCTGATCAACCGTCTCCGGCTCCGGTAAAGCTCCGTACATCCCCGCGTCCATCCGACTCAACGTCCTGAAGAGAACACAGGCGCACTCCCTGCTTTTGGATCCGAGTAGAGACAGATACACGAGAAGTTTGGACAGCACCACGGGGTCGCTCACGTCTACGAGCCCCTCCAGATCGGCGGCGTTATTGGCCCGGATCTCGAAGTCCCGGAGGACGGTGAAATCTCTCCGGGCCAGATCCTCCAAACAGGCGCCAAGGAAGCGCAGCTCGAGCGGCTGACACATATCCAGGAGCCCGCAGAGCAGCTCGACGCGTCCGGCCGGGTTCAACTGTAAGCCGAACCACTCGAACACAGACTCCTTATCGAGCTGAGCCGCTCCGGTGCCGCTGTCCTGGCCGGAACCGTTAACGGAATTCAAGTCGCATCGGTGATTTTCGCCTCCCTCCGCTCGCAGCTTCATCTTCATCATTATCAGCTTTCAAACACGATCATCAGAGGTGGGAGTCCATGGATGATACTTTCCGGCCAACTCTTCGGCATCAAAACACGATTAAATCCCCGGTTTGGGGTAGATTTCGTTAAAATTCGCTTTCGGTAGACGGTTGCGGTGTGGCTGTGGTCAGTTTGCCAGATTACTCGCCTGCCGTGCCTCCAGAATATCCTGTCAATCATCACTGACTCCGCCCACTGTTTAATGGGAGCCGCAGGGTCCTAAACTCCGCCTCGATATAATAATTCAGGACTATTTTTAAAAAAATATTCTATATTTTAGAATATTTGTTTAGTATAAAACACAGATGTGTTGCAGTTTTGCATCATCAATCTCATATGCCTTTCAAATTTGTTTAAATAAATCGAATCAATTCAACTTTTTTTAAAGCTATTTTATATACCGATGCAGTTCTGCTGATGACCATGAGTGGCGCTCATAGGTTGTAGTATTTCATCAGAAATGAAAGTTACAATTTACTCATCTTCAAGTGATTCCCAAAATAAAGGAACTTAAATATGTAATATTTTATGGAGCACTAAGACTAAATTGATTACCGGAATACAATAAATAGCTAATGTTGCACAACATACTGTGCGTTCATAAGAGGAAACTACATTTTATAATCATCTCTCTGGCTTTTAACTCAGATGTAGTCAACTTTAACCAGCATTGTTCTGTTTTATATTCTATGCCTTAGTGTTGTATCCATTTTAATCTTTATTTAGCACTTTGGAATGCACTTCTAAGTGTTAAATAAATACATTGGCATATCAAGTGGTAAAATATGTAATGATCACAACATAACAACATGACTAAAAATCATTGTAAAAATACAAAACCATTGGGATATATTTCCCACCAGGTAAAAAAAAAAGGCTTTTAAGTTTAAAAAATGTTAGATACAAAGGTACACATTTTGAGATACAAAAGTGGATATTATTCGGTTTAGAAAAAAATTTGGTGTTCAAAATTTCGAAAATTTATCTAATTTTTTTTACTTTAAGTCCAAATGTTTACATTTAATCTAAAAGAATTTCGACTTTTTATCTTAAAATTTTGTGTCTTGTATCTCCAAGTTTCAACTCTGTGAGCCATTGTTATTTTTTTATGTTGCAGAAATGGGCCTCCATATGTTATACGTAAAAAGGAACAAAAAAATAAAGTTAAGCCTTATATTCTGCGCGTGCGCAGTAGCCCCTGTGCAAAGTAAAAGACGATCCGTTCATTAATGATTCATAGCTGCTTCATCATATTTCATTTCTCAAGCAAACATATGGACATATATGAGCACAATAACAAGTAAAAAACACATTTTTACCTACATCCTCTAATGACTTCCGTAGATTTGGTTCGATAAAAACGTGTGTTTTTCATCTCAAGCTGTACCATTGTAGTTAAACCGATTGTGAAGGGCATTGCTTCCACTAGAGGGCGACTTTGTTTAACAACAAAAAGAGCATTTCTAAATAAATCAAATAAATGTAGAACTGGGCACCATCATGAGTTCCTCTGGGCTTGTTTGGAGCTATTTAGTATGTGGGTTGGAACTAAATCTTGCAGATCTGCCCGAAGTTGCCTACTGCTGATGTATAGTTACCATTCAGCAAATGTTATAACCACCCTCCTTGTTGCATCAGACTAAACAGAATCTTTTAGCTCTTAAGATGGGAATAATTCTTAACAACAACAGCATTATAGTTCAAGATCATTGTCAGAAATTAAACATCACTAAGCTCTTGTTTATTTGTAAAGTGTTTCCTGTGCTACCTGGACGGGCCCCATCTTTGATCCGAAATAGCTGTGCTAATAAACCTGTTTGAACAGTCTGGTGAACAAATATACACAGAGATACCTTCAGCACAGCAGCTCTCAGTTTCTTACCCCTTCTTCGGGTACCACTGTGGTTGGATGTGCTCTAAACATCTTTCTGTTCCTATACAGGCCAATGGAAATCGACGGTGGTCCCACGAGGCGTCGTTTCACGGTATTAGTATTGAAAGGAAGGCATCGACATCTGTGTTTAAGTGTCCTGGGCTGAGCGGATGGAAATAGACTAGTGTATGTGCTGCTGGAAGAATAGAGACTTCTCCGTAACACGAAAGACAAGATGTTAATGTGATGTCAATGGACTCGTCTAAATAAGTCAATGCATGACAGCAGAACAAATAAAGACGTTTGTGCTGCGCTATTTGTGGACTGGAGGCTTGGAGCCAGTTGGCTTTAGATTCTTTGAAGATGGTTTTGTGGAGGGTTAAAGCTGCACTCCTCCCTCTCTCTGATGCCTGTCGCTCTTTCATTCAGGAGATCGTGGAGCACATATAAAACAGTCTGTGGCTCTGCACCTTGCCATCTGCACGGTGTCTGCAGGACAGGGATCTTTGTTTGACATGAGATGTCCATTAACGCTTCAGTGAGGACCTTCTGGAGATCCTGTGCTTTGCTGGTGAGGCACGTTTGACTTTCTGCTCATTTCTTAAAGATTGAGGAGGGTGTGATAAATACTTGGAGAAATATTAATAACAATTTTTGTACATTTTCAAAAGGCTGAGTTTTGTGTTCGCAACAGAATTACTGAACACTTGCACAAACTCAGAGACTTTGTTAGATACAATTCAAGTGTTTAAGTCATCAATTTCACACGTAGATTGAAACCCAGTCATGAACTGAAACAGAAACAGCTGTGTAGGAGGTTTAAAATTGAATGAGGAACTGCCAAACTCTGCTACTCGGGTGAGGTTGAGGAAAACAGTTTGTAGATTGACACAAGGTAGTTCTGCTGCATCAACAAGGTCTTTTACAAAGATTTCACAACTTTCCAAATCTCTTGTGCACTATTGTATA
The DNA here is from genome assembly GCA_007224835.1 of Danionella cerebrum. Classification (NCBI taxonomy): domain Eukaryota; kingdom Metazoa; phylum Chordata; class Actinopteri; order Cypriniformes; family Danionidae; genus Danionella; species Danionella cerebrum. Next base: position 118,134 of record SRMA01025989.1, read on the forward strand.
TTTCAGGATGATGGTGTACATTAAAAAAATGTTTTAATATTTGAGGGGTTTTTTCTACTTTACAATTTGCTCTAATAAATTTCCTTTAAAACCGTTTTTGTGGCCAGCCTAGACATTTTTTATAGTACTTTTTTTGTTACAAACATTTTTTTCATTACATTACACAATAATTGTTCAACAATCCTAAAATCCTAAAAAAAAAAACGAACATTTTATGTTTTATAACAAAAATCAAGTGTTGAGACAAAATAAAAATCCCCCAAAAAGGGATAGGTCAAAAACAACATGGTATAAACAATGTAAAAGTTCAAAAACCAGGTGACCCTCTATAAACCTTATAACACAAACCATATCACAGGTCTAATGCTTCCAAGAATTCTTTCTTATTTTCACAACAATATGGCACTGATTTAGGGTCTCTAAAACTGAAAAGCTGTGCATTTTGTCACATTTTAAATGACAAATTTTGTGTCATATCTCTGTGTAATGTTCGAATCATACACATTATATTTTAAATCAAAATGAAACAATAATGTATTAAATGTATTGCGCCGTTGTACTTAATTCAAAACAGATGCTGTGATTGACACGCACAGGTCCGTGCAGACTTCTAAGGGTTAATTTGTGACAAATATAAAATACAAATGAAACACAGAATAAAATAAGGACAGGCTTTGAACAACAGGTAGAGCACTGGTTCATGGACAGAAAGGTTGATGGTTCAAATCCTTCTTTTTTTAACTTTTGGTACAGGTTACATTCATATATTCGTTTTCAAAACTTCCATGTAGGTATTCTTTGACTTTTTAGAATAAACCACAAAAGTATTTGTGACACAAATTGATTGGATTTTTTAAAAAGTAATGTGTTGAATACTTTCAATTTCAGACCATGTGGCAGTCTAACAAATGCATGTGAGCAGTGAAAATGCCATTCTAATATTGCAGATTATTCAATTGTAATTGTATTTATTTACAATAAAATCTTTTTTCTGGACAGCGTTCTCAACCTGCAGCTTTCCGTCTTTATACCATGAATACGTGGATTTGTGCTTCACTGAGCCTCTGTGTTTTGTTTCCGTACATCAGTGGATTACAGGAGGAGGACACTCGAGCAGGTTTGTTTCCTCTTCTTCAACTCCTTTTACTCATTTTATTCAGCATGCCGCATAAAGCATCTTGCAGGACTAGAGTAGAGTAATTTCGCACGGTCATCCTTGCATGCACACCAAAATTGTGAAATGATACAGCCTTTTAAACTCTGAATTAATGATTGACGTCATTGTGTACTTTACAAAAACAAATCTGGTTGCTGTACATGCGTCTGTTCAATGTTGCTAGTCACTCGTTAAACAAGGATGCAGAGGGGTGCAACAGTAAAATGAGCACCAAGCTCTAAACTTTTGCAAAAAAAAACAAAAAACCGTTAAATCCACAGCTGATTATAGATTACAGTTTTATACTGGAGTTCTGTAAATAACAGCTAAATTGTAACATGGAGTTCATTCAAACCACTGTAAAACCATATTTTACTTACAGTAAAACCCTGTAAAACGACCAGAAGGTTACACATTTTTTTCTGAGTTCTTTTAATTAACAGCTTTAAATATTTGCAAAAATGTAACATTGTGTTTATTCAAATCACAGTAAAACACTGTATTTTTAGAGTAAAACCCTGTAAAATGACCAGAAGATTACACGTTTTTGCTGAGTTCTTTTAATTTAACGGCTTTAAATTTTTTTCAAAAAATGTAACATGGTGTTTATTCAAATCACAGTAAAACACTGTATTTTTACAGTAAAACCCTGTAAAACGACCAGAAGATTACACATTTTTGCTGAGTTCTTTTAATTTAACGGCTTTAAATTTTTTTTCAAAAAATGTAACATGGTGTTTATTCAAATCACAGTAAAACACTGTATTTTTACAGTAAAACCCTGTAAAACGACCAGAAGATTACACATTTTTTTCTGAGTTCTTTTAATTAACGGCTTTAAATATTTGCAAAAAAATGTAACATGGTGTTTATTCAAGTCACAGTAAAACACTGTATTTTTACAGTAAAACCCTGTAAAACGACCAGAAGATTACACATTTTTGCTGAGTTCTTTTAATTTAACGGCTTTAAATTTTTTTCAAAAAATGTAACATGGTGTTTATTCAAATCACAGTAAAACACTGTATTTTTACAGTAAAACCCTGTAAAACGACCAGAAGATTACACATTTTTTTCTGAGTTCTTTTAATTAACGGCTTTAAATATTTGCAAAAAAATGTAACATGGTGTTTATTCAAGTCACAGTAACACTGTATTTTTCCAGTAAAACCTTGTAAAACGACCAGAAGATTACACATTTTTTCTGAGTTCTTTTAATTTAACGGCCTTTAATATTTGCAAAAAATGTAACATGGTGTTTATTCAAATCACAGTAAAACACTGTATTTTTAGAGTAAAATGCTGGGAAGCACTGCTTCTTGTAGATTACCATTCATAGTGGGGTCTTTTAATTTAACAACGGTATGCTACTGTAAAAAAGAAGCAAAGTGGTGTTCTTTCAAAAACCAGTAGGATGCTTTATTTTTATAGTAGCAACCACAGCTGCCCGTTTATTCTGTTAATGGGCTGCATGTGCACGATTATTGAAAATACCTGGGCTGAAAGACACAATTTATTTGTATTTAGTAAAATTTAGATTAAAAATAGCATCTGTAGGCGGATTTTCTGGGATGGTATTCTCAGAAAAAAAATACTTTGTCTCAGAGGCTGTATAGTTTACACCCCCCGCTCTATATTAAATCACTAGTGTTCAAATGAACAATATTTAACCTGTATTGCTAATTGATTTAACTTAAACATTGAGGTCTGTTTCCAGGAAGTGTATGAATTGACTTTGTTTTTTAACTAATTTCATAAATATGCCACAAATATTTCTCAGCCATAGACTCATTGCCAACTGAAGCCAGATGGCTGGTCTGGGTGGGAGACTTTATCATAGAAACAAACTTTTCTGTAAAGTGCCACCCATCACAAAATGAATTGCAGGTTGCAGCACATCTCCCAATGATCTCGCCTTCATTATCGATGGCTCTTCAAGTTTGGGGGCGGCCAACTTCGAAACGGCCAAACTCTGGCTCATCAACATCACCAAGGGTTTCGACGTTAGCAGCACACACACTCAGGTAGCCATGGTGCAGTACAGCGACACCCCCCGGCTGGAGATCCCTCTGGGGAAGCACCAGAACAACCAAGAGCTTGTCGAGGCCATCGCTTCTATCTCTTACCTGGGAGGAAACACACGGACCGGACGCGGAATCAAATTTACCACGGACCATGTGTTTGGGATGCCCAACCGCACCTCACACTCTCCCCGCAACCGCATCGCTCTGGTCCTGACCGACGGGCGCTCGCAGGATGATGTTGAGGATGCTGCCATGGAGGCTAGGGCGCAGAATATCATTCTGTTTGCCGTTGGGGTGGGAAACGAGATCACAAACTCTGAGCTGGTGTCCATGGCTAACAAGCCGTCATCTACTTATGTGATGCATGTGGAGGATTACAACTCCATCGCAAGCATTTGGGACCTGATGGAGCAGAAACTGTGCCAAGGTGAGGCGTATGTGTGTTCGTAAATATCATTTCGAGGTCTTGGATGTGGACTTTTGGTGTTTTGTACATGTAAATAAAGCAGTGAGGACAGGAATGGTTTATCTACCTGTAGAACGTAACCTCTCCATGAAGCTGACCACCGAGAGGACTCTTAAGGAGGACCAATGAAGGTTTGAAACAAAGCAATGAAGATCTGGTTACTTTCTAAGATGTTGGGTCAAGTTTTATGACGAATGAGAGAGAAGTGATCTAACTAAAGGCTCCTGAATAAATGTCTGTTGTTGTAATCTAACACGTTTTAAAGGCTAAGTGGAATGTTCTCTGGTTCACAGAGTCAGTGTGTCCCAGGCGGATCTCCGGAACCGTGAACGATCAGAAAGGTTTTGATCTCATGAGTCTGCTGAAGATCGAGCAGGCGGCTCAGAGGGTTCAGGGCTCTTTGATTTCAGAGAGGGCGTTCCAGCTCAGCCCTCGCATGGACATCACCCACAACACCAGGTGATTCCGTTTCACCACAAGGACTGGAAACAAACTTTCTGAAACATGGCCCCTGTCTTCAGTTTGGAGGCCAGATCAATCTGGTTGTGTCCTCTTTCTTCGATTACAACGAATTCTACTGCGATTACTGACCAAACGACTAGACCAAGATGGCTAAAACAATGAGTCTCGGGCCAATTCTATACAAACTCTAGTGCGAACTGGTTGGAATATACGTAACACGCTACCCACAGAGCTCGCCATTCTTAGACCCATGATGCAGCTCTTTGAGGAAATAACATTTTTGTTCTTGGTACAAAAGCCTGATCAATCAGGCCACATTACTGTACTGTTTGGTTTGGTGCCTTAAGGCCTCGACAGACAATTCGGAGTTTCACGCGAATCTCAGATGGCTTCTCAGCAGAGTTTCTCCTGTTGACGCCCATGGTTTTAAAACGAGGTGCGTTGTTGCACGAAACATCAGATAGGTTTGCTTTTGGTCCGGAGAACATTAACCAAACTAACCAAACTACGTTTGTAACATTTAAAGGCTACAGTCTTTATGATATATTTAGAAATATAAATTATAGTCCAGCCCCTTGGTTCAAAATGGTTGTAAAAATCATGTTTTTATTCCATAAACTGCTGTGAAATCATGTTCATCAATGTCTCTGAAAGGTGGGCACAGTTGGCAGTGCGGACTCCTCACAGTTAGTAGGTCTTTAGTTTGAGTTTACATGGTTTTCTTCCACGGTCAATGCGTCATGTGAATCGAAGACTTAGATTTGAATTTCAACCCTGTAGAGTAGCATTGATATTTTAAGAGAATTCTGATGTTTCCCACAGAGAGATCTTTCCAGAAGGCATTCCTCCATCTTTTGTCTTTGTGACCACTCTGCGCTTGAAAAACCCGGCTCATTGGATGAAGTTTGACCTTTTACGGGTGCTGTCTCAGGACGGGGTTAAGCAGATCGCAGTGACCTTAAACGGAGCTGACAAATCAGTCACCTTCACCTGCACCAGCACTTTGAAGAAAGAGCAGACGGTCATCTTTAATGACCGAGGGATCAAGGTTGGTCTACATTATGATCAGATATTTTATTTCCCAGTTCACCATGACGTAAATCTACCGACTGCTTCTAGATCAAGGGGTTGCATCAGAAGAGGTTTTAGACCCATTTTTCAACAAATCCATACCTTGACCTCAAAATTCAAGATAAACTTTAGATATTTTCTTTGAGCTTGAAAGAGTCATCATTTATAAACTCAAGGTAGAGAATGGGTGATGTTGAAACATTTAACTACAGGAACACTGCGTTATCCAACATTCAAAATCCAGCCTTTTACTCGATTTGGTTTACAATGTTTCTTTATTTATAAGGTATTTAAATAAAGATATGAATTCTACTCTTCATAGAGGGCATCTTTACATTTCGTGGATTCCAACTTCTGTTCCATGCAAAATTCGTCTTACAATGAAGGATTTTTTTATCTCAAGGGCAAAAAAACGTCAGTGATGTTAATTTCTCCATCAATATTTCATATACCTGGACATTGTTTTAAATATAATGCATTAATCACAAAATGTGACTTTTACTTACAAAGCAATGGCTCAAGTTGCAGTTATGGATATGGGTAGGAGTGACAACTTGATGGACCTAACTTCCAGAAAGTTAACCATAGTCCATGACTCCAACTGAGCCTACACTATAGCCACATTATCATAAATGTCAAGGGGTTACAAACCCCTTAATGTTTATATATATAACATTTTTGATATAACTGATACAAATAATATATATATATCTATATATATATATATATATATATATATATATATATATATTTTATTTGTATCAGTTATATCAAAAATAGGAATGAACAATTCTTTAAATGAAAACTGGTGTCTTTCCTACTTTGACCTCTCAAAGAGCCACTTCCCTCTCTGCTCAGCTCCTTTATCTCACTCTTTCCTAAATGCAGCACTGTATTTAGCTGTTAGCATTTTCAGTGTTTAAGCTAAATAGTGCATGACTCCAACTGTTTTTTTTTTCTGTGTATTTTCAAGTGTTTGAGAGCAAAAGAATGGATTTTTATTTAAACAGACCCTTGGTCTTCATCTAAAATTAAGAAATTTTCTAAATATTACTCCTCAACCAGATACAAAGTTATTGCTCAAAGTGTCTCTTAACTGGGTGATTGCTCTCTCTGTAGAGGCTCTTTGATACAGACTGGCACCAGTTGAAGTTCCTTGTGAAGCCCAGACGCATCACCTGTTTTCTAGATGGTGTTTATGTGGAGGAGCAGCTTCTGGATCCGCTCGTCCCCATCTACATTAACGGAAGAACCCAGGTGGCTAAGAAAGTCAATATTGAGACGACCGTCCCGGTGAGTTCCTGGGAGTTCATCAGGCTTATCAAAAACACAAATGTTCCAAAATAAAATAGCTGTTGCTCTTTCATCTCAGATTTTGCTTCAGAAGTTACGACTGTACTGTGACCCTCAGCAGAGTGAGAGGGAGACCGCCTGTGAAATCTACTCCGTGGTGAGAACTTAACGGGTTTTCTTTTGCTTTCCATCATTTACTATGTGACAGGAATCCACACTTACAGACAGGAATTTATTAAAATGTTGATTTTATTCACATTTATTGTCTGTTACAGGATGATGAACGGGTAAGTCATTCGTTTTTTATTTTCGCTACTTTTGTGTGTTTTAGGTTGCATTTATATTACTGTATGTAATGTGTTGTGCTCCTAGTGTTCCTCAGATCGCTCTCTTGCTGTAGAGGGTTGTGATTGTCCGAGTGGTAAACCTGGGTTGCCTGGATTGCCTGGATCTATGGTGAGACGTTTCTTTTTTGGGGTTACAAAGAGGTGAAGCTTTCCAGTTTCCAAAATAGAGAAGAAAGTTGCAAGGGGACTAATTGAGCACAGCACAGCCTTCTTCTGGGCACCTCTGTTAAATTCCTCCGCAGGAGAAATTTGAAAAGAATAATAAAATACGCTCTTATAATTTAATAGTACCGTATTTAGTTGTGAAAAATGTAGGGAACTTTTTAATGCACCTTTGTCTTCTTCATTATCATTGACAGTCATAACATGTATGCAAATTACATGCAAATGATTATCTCGAAGCCCCTCCCTTAAAACAAGAGAAATTCTAATCATTCTGCTTAATCATATTGTTGTGTTTTCTCTTGGAATTTTTATACATTTGGTTCACAGCAAGAATGTGTCATATTTTGATGCTTTAATTACCATTTTCACAAGTTTGTGTGAATCTTTTTTAAAGATCGATACAATGTTGAATCATAAACACTTTAACTCCACTTGTCTGAAAACAGGGCTTCAGAGGGGAGAAAGGGAGAGAGGGACCTCCTGGGCCTGATGGTAAACCTGTAAGTATGGCTCACAGTTAATCACGGCAGTAGACAATAAATTGATTACTGTGGTGATCTCGCTGTCCATTAGGGTAAGCCAGGGGAGAAGGGAGCACCTGGAGAGCTTGGTACACATGGACTGAAAGTGAGTGAATCCGCATAACAATATACAACTACTGTAGAGTTGCACAGATAAACAGATATTATGTTCCACGGTAGTTTTCCACAGAGTTTTCTTCAAATATACACTTTACAGATTTGAAATGAAATAAAACTTGCTTAAAATATGCTCAAAATATTTGATTTATGTAAATCTTGATGCAAATAATTTATTTTATGCCAAAAAATGGACCATAAATGTATTTTTTTAAGTATGAAAATGAATGCAAAGAACCTGACAAGATGTCAGCTTCGATATCTTGAATCTTTATCTCATCTTTATCTTTTTATTCACAGGGCGAAGCAGGTGAACCAGGGCAAAAGGGGGAGCGAGGCCTGGAAGGACCCAAAGTATGCATGTTTTTAGATTTTAATTATTACCATGATGCGTACAATGGTTGCTATAATCTTTCCAACTCCTCAAATAGGGACAAATGGGGCCTCCAGGACCACCAGGGCCTTTAGTTTCGACTGTAAGTAGCAAACATTAATCTTTCATTTCCTTTTGTTATTAATAGAGTTAATGTTTCTGCCGAAAATACACTAGGGCACAGGCTTTTCCACATTGAATCTCGAGGACTTTGGAATTGAAGAAAGCAAGGTAAAGTCTATCTTGAACTCAAAAAAATATTGAAAATTACTTTTGCTCATGCAAACTTTGGGGATCTTAAAGGGAATCCCGGGAGTGGCAGGAGAAACTGGACCACAGGGAAAACCTGGATCACAGGTAAGGAATCCGCTGATGCTTCTATTAAATTTTGTTTATCCTGCAAAAAAAAAGGTTCTGGGTTGATTGACGGGGATCATTTACTGAATGTTTTTTGTTATTTGTAAATGATACTTTTTTTTTTTTTAGAAAATGGCATTTTATCCAGTAATTTGTTTCCAGACTGACCAGTTTGATTAGTGTGAAGCTTGATCTTCAGAAGCAGGCAGTCATTGCTCTCTGATTTGAGATCATTTTGATATTCACAAATGGCTCTTCTTCAAAATATAAGCCCTTCCATAACAGACTGGTGTACGCTGGCTGAGGTTGTTTCAAACTATGGTGTTGATAAATGCACAGATAAGCTGACGAATAAAGAAATCAGATGTCTCTGTGATGTAGGTCTTTGGAGCTGGTCTGTGGGTTGTCCGTGACTGTTCTCACTATAACACGCATCTGCTTATCTGAGATGTTTCTTGGTTTACTTCGGGCTTTAACTAAAACTGTGCTTCTGGTATTCCAGTTCCACACATATATTATATTCCGGAGACACTTAAAATTGGCCACTCAATACACAAAATTAATACTTTCTCATGATTGTATTCACCTGTGTATGGAAGTCAAGGGTTACCAAAACCAATTTTGAGTTCTAATAATTAGAACTAAACCATTTGAAATCAATAAAATGACTACGGGTGTCTAAATTTATGTTCATGCATAATTTTGTTTGGCTTTTTTTCAGTTCACAAATATCAAATATCACAACTAACATTACAGGGCAATTTCCAGGGGTGCCAAAACTTTTGAACACATCTTTTTTATCCTTATTAAGAAAACATTTGTGTTCATGTATGTCAAGGAATCAACTACTTTTTGTCCTGAACAGGGTGAGCCTGGGCCTCCGGGTCTACCTGGACTGGCTGGTCCCAAGGTAAGACAGAGATCGGAAGTTCATATTTTCTATGAGAATTCATACCTGGAACAGAAGTTTCACTGTAACTTTGCATACATGTCATGAATATGCAATCAGTAACCAATAGGTGAGTTACTGGGGAGGAGTTATTAAGTTTTCAGAATGAAAATCTCAGCCCATTTCCGGAATAAGCCTGGGATCGAAAATTAGGAGACTGAATTTGATTTTAATTAAAAATAGAGACTTTTTGAGTAAAAAAAAAAAAAGTCACATTTCCAATACAATTAGACCATTTAAAATATTCAATATTTACACCACATCAAGATTTTCATTAGTCTAAACCCATGAGGGAAACACTGCAGGGCATTGCTTGTTGTGAAGTTTTGAGTTAAAAAGGAGTTAAATATTTGGCATTTGTGTTAAAATTGTATACATTTTAAATATATCAAAAAATATTCTGCTCAAATACATTTGATTTATTGGAAGTTAGTTTCAAGAAACGTCAGGTTATTTGAGCAGCTCATATCTGAAAGTGTACGGAAAGCGTTTACCCCATGTTAAACAGAGGCTCTAAATGTACCTCCTTGTGATGTTTATTTTTAGGGAAACTCCACCCAAGAAAATATCTTCCTGTTCCTGGTGATTTCAAGTGATGCTGAGAAGTTATAGTTAGTTTTTCCATCTGAAACAGGAGCTGCTATACAAATACTTTTTAGAAAGTCTGAGTGTATTTAAAGTATTAAAAAGTCAACACACGTCTTCGGGGCACAAAGTTCTGGATCATTTTAGACTTAGGGGCAATTTGTGGTCGATTCGTAGGATCTATTTATCCATCGCTGACATTTTGCTTTGCTTTTTGGCTGCAGGAGGCTTGTCTTTTATTCTAAGGTCTATATATATATAGTGAGGCAATGACACAGTACACATTTTAGGCAGTTCTGTGCTCATGAGGAGGCACGTCCGCCAAATAACTGCGTTTGTACGTCATGTAAGGTCTGTGCTTATTGTGGTTCAATGATAAATAAGAGATGAATGTTGCTTTGTGGAGTTTGTGTATAATGGGAGAACAAGATGTAGATGTCTGGAAAAGTAACCAGGAGGAAATAATATTTAACAGTTTCTCCACTCATAGTCAGAGGTTAAGTGAAACCGTTTATTTTCAAACAACTGTGCAATTACTTTCCAAATGACCCTGATCAAAAGCTCTTAGTGTTTTGTATTTTCTCACTTTAACTACAATGAAGTCTCTTGAGGTAGTTGTTGATGAGGTTCTTTATCTTCTATGTTGGTAAAGCAGCACATTTTTCTCGGGAAAATTCCTTCAATTCTTGTAAATTCTCTCATGAGTGGCACCTTTGAGTTCTCCCCAGAGTGCTTCAGGGATAATGAGGTCAGGAGTCTGAAAGTGGACTTTGTGTTTTGTATCATTGTCGTGCTGGAATGTCCAATAATGGGATCATGATGCACATTTTCCTCCGGTATCCACCAATACCACCAATCACGGTGCACTCTGTTTCGAATTGGTTGCCTCTTGGTGGTATGTACTTGGCGCGAATGCAGATCGGTGTCAGTTCACCAGCAGTGTTTTATGAGACGCCCGTGCCTTAGTAAATGATGTAAGAAACCAGTTTCTGTGACGTTAATCTGAGATGACCAGTTTATATTTATACACAGAGGCAGTTAGGCAACTTCAAAATGGTTTTCATATTGTTTAATCGAGAGTCTTTACAGAAACGATAATGGTATATAATAACCCGAATAAATCATAGAACTTTGGATATATTTTTGTTCTGAAGTTTTACTTTTACTGGAGTAATATTATTTTACCTAGTGTATCTCTACTTTAACTCGAGTACTTGGTTAGTGTACTTTGTCCACCACTGGTGGCTACTTTGTAGCATTTATGTAGTAATGGCTTTAATCTGGAAACTCTACCATTTTCTTCATGTATCTCCTTATTCTGCTCCTTGAAACCCTGTATTTCAGCTGAAGTTATATGTGGTTTTTCTTTGCATCCCTTACAATTTTTCTGGCAGTTGTTGCAGAAATTTTTGTTGGTTTCAACAGAATCCCTCAGTTTCCAGTGTTTGAACTCTGCTGATTGGCAATCCCAGTTCCTTGGAGATCTTTTTATATACCTTTCCTGTTTTGTAGAGATCTAATACTTTTTCCCGTAGATCCTTTGGCAGCTCTTTAGCTTTCCCCATCGCTCAGAATTCAAAAATTTCACCAGAAACCTTTATGTTTAACTTTACGTTAACACTTGAATTTTCAAGACAGAAACGTACAAATGAATTACGATTTCTCAGATTTATGGATCAACTCATGGATTGATCCCCATAAAGAAACCAGTGATCGTTGCTCAGCTTCCAGGTTTGGATCTGGAGCAGAATCTGGTGATAACAGGTTTCCCCAAGACCGCTGAGGAATGATTAGTTCACCAACACTCGCTTTGATGTGGGCTTTCTAGCAACTGTGCTGGAAACAGCCTTTAATCAGCACTGAGATGCACATGGACGCATTAAAGAAACCCCAGAACCCAGGGTCGACTCGTGAGCTGAACGATTGCGACTTGATTTAATTTATTATTTACGTTTCACCTGCATCTAATGTTCAGTGCATGAGGAAAAACAGCCGCCAAAAGGTTAAAAGAGATTAAAGTCTCCCATAAACAGATTTTTAATTGGGCTCCTTGTGGATTTAATTGCAGAGCGCCGGTAGAACGTACAATTATTGTTTGTCGTGTTTTGAAAGAATGCTTTGTGTGAGGTCTGTGTAAATGTCAGGGTGTAACATTCAGAACATGGGCTGCTGCTGCTGCTGATGATGATGATGTAAGCAAAAAAGAATCGAACGGTAAAATCAGAATTAATTCAATTTGATCAACTCTTCGATGAGGAAGAGCATTCCCAGAGGTTACCGATCTGATCCCATAGGAGGGAAAGAAATAATCATCCTGTGTCTCCGTAACATATCACATAAAATATGAGAAGAGAAGAAGAGGAGTGGAGATGAGTGAAGAGGAGAAATATGGAGAGGAGAGAAGAGGAGTGTAGAGAGGCATATAGAGGAGAAGGGTGGAGTGGTGAAAAGAGGAGAGAGGAGAAGAGCGGAGTGAATAGAAGAGGGTTGGAGAAAAGCAGTAGAGAGTAGAGAAGAAATGGGTGAGCAAAAAAGAGAGGAGTACAGAGGGGAGTGGAGTGCATAGGAGAGGAGAGGAGTGGAATGGAATGTAGATTAGAGAAGTGCAGAGGAGAGACGCGGAGAGTAGAGAAGAGTGGAGAACAGAGAGGGGAGAAGTCGAAAGTAGAGAAGTGCAGAGGAGAGGACAGGAGAGGAGAGTGGAAAGTCCAGAAAAATGGAGAGTAGAAGAAAGGAGGGGAAAGTTGAGAATAGAGGAGTGGAGAAGAGAAAAGAGAAGTGGAGTAGATAGCAGAGAGGATTGGAGTGCAAAGGAGAGAAGAGGAGTAGAGAGGAGTTGAAAGTAGAGAAGTGCAGAGGAGAGGAGAGAAGTTGAAAGTAGTGAAGTGCAGAGGAGAGGAGTTGAAAGTAGAGAAGTGCAGAGGAGAGGAGTTGAAATTAGAGAAGTGCAGAGGAGAGGAGTTGAAAGTAGAGAAGTGCAGAGGAGAGGAGTGGAGAGCAGAGAGGAGAGGAGTTGAAAGTAGAGAAGTGCAGAGGAGAGGAGAGGAGAGAGGAGAGGAGTTGAAAGTAGAGAAGTGCACAGGGGAGGAGAGGAGATGAACTATGTCACTATTAACTAACTAAACGAATGACATATTTAACACAAAATAAGAGATTATAGTAAAATCAGAAATAGACTGTAGAGTTTCCAACAATCGAACATTTTATGGAGACGTTTAGATTTTTGATTAGCTTTGATTTCCGCTTTTCCAGCTGTCGTCAGTGTAAGGCAGATGTCCCCGCGCTCAGATTGCATGCACATGTGACCAGAAGCATGTTATTTTTGCATGCTCCTGACGCCAGCCACAGGGAAGGAGGACATCTCTGAGCAGCACTCCCGCACGTGTACGACTTGTAATTTAGAACTTCAGAAGATGTTAGAAAGTCCTCTGATAATCTCTCATTGCAGCTGGGTGTAACATATTTAGGTTTTAATGAGAGGCTGTCTCAAATTTCAAGCTCGATTAAAATGTGTGCATATTTAACGACTCAGTGTTTCTCTCTGTATGATTAGTATGTGAAAATGAAACCGCAAAACTTCAATTACACCCACATTTAGGGAATTAATTAAAGCATGCCGTAATTCTCTCTTTAAGCATTAACACATTCCTTTATGATGCCAGAAAACTGTGCACAATTATCTACAAGAACTTCACAGAGATTTTAAAACTGAATCTCATGTAAAACGCTGTTTTATGATTTATAAACAATTTTTAAAAGAAGATCTTGTGTATAATATATATATATATATATATATATATATATAGCTACTGCACTGATCTATTCTGATTTCATTCAGGGAGAGAAAGGAGATGACGGCGTGGCAGGATCCGATGGAGAGCCAGGAATTCCTGTGAGTTTCCTCTTGTGGTTTGAGTAGAAATAAAAATAATAAATAGAAGGCTAAATTCTGCATGCTATCTTTGCTGTTGGCTTGTAATGGTTGCGTTAAAAACTTTTTTTGTAAATGATTCTGACGAGTGAGCAACATAAACCAACCCCCATATCTCATTTTCCAAAGCTGAGATAAAAGTTAATCATATTGGTTGCTATGGAAAACAGTCTGGTTGCTAAGAGGCTTCATCAACATAATATAATGCTACACATGTCCCTATAAGTGTCATAAATCAACCCACATGTCTCTATGATTTTCTAAAGTTGTGATAGAGATATGCCAGAGTGGTTGCTAAGGTGTACAGTCCGGTTGCTATGGAGGAGTCAGTGACATAATGTAATGTTCCCCTTTTGACTTTATTATATTATTAAATTATATTACACAACCCCCATGTCTCAATTATTTTCCACAGCTGAGATAAAAGTTAATCAAATTGGTTGCTATGGTAAACAGTCTGGTTGCTATAGACAGCTCAGTGACATCATATAATGTTACCCATGTCCATATAAGTGTCCTGAACCAACCCCCATCTATCTATGATTTTCCAAAGTTGAGATATGCCAAGTGGTTGCTAAGGTAAACAGTGTGGTTGCTATGGAGGAGTCAGTGACTTAATATAATGTTCCCTCTTTGACTTAATTATAATAATAAATTATATTACACAGCTAAATTGTAACTGAGATGTAGTTCTACAAAAATTGTTGCTATAGTGAAGAGACTGGTTGCTAGGGAGTGGTCTGTGAAAAATCGCATGATCAGTTTTGCTAAATCTGTAGATCTGCTGCTTCTCAGTGAAAGAAGCGTGTCGTTTGAACACGCCCCTGTGATAGACTGATGACATGTCGCGGTTTGTGCCCCACCTTTACATAAATGTGTGCTGGAGATCAGCACCAGCAGAACCTTGTGACCCTAACCAGGATTAAGCCGGTAAACAAAAATAAATGCATTTCAGTGTATTTGTTTGCTCAAATCCGGCTTCCTTTAAATGTTTACACCTTTTACATCATATAATTACAAATATAATATTTGATTCGCGCATGCAAGCACTTTTCAGATGGCTGCACAGATTAGTGGCACGTTGCAGACGCTAGATTTAGAAAATGTTGGGGTCGCAGTGTTTACCAGTTCCAAAATACATCCCTGCAGATGCTACTTGCATGTGGTTAGCAGCAGCTCTGTTTATGCTTTAAATCACCCGTCCTGCGCTTGTGGAATATAACCATGAAAAGTGTTTCTGCAGCGGATTGTGTCAAGACTATTTACATGTTTGTAGGAATTAGCAAACAATTAGCATGCATGCTATGCAAGAGCAAGCCAAGCGTAAGTTATCTTTGTTCTCTTGATGAACAGGAAGATTGTGGTTTTAAAGGTGTTATATTCCGATATTGAGCTAGCAGCAGCTTTCTAAAAATGTGTACCACTTTTACCTTGGCTCACACACTTCCGGCCACTTTATTAGGTACAGTGTTGGACCCTGTTGCTTTCAGAACTGCCTTCTGATTCTGATTTTTGGAAACAGAGTCTGAGATGGTTGAGAGCATTATCCTGCTGGAAGTAGTTGTCATAAAAATTGGTACTAAAGGTCCGAAAGTGTGCCAAGAAAATATCTCCTACACCATTACACCTCCACCAGGAGTCTGAACCATTGATACAAGGCAAGATGGACCCTCACTTTCATGTTTTTGACGCCAAATTCTGACTCTACCATTCAAATGTCCAGCAGAAATCAAGACCTATCGAACCAATCAATGTTTTCCAATCGTCTATTGTCCAGTTTTGGTGAACCTGTGCGAACTGTAGCCTCAGTTTCCTATTTCCAGGGTGTTCTCCACCTTGTCCACTGGTACCTGGTTATTTTTGAAAATATTGGCCAAGGCGAGTCGTTTTGAAAATGCTGGGAAGACCATTTTTGTGTGGACCGTGAAAATGGGTTTTCTTGGTTTGTCGTTGTCGTCAGGCCCTGTGCTTGGAATCACTGCTTTGTTTACAAAGACCAAGTTTCAATAACAGGGCCTGCCTTGTGTTGTAATTTTAAGCTTGAGTGAGTAAGCAAACATAACCATTTTGGGTGTCACACCCTGATTGACGATTCCCGAAACTCGTAAAACAAACGTTCCTAAACAAGGACCGTGTTGCAGCTTTGCTATTGTTGCTCACAGAATGTACCGGATTACATGCAGATGTTACCTGTTTGATCATCAAACAGAGGTGCCTGTGTTTTTGCAAACTCAGTGCTGAATACTCATTTTAAATGACATGAATCGACTGCCCCTTGGTGATTTATTATGGTCTTTACAGCGATTTATGGGTTGTTTTGGTTTTCGTGTGAAAGTGTTTTTGTACACAGTGGGAGAAAACCAACCTGTGCTCATGTGGACATGGCCTACATGTGCACTGGAGACGAGAATCAAAAGAACCCCGTTACCCCGACCAGGACTTAGCTGGTTAAATGTAACGTATGGTTCCATCTGTTAGATCCTGCTCAAACGCTGAGCACTCTTCATTACTCCCTCCCCAACTGAGACTCTTCCAATCAACCACTCACCAGGACTCTTTCAGATACAAAAACAACTTCATTTCCCAGCAACCTTTGTCCAGCATTGATGTCATATCCTGTTCCCTCTGAAGTATCTACTTTGGTTGAATATCCTGTTCTACTACTCACTTGGATTCTCCTGGATATCATTACTCATTGGATGTTGACTTTTTTTAAGGATTCTGAGTTTCATTTTTTTTGGTTCCTGGAGTTCTTACTCACTTCTCCTACTGATTTGTGGATCTTCAAGGTTCCAGATCCTCCGCCAGTTTGAGAACTCCATCCTACTGCCTTGTATGTGTCAGTACTCAGACTACTTACCTACTTCTGGCATACTCACCCTTGGCCTTGTTGGATTGTGGATGTTACTGTAGTTTCCTCTTCTTTCTTTGGCAACTCCAAGAGTCTATCCAATTCCCACGCACCGGACGCTCCACCTGGAAGACTATTGGGTTGAAGATTGATAAGTGTTCAATAAACGACCTATACTTACGTTGTTGTTCTGTCCTGTGTTCAATGCCTATAGAGATGCCCCAGGGGTCAGTTCTAGGTCCAATACTTTTCCCAATATGTACTGGTTCCATTTAAAATGCACATTTTCATTGCAATGCTCATGGAAACCAGATCTCCTATCAACTAATTGAAATAACAAAACATTTAATAGTAGTACAGTAACATTGCTTCTTCAACATTTGTTTTGGTGGTAAACAGCATCCCACACGATACTTGTAAAGTCTTAAAAACCTCCAGATTATGGGGTTGTGTGCGGCTCCTTTTAATGCCACGTTTTGGCAAAGATTTGGGCCGGTTTAAGCCCCGATGGAAGCTTTTGAGGTGCTGTCTGTTCTGTTTGATGGGATTATTAGAAAGCGTTATACGCCCCTCCGTCTGTTTGAGGTTGTGGTGAACCTCTGAATGTTCACATTTCTCTTTCTTGCATGTGGGACCGTTTGATTTGGCAGAACAGCACATAGCAGGTGGAGAAAGAAATGTTAGAGTTCTAAATAGAGATATAGTTCTTTTCATCTTGTTATTAATAAAAGTTCCACGTACATTCCATCCATTACTGTTCTGAATTCTTCAGCAGCATGTTCAGGGTGGCTTTCAGAAAAAGATGTCTACATTCCTCCTGTCTGTCTCTCTTTAAAATAGATACCAACTCTATATCTCTTGTTATCTCTCTAATTGTTTGTGCCGTGCTTCCTGTTTATGAAAGTGGCTCATTAGAAAGATTCCTGAAATCTTTTCCTGCAGGAAACAGGATCTCTACGCTGTGGTTATGTGAGGTGTGGTGATTTATGCCTTTCTTTTATCTTTCATCATAAAACGCTGATGTAAACCGCTCTAATGAGAGAATACAGACTTGCCAGTACACTGGATGGGTACCAGTGTGGCTTGGCAAGGATTCAGAGAAGCAGCTGAAGGCAAGTCAACACCCAGTACCAACAAAAAAAAAAGAGATTCCTTGCAAATGTGAAGTCACTTGCATTGATTTGTCAGAAAGCAGTTTATAGTAATGCAAATAATAAGCAGAAACATTGTTTTTTGTGTATTTAGGGCATACGAGGGCTTCCTGGAGAAATGGGTCCAGTTGGACCTCAAGTAAGAACTTGTTGGAGTCAATTCATTATGTTATATTTTTAAATATTTGCTTATTTTAACTGAGCTAATTCCCTTAAGTTTCATGTAAATAAATACATAAAACTTATAAATACGCATTCAGTAAAATTATGTAATATTTAATTATCACGTCACTGTTACTTTTGTTTTAAATTACTCTTACTTTTGAGGACACTGTAAAAAAATTCTGTTAACTGCCATTATTTAACTGAATTTTGTTTTAACTCTTTAACACTTTTTTGTACTTATAAATATGCGTAATTTTGAGGCCTGCACATGTGAAATTGAGTGAATTAAAAAAATTTCTTTGTAGCCCAATTATTTAAAAAAAAAAAGATTATATTTGTCTTTTTTAAAGGGGGAGAGAGGTTTACCAGGAGCTGCTGGCTTTACTGGACCCACAGGACCGCAGGTACATTCATATTTAAATTAAATTATTGTTGTGTTTTTCTGCATTTACAAGACAAAATTCCAAGACAACATCCGGCAATAGATTTTGAATTTTTGTGCGGCTCATTAGAATATATTTACATAATCATGAGGCCTCTGCTTCTAAACTTGTAATTGACTCTGGGGATAATACAAAACAAACCTTTTGCGATGTCAGAGGGTTATACAATGTATATTATGAGCGGATAACCTATGGTATTCACGTTGTTTGTTCATAGCTTTAATAAATGCAAAGATAAGCTCGATACTGGTCTCTGAAAGAAATAACCATCTCTCTGATGATCAGTTTGTAAAAAGGGAGAGTTGAGGGATAAAAGTTAAAGTAATTACAACCTCTACTAAGTAAAAGTAATGCTAAAAGAAGAAAAAAAATACTCAGACGATAAACCGACACGGTGTTAGTGAATGAGTGAGAAACAGAAAGTAATTTCATTTCAGTTTGCACTGAATCAGGTTTGGATCTTTGGTGAAGCTGACTCTAGAAACTCGGCGGTGCACAGCACCCACCATGAAAATGTTATTACCATATAGCAACTACTACAACCACCTAAACACCTGAGGTCCTTGGAGGGCCGGGTTTGCCAAGAGCCTGAAAATCTTTCCAAAGGATGTTTATTTTTTTAAAGTGAAGTGTGGCAGAAACCAGTGTCATGGTATCATTGCCAGACTCCAGGATGAGTTTAATACAACCTCAAAATGTAAACATTCACTAGATTTTATCAACCACAGTCTAGTATATGTGATTTCATCTGCTCGAAAGTGATGCGGCAAGTTAAAAGGATCTAAATATTAATATATTACATTTCAGGGACCCCCAGGCTCAATCGGAGCACCTGGCATCGAAGGTCTTCCAGGTCAAAAGGTAAAACAGATTTTTATGTGTATCCATTTTATAGCAAATCATGGGCACCCCAGTAAATTTTTATTTTACTTTACAAATCATGGTTTTACCTGGATTAAAACAATTACTGTAGACAAATACAGAGCTTTTTAAGAAGTGAAATAAAGTTTATATTTATGTCAAGTGCGCATAAATTATTTAAAGAAAATACACCAAGAAAAATCTCAGATAAGCAGATGATGGGAGAGACAACGGGCAACCCACAGAACAGCTCCAAAAACCTACAACATTGTCTTGCTGCAGATGGCGTCACTGTGCATCGTTCAATTGTTCAGCACACTTTACACAAAGAGATGCAGTATGGACGAGTGATACAGAAAAATATACACTTTGTTTAAATAATTTTTGCACACTTTCCATAAATAATATAAAGTTTCTTTAAATGAAATTTAAAGAACTGACAACCAGTGGAAAATCAGTGAAAATCATTCAAAACTACAGGGGTGCCAACACTTTTGCATACCACTGTATAATATTACATTTTGTAAGGCATGTTCAAATATTTATGAAACTCTTGTCTGTCGACAGGGGAATTCAGGCTCTCGTGGGCAGGATGGACTACCTGGAGCACCTGGTGCTAAAGTGAGTCGAGTGAGCTTCAGGAGGGGGATTTCCACACGTAAAGAAATAATATCTGAGATTATCACCTCTGGAAATATCATTGACTATATTTAGCCCCTATAATGTCAGAAGCTCCACTTCCTCTTTCTAATCTAAGATCCTCTTGTGCAGCATGAGAGTAGAGTCATGTCTAAACAATACAGAGAATAAGCACTGGATTTTTTCCAGGACAGATGAGTTCAGACACAATCCCTAACTAGATACTGGTGGAGGGAAGGGAGATCTGAGAGAGAGAGCCTTTTGGGTGCTAAGATACTAGTCTTTTATCAGATCAATCGTTATTTGCAGCTCTAGAAAATGACAAATCACAACAGCCAAAGAGGCTACTGTAGTTCACTTTAAATTTGAAAACAATGTGTGCATACATCTTTTATATCCATATATTGTGTAAATAATGTGTAGAAGTGCTAAAATGGTTCTAATTATATTTTTATCTTTGGGAGGGTCTTTGGGAGCGCTGACGTCTTGCGATGTTTCTGTGGACTGTGGTGCACCTCAGGGCTCAATATTAGGCCCGATTTTATTTGTTTCTTATATACTTCCGAATTGCTCCCATTTAGATCAATTTGACTTTTAGTTGGTTTTCGTTTTTTTGTCTAGTTTTCTTTTTATTAGCTGTAGTATTAGTTTTTTATACTTTATCTTATAGATTAGTTAAAAAAAAGATCAGTACGTTTTAAAACGTTTATTAATTCAGATTTTCTACATCTTTAAGTGCAAAACAGATGTCGACACAGCTGGGAATGTGTAATATACTGTAGCCCTGCAGTCATATTGAAGATTTCCAGTTTCCCCATTAAGTCACTATTTGCTATAAGCCTTTGAATTCAATGCAATTTTAATGTTAATGATGTAACAAAAAAGTAAGGTGCCAAATAATGATGATAAATAAAAATAACTTGAAAATAAAGCAGTGTCGGGTTGTATATCCTGAACTGGTCTAATAACGCAGGCATATAGGGCAAACTAACGGAAAGAGTTTTATGTGCCTCACTAGTAGAAAACCTGTTTTATTTAAGTTCCTGAATCTAGCTTTGCACTAATGACTAATCAGTTTATTTAAAAGAAAAAAACCAGATAATCAGTCTGCCGATTATTTTAAAAATGAATTTCAAGGCATCATACTGGGCCTAGCCCCTTAACCGCAGGCTTAAATGCATAACTCTTGGCCGCCTTCATGTTTTAATCAGTTTTGCTTATAGGGTCTGTCATGTGAAAAGGTGCTGAAATGGTTTTAATGATATTTTTATACCAGGGCAACTGTTTTGGAAAGATGAAAATGTCTTGCACTGTCTCCGTGAACTGTGGTGTACCCCAGGGCTCAATATTGGGCCAGATTTTATTAGATTTTTATATGCTTCCAGTTGCTGATCAGATTTTTCAAAAGGCATTATAAAAAGTTATGTTTGCATGTGTGTGTCTGCAGGGTTCAGATGGAGAGCATGGCATTCAAGGTCCCCCTGGTATGAGGGGGTTACCAGGGTTCAAAGGCCACAAGGTTTGCACAAATTTCAATGTTGGTTCATTTTAGAAAATTCTTAGTCTTAAAGTGCTGCAAAACTAGGTTTGTTCAGTTTGCAATGTGTTGTAAAGCACATAATATGCACTAGAGGTGCATTCTCTGGTGTCTGTGGGGGTACTTCTCACAATAACAGAGATGGTTTTTATCTTGACGGATCAAACGTTCTTAGGTCTTAACATTTATAACTGTTAAAACTTCTGTTTATTTCTTAAATGCAACATTTTCTCATTTTCCATTGGAAATGTAGATGGTTGGTGGGGAGAAAGTGGCATTTGTACAACACAATTGCCACCAATAAAAACACAGTTGATCACAGTTTTTTAAATGATAACTGTAGTTTTTTTGCACGTTCTTGCAGGGTGACTCAGGAACTTCCGGACCAAAAGGAAGCCAGGTACCGTGAGTGCTAAGTGATAAGCATCTTTGGCTATTTCTGAACAACCAGAAATATAATGTGAGGCAGAAAAGAGGAAGTTAGAATAAATGGTCTTGATATTTCTGTTATGTTGGTGGGCTGCTTAAGCAAAAATAAAAACCCGGCAAACATCCTCTTTTTGGTCCAAAACACTTTGTTTAACCATTTAGAACGTTGAGTGTTTGCAGAGTAACTCAAACCTTTCAAGTGGTTGCATGTTTGAGGTCTCTGTCATGTTATTAGACATGCTAATACAATCCTTCTGGTTTCAGGGTGAGAAGGGAAGCCATGGAGAGCCTGGAGTTGCTGGAAAACATGTATGTGCAGGATAACAGCTCGTAAACTTTATTAATGCTGTTGGTAGCTCGAGAAATCTACATATAATACCTTGATGCATAGTTCACACCCACAGTGCTTAGAGAATGGACAGGAAACCAGCCCACTGCCTCAAATGTAATAATAAAACTAGCGCATCATAGAAAGTTTGCCTTGGAAACATGCTTTCAACCACCTACAGGTCAGTTTCACATAGAAAATATATTAAAAAGAGTGTAACTGTGTCCTTGTGGTTGCTCTAAATGGCTGGTTTTGGATCTATGCCAAGCACTAGTCTATGGCTGTCACTCAAGTGACCCCGGCCTGAATCTTAAGGTGTCATCCACATGTTCCTTCTAGTAAAAGTCACTTGAATTGATTGCAATATGCTTCTGCTTTCCCAACAGGGTGAACCCGGGCTGAAAGGAAACAAAGGAGAGGTACAAAACTTTTATTGTAGTCTGGGATCTCTACAATACAGATACTGAAGGAAAGTGTGTGTTGTTGCGTTTTTTTATTTTCAATAGTTGGTAACAAAATGGTTTTGTAAACCTAAGAATATGTGGGAATTGATTTTGAGCTCAATTCATTCCTTTGTGGGTATTTTCCCATGCATACCTCTACATCCGCCATTTACCCAAGATTCACAAGCACGGTTTGAGTCTGAATCGTATTAAACGATTGAGTCATTTCTAACAGCTTAAACTGAATACCTTCAGCCAGGTCTTGCAGGGGATCCTGGGAGGAGAGGGACTGATGGAAAAAAGGGAGATGTGGGTTCGTCAGGTCCTCCTGGATCTCGAGGCTTTCCCGGACTTGACGGGTTACCAGGACAACCGGGACTTCCAGGTTTCCCAGGGAAACCCGTGAGTTTGATCAGTGTTTATCAAGATTTTGTTTGTTGTTTCAGTCAAAAATATTATCAAAAATATTTAACTTACCAGTCTTATTGAACGGTAGGGGAAACACTGAGCATGTGAAGTGGTAGAGGATCCAAGTTGGAGTGCAAAAGTATTGCTAGTTCTGTCCAGGATTGGAGTAATTCTTAGATGAAGCAGACCTTAGAAGGATGGATGCACCACACAAAAAGTTTCATATCCCAAATATTATGCTCTGTGTTACAGGGGAAAACACCTTCGGAGGAGCAGCTGATGAAGATTTGTGCTTCTATGCTTCAGAGTAAGTTCTCACTACATTATGATGAAATTAATTAGGGATATGAGATAAATTCTGAGCCCAAAAATCTATTCTGTAAAGTGTATGAGTTTTTTATTGTAGCCATAAAACTCATTTTCAAGCATTTTATCTAAACTTGGCAACTGAAAGAGTTCTGAAACAACACTCCCACGTAGTGTCTGACACGTCAGCATTTTCAGCTAAATTTTAATTCTCTTTATGGAATTACAGTGATATGTAAAAGTTTGGGCACTATATACTATACTTTCCACTATATTCAAAATTTCAGGGACATATATCAGAGGAGTCAAATACAGTGAAAAAAGTGCATAAATTTTGTCTTTTTTTGTCATTTTATTGATTTCAAACCATTTGGCACTAGTTATTAGAACTCAAAACTGCTTGGTAACCTCAGTGACCTTTGACCTCCAGACACAGACTTGAGAAAGTATTCAAAGGAAGCCAAATGTAAGTATTTCTCTAAAGACTGGCAACATATGAGCCTCAAAACCACTCTCGGCTGAGCAGAAAACAATGATTGTTGATCATCATGGTTTAGAGGAAGCTGTCCCCGAGATGTAAGCTGTTCGGAACATTGTGTGGAATTGGAAGACCAGAATCACAACTCTAGTTAAGGCCCGAAGTGGCAGACTCTGATAATCTCTGATACTCAGAGGCAAATGATGGTTAGAACAGTCACGGACAACCCACAGACCAGCTCTAAAGACCTACATCAAGCTATAAAGATTCTTATACAGACAACCAATGGTTTATTAAGAATTTACAGGGGTCCCAAAATATTTTCATATCACTGCATTTCTTAAATCTGTCCTAAAGGTCACTGTGTGACATGATGGACATTCTAAAAATAGAAGGAGCCATTGTCAGTTCCCTGAACAAAAGGGGAAGCTGAGACATGGTGAACATCTGAAACTGAAGGAGATGCTGTCGGTTCCCTGAACAAAAGGGGAAGCTAGGATTATGAAAGCTATATATTGAGCCCCTGTCTATTAATACTGACAGTCCTGTCGTAGATGCTCCTCACACTCCACCAAACTCCTAAGTATGCCCTGGAAAAACAGGGATGCTTAAAGTGCACTGAGAAACCTTTCTGGCAAACTTGATGCTTTGCGGTTTCCACAAAAGTCCTAGTAGAGAAGCTTTTGGACTGGTACAAACTGGTCTGGGGGGGGGGGGGTCCCTATTTTTATTGTTATCTAAACATTCATTCAAGATTTTTTTCTCAAACTTTTTACACAGAGTCTGTGTTCTTACTAAATGGAGTATATCTGGCAACAAGATGCTTTGTCACGAAGCAATATTTGAAATGTTCCTCCTCCAGCTCAACTGCCTCAGCTCCTGCAGGTGATGGAGCAGAGAAGCTGCCAACATTGTGAAACCAAACCAGGACCTCCAGGTGATCCTGGACCCCCAGGCCCAACAGGTCCATCCGGACCTCCAGGATATCCCGGCAGAGCAGGGTCTCCTGGCTACCCTGGACCTCCAGGGAATAGAGGACCTGATGGAGTGAAAGGTACTATGATTAAAGTGCTACACTTCTAGTTCTGGATTTAAGAGGAAACTATTTAAATGTTTCTGTTTCAGGTGATGTTGGGTTAATGGGTCTGAAAGGGGCTAAAGGATTGGGTGAAACCGGGTTGCCAGGTCCACCTGGGCCCCCAGGTGATAAAACCAACACTACAAATAGTTTTATCATCCATATCTATACACGTTCTGCATCTCCAGGACTACTTATCTCCTACACAGGGTTGCAAGGTCCTCGTGGAGATGATGGTGAGGGATACCCCGGTCCTTCTGGTCCATCTGGGAAACCCGGCTCTCCTGGAATCCCAGGGAAACGTGGGCCCCCGGGATCCACTGGGGTTTGTGACCCATCCTTGTGCTATCCTTATGGCTACCGAGATGATCCCTTCAGGAAAGGACCCAACTTCTAGCCTCGGGATCCTCGAGTATGGTTTCTCTCTCTGAAATGGACCTTTCTGGTGCTCTCCTTCAGCCACATTTCCACTGTCCTCCAGCGCTTTCCGCATGGGGCGTCCACAAAACATCTCATCTGCTGGGTTTTTAGCAGACCTCCCCAAACCTTCATCAGAGCTTTTTCACCAATCCCGAGGTTTTGTTTGATATGCACTCACTATAACACGACTAGTTTAAATCACATTCGGACGAGTTTCTGTTGATTATAAGGAGCTCTGATGCACTCTGACCTTCAGCGAGTGACATATTTGTTGCTATCTTTAACAATCTTTTGGAAGGGGTGCATTTGTGGGCGTGGCCAAAGTGATTCAGAGCGCATTACTGTCTCTCTCCTCTTTTTTTGAGGGGGTGGGTTGGTTTTGTCACCACTAACCACATGAGAACACTGTTTATCACAAGGTTAGAGACAATTTAGTTCACAGAGGCACAGAAATGATTAATAATGCTGGGAATTTTTGGAAAATTACAAAAACGGGAGAAATAAAAATAAAATACGGTAGCTTCCTGGCCAAAATGGGACACTTGGCAGGTGAAGGACTGAAATTATTTCCGTAGCAAACTAGGCTTAACAATTTGTATCTGGCCCAACTTTGACCAGAAAAGAGTCACAACATCTCTGAAACTCGGCAGCTGTCTTAAATTTGAAAAACCTAGGAAAAACGGGCGTGGTCAGCTGTGAATTAATGAGAAGCAGGGTGTAGATTTTCATCAGTATGAGGGTATAAACCACTGCTCCTTTTTCCACATGTGTAATTCAATAACTACTACAGAGAGCCGCGTAGTGTGATATGGTGATCATTGTTAACAGCCGGAGCACAATTAAAAAACTACAGATATTGTTGTACTGAAAAAAGGCACAAATTCAAATATGATTTTACTACCGTTGATGAAATTATCATCCCTGGCAAAGTTATCAAGTGCATTTATATTTACGAGACTGTAACTGATATGTTTCAAACAAAAATAATACTGTCGTGCATTTATAAAAACACGTGTATGGTAGCAACAGACAGAAACCTTCCGAGACTATACGTACAGAGAGACTCCAATGGTATACATGTTCATAGTTTTTGTATATCGCTACAAAAATAGAATCTATAAACAATTACCTCATTGGATATTGAACTGGGGTCTTTATCCAAACCCAAACGCATGCTGTGCTCTTCATCAACTGTAACACATTCAAGAAACCACTCAGTGATTGGTTCATTTTCAGGAGTTTTTCATGCATATTAACAGACCAAGTGACCGTGCATCGCCCTGTGATCCAAATTGAAATGTGACACTTTTTTAGGTTCAGGATACAGTCTACAGCAGACAGGGAATCCTGTTGTGACCCTTTAAGGAACCAGGACTGGATCAAGACTGGATTGATTGGCCACGCTTGGGCCATTTCCAGCCAATTTAATTGTCACTCTATTTTTGATGTCTTGAGTGCCGTTTTAAAAACTGTACCAAAACAATAAGCTTGAAAAATGTGTATATTGTTAGAAACACTGGGTGTGTTCATCCTCTCCTTGTGTGAGTGTATGGAGCTCTGTGTTAAGCTTAGCTTCACCAAATCCAAGCAGTTTTAAGCTGATTAGTT
Source organism: Danionella cerebrum (assembly GCA_007224835.1). Classification (NCBI taxonomy): domain Eukaryota; kingdom Metazoa; phylum Chordata; class Actinopteri; order Cypriniformes; family Danionidae; genus Danionella; species Danionella cerebrum. Next base: position 145,096 of record SRMA01025989.1, read on the forward strand.
TCAGAAGAGATAAAGAAAGGGAATAATCTCTGGTCTCCTTTCACTAGTGAACTCCACCTCTGATCGTACCAACCCTTGCCCCAACTCTCAGGGTGTTTGGTGGACTGAAAAAGATAGATGTTGGCCCCACGAGGAAGCCCTGACATCCAGTGGAAATGTGGCTACTGATCTGTTAACCTAGATTTGAAAATGTGATCAAATTTCGAAAAACGTATCCCGCGAGCAACGAAGTGTCAGTTTTAGTTTTCGAGTGAACTGTTCCTATGCTGTATCCACTGCACTGCCCAGGCCAAGCTACCTCTGCACAGCTGTGAAGCTGTTTCTTAGGGCTTTATCTTGAACACTTCTCTTCACGTTTGAGGAATCTGCCTCTTATGGGATGTCCTTGATTCTGAGCATTTTACTACTTCAACGTTTTATTGTTTATACTTTTTATTTGACAAGCTCTTGAGGTATCTGTGTAGTCTGGGTTGTCTTGACTTTGTGTTCGACTGGACAACCTTGTGCAAAGATCAGCACTTATCTATTTATTGTTTAATGTTGTGTCGCTCGTGATGTTTAGCATTGCTCTAGGGAAATATCCCTTTGTAAATGTGGCGGGAGAAGCCTGATGCTTTTCATGTCCAGTGATAAATGTTGACCAAGTCAGGGGATCGGGATGAACAACAAAAGCGAGAGCGATGCAGGGATGAAGAGCAAGAGCAAGCTATCCTTGATCCTTGATCCTTCCCTTCCTTTTTCTCCCAATGTGTGGGAGCCTCCAGTGCTGGAGGGTGCTTGCCTTTTGTCTTCTTTGGCTGTCCTGAGGAACTTTAGGCCAGGTCCACAGGTTTTTTTTTGAAAATGAAAAAAAATTGTGTTCACACGAAAACAGAAAACCCCTTTAAAGACTCCTCCAAACCAAGAGTCAACGTGTGCAAAAGTAACCAGCATTGAGTTTGAAAAAACACAGGTGACTCTGCGATTAAACATAATACATCTGCATGCCATCCTGCATGATAGCAGAGTAAACAGCAACATTGTCCTTGTTTCGTCCACCATTACACTTTCCTTGGGGGGCGATTCCTTGGGGCGTAAATTACATATTACCCGCATTCTCCACGACTTTTATTGGGACACTTGTGAGACAGAAACATGGTGATACACATGAATAAAGTACCCAAGAGGGATCTGCACTGAGTCCACAGCGCTTCCCAGCCACCCCCCTCTCTCCACCCAGTTCTTATCCAGTCATTCTACTCTAATAGCTGTAAAATTGTTGATTTTTAAAAAGACATAGCCTTAGGATAAACAGCGGAGTTCGGTCACGTGGTGTAGTGGATGGTGCGCCGGACATACGTGCGGTTGGTTACACAGGGTCGAAATTTCCCCACCTTCCGTATCTGTCATCAAAACCGCCCTATCTGTTGGGAATAAAGGCAAATGCCCCAAAAACTAATCTTTAAAAAATGAACATTGCATTGTGTCTGCAAAGGACGCAGCCAGGCTCTCTGCTGTTCTTCTGAGTATCTGAAATTCCTTCTTCGGATGTGTCAACATTGATTCCTTGAATGAGCTACGTAAACCCGGATGTGTGGGAAGCCATTGCTTGTGCTCTTCAGCTCCTCTTCCTTTGTGCTTACTCTTCCAGAATCCCCTTCTTGGCCATTTTGTATCAATGGTCCTGATTGAAAAGCATTGTTCTCCAGCTTCTACCGCCGCTTCTCCACCAATAGGTTTTATTATGGCACCGTTCGACTTGCTTTTGAAGGGTTTTCCAACACATTTCTATACCTTTAAGTGGTACTCTATTCTTGTATCTAATTGGATGAGGTTCTAAAAGCAGGCTAAAGCAATCAATATCAAGCCGAGTGGTGCTGGTGGAATCTGGTGGAAAGAAATATTATTTTTCTTTGAGATGTGTAGCATTTTAGTCTGTTTTCTACTGAATTGAATAATGCCTTCGTGCAAATGAAACTCCAATAAATATTTTGAATTATTTCCTTGTGCTTGCGTTGTTGCGGAACGCCTCCAATAACAGCAGGTTTGCTCTTACTATGAGTTCAGGATGTGAGACTTTCTTGTTCTCTCTAGACTCAGCTTGCTTTCTTCACTTCATTCGAGGCTGCAGGAAGTCAAACACTCATTCACCACGGGCAGCGGTGACTACACCACATCTGATCCTCAAAGCTTGTGTTTGACCTGAGAGTTTTTAACCCAACAGTTGGAGAGTTCAAGATGGGGGAATTGTATGATGATGATGAATATTATGACTCTTTTTATTACTCATATGATAATGGAAGCACCGGAACTGGCGCGGTAGTACTCTGCAGCAAAACCGACGTCCTCCAGTTCGGCGCTGCATTTCTTCCAGCCTTTTACTACACCATTTTCTTACTGAGTGTAGTTGGAAACGGACTGGTGCTGTACATTATTTACAAATATGAGAAGCTCAGCACAGTCACCAACATTTTTCTCCTCAACCTCGTTGTCTCGGACCTCATCTTCGCCTCAAGCCTTCCCTTCTGGGCCGTCTACCACAAATCTGAATGGATCTTCGGCAGCGCCCTTTGCAAGCTGGTGGGAAGCTGTTATTCTATCAGCTTCAACAGCTCCATCCTCTTCCTCACCCTCATGACCTTCGACAGGTACCTCGCCGTGGTCCACGCCATCGCATCAGTGCAGAGTCGGAGGAGAGCGTATGCTTTTGGGTCAAGTGCCATGGTTTGGGTGCTGAGCGCACTGGCTAGCATCAAAGATGTAACTCTTCTTGGTGTGATGGAGCACTCTGGGGGCTTGCTGTGTGAAGTGACTGGTTACCATCAGGATGTCCTCACAAAGTGGCAGCTGATGGGCTACTATCAGCAGTTTTTTCTTTTCTTCATTGTGCCTCTACTCATCATATTATACTGCTACATCCGTATCACCATCAGGATCCTGTCCACTCCAATCAATGCGAAGCACAGGGCGGTTAAACTCATCCTAATCATCATCTTCACCTTCTTCATCTGCTGGACGCCTTACAACGTGGTCATCCTCCTGAAAGCCATCAAGACATCCTTTGGAGATCCAAACGACTGCTCAGACACTCTAGACTATGCGTACTACATCACACGGAACTTTGCGTACCTGTACTGCTGCATCTGTCCCGTGTTCTACACATTCCTGGGGAAGAAGTTTCAGAGCCACTTCCTGAAGCTGCTGTCCAACTGTATTCCCTGTATGAAGATGGAAAGCATGCTCTTGACCCACAGCAGCAGAAACACATCATTAAGGAACCAAATACAGACCGTTGAAGACTTACAAGGTGATTGAAGTGCTGTTCTTCTGATTTTTTCTTTTGGGAGATCTCCAGTGTTAGTTGGTTTACCTTAGTTTGTAATCTATCACCTGAAGAGAGATGGGACACTACTGACACCAGCCTCATGTAGTCAGTCGATTAATTACAGTTTCAAACTTTTATTAGTATGTATTTGAAAGGAAAGCGGGAGCACGTTCAATTTAAGAAAGATGAGTTTTTTTTATTTGTTTTGATGAACCTGCACAGTAAAATCCTAAGAGTTAAATTAACTCTACTCTGAGTGTATTTGGTCCCACTCTATATAGAGTTAAACCGACTCTGAGAAAGAGTAATTTAATAATCTATTTTCTTCATGTTTTTTCCAAATCTGCATGGAAAATGCAAACTAAATAATAACTATTCAGAGAGGGACCAAGTCCACTCCAGAAAGAGTAAAAACAGACAAAAAATAGACTGTTTAGTTCAAATAGACTTATTTAAATAACTCTCCTTCAGAGTTGGTTTAACTCTATATAGAGTGGGACCAAATACACTCTGAGTAGAGTTAATTTAACTCTTAGGATTTTACTGTGTGCTGTGACAGCCTTCAGATTCCAATTACATTTTATATTACGTTGTGATTGTAAGTCAGATTTCACCTATATGACATATTGGTTATTTTGTATATAATGTGTATTGGAGCTTCTGCTTCAACATTTACGAACAGAAATGATCCGTTCATACATTTAATGTATTATTTCAGCGACCCCCCTCCTTAAAAAAATCTAGAGACAGCATTTGAGAATAGTGTTGTTATATGCGTTCACTTTAATTCTGTAAAATATAAGACTGCAAAAGACAAATGTTACCCAATTTATAGTTATTTGAGATTTGCCAAACTATATATTTTTTTTTATTTAAAACGGTATAGGGCGGGAGGAGTGACATCATTGCGTCTGACATATTGCCGCCATTGCCATGGTTACTCATTAAAAAATTAAATAAGAGACTCTTAATGAACTAAAGCTAATTATTTTATGGTTTGTTTTTCTATTTTATTAGTAACAGTTTTTCATTTTGCTATTTTTTTTTTATCAGTGGACAAAGGTGAATTTCAAATACCTAAACGATTCAAGCACGCCACTCAGTTTTTAACATCTCACATTCTCTTTAGCAGATAAACACTTTGTCATCAGTCATCTGGCGGATGATACCAGTCTTTATCTTAAAGATTCCGCTCAAGTCTCCCTAGCGTTAGAATTAATTAGCCCTTTCTCCAAAGCCCCTGGCCTTAATCTTAATATCAGTAAATGTGAACTATTAGCCTTTTTGTAACTTTCCTGTTAAAAATGTAGTAACATATTTAGGAGTCATAATAAGCAAAAACTATAAGATGCACTTCTAACTTTTCCACAATCATAAACAAAACCCAAACTAAAATTATTTCCTGGCTCCAAAGAGACCTCTCTCTAAAAGGTAGAATTCTGCTCTGTACGGCTGAAGGGCTGTCGAGACTCACATACACCGCTCTCTCAATAAATGTTGATAACCCCACATCAAAAAATAAACAAACTGCTGTTGGACTTTGGAAAAAGAAAACTCATTATATTAATAAAACTAAGCTAATGAATTCCGAGGATCGTGGTGGTATGAATTATTTAGACTTCACAACTTTGAACAACACATTCAAGATAAACTGGTTGAAAGGCTTCTTAAACGATCCTAACTCCTTGTGGAACGCTATTCCCTCCTACATTTTTTCCAAATGTGGTGGCCTAAGATTTCTCCTGTAATTTTTATATCTCTAAGATACCCCTCAAGCTTTCTAACTTTCACAAACAAATGCTTCTTTCCTGGTCTCTGATTTACAAACACAACTTCTCACCCCACACATACTATATTTGGAACAACAGAAACATTACGTTTAAAAACAAGAAAATCTTCTTCCAAAACTGGTTTGACAATAACATTTTATTGATCCAACAATTATTCAACTCAAATGGTTATTTGTATAGTTACTCAGAATTTCTCTCTGTCAAATCTTTCATATTTACAAGGTTTAATAAGGACATTGACACAAACTGTTCTTTTTGTGGTGAAAATCGTGAAACTGTCTGTCATCTCTTCTGGACTTGTAACTTCTCTGACAACTTCTATGTCAGTTTTTGGTCTAACATACTTCCTTTTATTCAAAACAATTTTCTTAACAGTTTTGAATTTGCATTCAAAGATGTTGTTTTTGGTATTCATAAGAACCATGCAGAACAAAATGATAAATATTTTTTCATTAACTTAATTTTATGCTGGCAAATTTTCATATTCACAATTATAAATTCAGTAACTCCAAACCCCACTTTTTTGCTTTTAAAATTTAACTTAAAAACTATTATGAAAGTATCCAACATTCCCAAAAACGTAAAGTGCTTAAATGTAAACTTTTATATGACCTCCCTCATTCTTGAATCTGAATGTATCTGACTCTTATATATTGTTCTTCAATGCTCAATGTAATGATGTGCTGCCCCTGGCTGTGATGTGTGTGCTCCCTGGTTGTATGTAATGTAACCTTGTAATGTTTTCAAATGAGCCATAAAAATAATAATAATAATAATTCAACCACGCCTTCTGGCGGAAACTGAGAAAAGAAAAAAAAAGGCCAACCTTATATGATGTCACCTTCAGCCCTATATGATAATTATTTGATAATATTACAATATAATATAATATACATTTAAATTTTCCACATTTTATTACGTTTCACACACTTGAAGTTCACTATATAAATCATTGATTTATAATTGTATTTATTATTAGTTATTTTATAATGTCATTGTTGTCATCATTAATTTGTATTTTTATTCTCGTTATTAAATATAGTGATAATTCACAAAAAGGCGATCACAAAAAAAGAACTTGATTAACTGAAAAATCATAATTGCACGCATTCGCTGTAATCATATCCAATAACAATCCAAATGCCCAATCAGCGACGAGCTGTTTCCAGACATCCAATCAGCATCCAGAGCATTCACGCTGGCGCGTGTTTTACGTACACGGGTGGGGTGAGTGACGTGAACACGGCCGTTGCTGAAGAAAAAAACGCAGGGCTGAATCTGAGCGAGCGTTTCCATTGGTTACAGGCTCCTGGTACCCAGGAAAGAGGATGTAGCATCTCCTGCGCTAGCTTAGCAAACAGGGCTAATGTGAGCGAAGGGCGGCTGTTGTGCGGGTAAATATGGGACGGAAAATGGCCGCATAAACGAAGAGGGGATGATTCAGCGCCAGGTGATACTGGTCCAGGTGAGAGCGCGTTTATTACGTTTTTCTGACGCCAGCATCTCGTGTGTGTAGCGACAGACTGAATTTATCTTTGGGATTCAGATCTACACTGGCGTCCTGCGATGGTTTACATGCTGTTTTTGCTTCATCGTTTAATTTGTGTCATCATGAGATCCTGCGCTTTCAGTGAGAGTGCTGGGTTTAGCATCCTCACCACCACCACCATCATCATCATCATCTTCATCCTCGTTCTTGAAGCATAATCTCGATACTTGTGAAGCCAAATCAATACAGAGCACATTAGCTCATGAACATGAAGTCTTAAAGAGACAGAGCTCCCAAAATGGAAAGGTAATCCCTGTTTACAAGCCTTTGCTTGGTTTTCTTTACCATACGACACAATAAGAGATCTTTGATTATTTGGTGGAAAAGGCACAATGAATAGTTGTTTCATCAATTTTTGATTTCGACTATAGACGGATGTGCTGTATCGATTCAATATACGTCTATGAAATGGTTGGAATACATAGTAGTTTCTACACAGAGATGATTTAAGCAGCGCTTAGATGGATAAACATGGACCAAGAACATTTACAGTGAGGTCAATAAGTATTTGATGTTCTCCAACCGTCTAGAATTCTTTCTAGGGTCTATAATTTTCGGCATTGGTGCATTTCCACTCTTTGAGACAGAATTAATTCCCCCATGCAGATCTTCTCTAGATCTGGCAAACTTTTACATTTGATGCAGGATTTTAAACTATAGTAGCCTTGGAAACGATGGCCCCAGCTCTCTTTATTGACCAGCTGCCCTTCTTAGCATCACTGATAGCCCACGAGGAGAGCGGGACATTAATGGTCCTCATTATCCTCCTCCTCTTGCCCTTTTTTTCACCAAACTGCTTGTCAACTGCCCTGTAGTCCATTCCAGCCTTGCGATGGTCTACAATTTTGTCCCTTGTGTAATGAATGAGAACAGACTCTGCTCTGTTGATTTAATTCAGTCAGTTCGTGAGGAAGCCTCTGGTTGCCAAATATTAGAGATGGAGATTGAATAAAGGAGATTAACTTCACACACACACACTGATTTTGGATACTTTTGTCGTTGAATTATTGGGCTGTTTATATATTTTACCTGTAAAAAAAATGAATTCAATTACTTTTTACAAAAAGGTCAATATTCAGAGAAATTCACTATTAAAGTTAATTTGTTTAATTAAATGCAACATTTCTTCAGCGGGATTTGCAAAGATTTTTGATTGTTTATCATTTTAAGGGTCTATTTATTCAAGCACATGTTGGTTTATTTACATACCCTGAAAAAATATGTGATTTCTTGGACTTTTTTCAGTAAATATGAATTATATTATTTTTCCACTTATTGAAGCCACTTATTGTTGAACAAATGTGTTTACTCTTTTAAAATTATTATGACAACTATTGTTTTTTTTTTTAACTAACTGTTAAAAACTGGTTTAGTTTTGAAAATATTGATTTGTCGCCGGTATTATACTCAAACCTCTCTGTAAACTTGCCTTCATCAGCAAAGACTCAAGATCGAAATACAAACAAAAACAAATGTCAAAGTGAAGCGGAGTGAGATCTGTGTTTTAATAACAAAGGTCATGGATCGTGCAAAGCTTCAATACTGCATGATGTTATGCTCACGACAAAAAGGTAATTTACTATTTCAAAGGGCGTTGTGGTTTGAATAGCGGTGCTTTATAAAAGTGTCCAGAACAACCGAAGACGCTGTGAAACGCTGCTGTCTGCTGCGGATGATAAGCCTGGCTGTCTGTGTGTAATCGGGCACACGTGTTCATTACTCCAGGGTCATTAAGAGCAGAGATCGTTTAGGCAACGATGAGGTAGATTAGTATCGACTGGCCTGAGACCAGCTGCTATTGATCCAGGCTAAAATCAGCATCAGGAAACAGAAAAGCCTTGGAAGAGGAGAAAAAGCTTTGACAAGCAGAAGGGATCCTGCTCCACGACCTTCACTCGATGACACTGAGTCAGCTGACTTCAGATGCACTATTACATACATTAAACGTCTTAGAAATGCATTCTCTGAGTTTTTCTGCTCCTTTTACACATAGAACCTACATGTCTGTTGGGTTTATACAATTATTTAATGTGTTCAGTTGCAAAGTTTGGTTTTATGTTAATGTGTAGCTCTCTTGAAAGATGAAAGAAAACTTATAATAGTCATTTGTTTTGAAACAAACAAACAAAAAAAAAGTCTAGTGAAAGCACATTTAGCGTAGCTTAGCTTAGATCATTGAAACCAATCAGACCAGTAGCATTTCTGTTCAAAGTAGTGCGCCCAATTGATTAAAAAAAATCACTAATTAATCGCACAAAAACCAGTAATATAAACACAAAATTAAACGTAAAAGACGCTTGTATGGAAAACCTGAATAACATAAGACATCATTAAAGGAGGAGGAATAAACTGAGCTAAATGAATGAATGACCAGGATTTGTTCACAAACTCATATGTTCCCGTGGCAAGGTCATGTAGGTATAACACCTAGGCAGGGAAACAGACAGATTTGTAAGGAGAACTTTCATTAAAATTCTTTACCCCTGGCAAAATTTGTCACATATTAGAACCAAATATTTAAAATGTCCAGTCCCGTCCTGGCCCGTGGTGTAGTGGACTGTGTGCAGGACACATAAGTGTGGTTTCGCAGGGCGACGCAGGTTCGAGTCCCGAGCCTGCCGTCTTTCCCATCCCACCCCATTCTCTCTCCCCCTTTCTTCCTGTCTCCCTCTACTGTCCTATCTGTTAAAAAAAATAAAAAAACAATAAACATATTTAAAAAAAAAAAAGTCCAGTCCCTCTAAAACTGTGATGCGCATTGTGGAGGTTATCAGTCTGTGCAAGAACATACAATAACATCAAAGTTTTCTGACAATGCTGACAGCTCCCTAGAAACCAAACTTTTTACCCTAGCAACCAAAGTTTCTGAACTCTATCTCAGCTTTGGTAAATGATAGAGACTTGGGGGTTGCTTTATTTCTCTCACGGTGAAATGAGGAACATTTTGTTAGGTTACTGACCCCTCCATTGCAACCCAACAGCTTATCATAGCAACCAATTTTGGTAAATCTTTTTCTTGACCTCTTAAAATCATGCGGGTTAGTTCATGTTACTCATAGTGATACGGGTAACATTTTAAAAATGACTTTTAATGCCACTTTTTATAAGCCGACATCTAAGTTTGTGTAAAACGTCAGCCATGTAGTTCAAATTTATGTAAAGTGCCTGAGCTCTCCCGAATATCTGATCTTTGAATAAACAAATTATAAACAAATATTCTGAAATCGTGATCAGAATATGGAAGAGTGAAGCAATACACCGCCCGTAAACAGTCACAGATGAGCTCATGAGCGCAGTCTGAAGATGTTTTCATTTCATTCTATGTAGAAAGGCAGCTTGATCTGAGGATTGTGGAGGGAGAAATCCCTCCTGCGTCCCGTAGGCTCCGTTATATAAGTACATTAAGATTCTCAGCTTTCATATTTGGCACGGCCAGGCTGCTGCTGCTAATGCATCTCCTCCTGCACCAGACTGGCATGCTGCTATTTAATGGAGTGTGCCTCAGGCTCTTAATGATTATAATTAATTTACCCGATGTTAAAGCTTCCTTGTGTGAACACAAATGCGCTTCTGGAAGACTTGTTTCGATGTGACACAACTGTTAAGTCTTGACTGTGATCTGCGAACTAATGCAGATCAAACAAAAGGTGCTTTAACTGATCATCAGAATATTGTGATGATATCTAAAACGTCCAAAGTTCTAATCCATCAATGAGTTATTTCTTATTCTGTTGAAATACATTTTTATGTACAAATTGGTAGTCTGCTCAAGAAATTTCAGCTTAATATATCATGGCGGAGACAAACACTGTGGTATTTGAGAAGGTGCTTGGGTAACAAGTGTTGTTTTCAGTCCACAGAACCTTATTCCAAATGTGCGTTATCAATCCTCAAGCGACGCCGTCTGTGGGTTGTCCGTGACTGTTTTCACCATCATGCACCTCTGCTTATCTGACATTTCTTGGTCTGCCATTTATCTAGAACTGTGCTTCTGGTCTTCCAATCCCGCACAATGTTCCACACGGAGAGCTTAGATCTCTGAGAGAGCTTCCTTTTAACCGTGATGTTCAACAATCCTTGTTTTCAGCTCATCTGAGGCTTGTTTTGAGGCTCCCGTGTTGCTAAACATCTACAGTTGGCCTTCTTTATGTACTCTCTCATGATTGGGTTCACCCGGAAGATTTCTTATCGTGTTATCGTGCTCTTATCCTACCACTGTTATGCTGACGACACTCAACTCCACCTGTCATACCATCATGATGATACTACTATTACACGCCGAATAACAGACTGCCTGAATGACATTTCTACATGGATGAAGGACCATCACCTCCAGCTCAACATGGCAAAGACTGAACTGATGGTCTTCCCTGCAAACTCCACTGTCCAGCATGACCTCACCATACAACTACGGTCGTCGACTATCTCTCCATCCACCTCTGTTCGTAGCCTTGGAGTGATCTTCGATGAAGAACTGACATTCAAGGAACACATTGCTAAAACTGCTCGATCTTGCAGATTTGCCCAACATCAGAAAGATCAGGCATCTCCTCACAGAACATTCAACCCAACTTCTGGTCCAAGCAATGGTCATATCAAGACTCGACTACTGCAATGCTCTTCTCGCTGGACTTCCTGCATGTACGGTCAGACCCTTTCAGATGATCCAGAACTCGGCAGCTCGACTGATCTTCAAGGAACTAAGAAGAGCACACGTCCTCTCCTCATCCCTCTCCACTGGCTTCCCACTGAGGCTCGAATCAAGTTCAAATCATTGACGCTGACATACAGGACAGTCACAGGCTCCGCTCCTTCATACCTCCACGAACTCCTCCAGCTCTACGTCCCCTCCAGACGCCTCCGCTCAGAAAATGACCAGTGTCTGGTGGTCCCATCTCAGAGCGTCAAAAAATCTCTCACCAGAACCCTCTCCTTCACAGTTCCTGGCTGGTGGAATTCCATTGCCGTCCCATTACGGAAAGCTGAATCTCTTTACGCCTTCAAAAAGCAACTAAAAAAACTCTACTCTTTCGAGAGCACTTACTAACTTAAAAAAAACCCTCTGAAGCACTGATTTGAATTCATTTTCTGTACTAGCTTGAAAGTGTTCTATGTGTACATCTTCTGATCAATCCACTTTGTACCGAACTGCTTGATGTTTACTCCCAATGTAAGTCGCTTTGGATAAAAGCGTCTGCTAAATACATAAATGTAAATGTAAATGTGTTCTCCTGTCCGGTGAGAGTGTATCTGTACTCTCTTTGACCTCTCTGTGGATTGTGTTTGTTCGTGATGCTGCTGCTGATCTTATTGTACGGAGAGAGCTTATAAATATGAACCCTGTTGCCTTCTGGCTAGCCGTGACCTCAGACATGTGACCAGCTGCTTCCTGAGCCTCCCTCCTCAGGGTTTACTGCATCCATTTCAGCTCTTTGTGAAAATAGTGCCTTGCAGAAAGTGCTGATTGTTGTGTCAGAAAAAGCGGTCGGTAACCTCTAGCCCATCCATGATGTCCAAGTGTGTTAAAATATCCTGCAGCATCGGTCATTAGAGCAATAATATACAGCTTGACACTTCCAGACAATTTCTAAAACGTCTTCTGTTTAGGTTTGTGTCATATTTTGTCACCGAAGAAATGTGTATCCTTCACGTTTAGGTAGAGGTGAAAACGTGCTGAAAACAAAGAAGTGTTGCAAGCACCATGTTCTAGGAAAGCGAAACTAATAGCTCTTAAAAGGCATATTTGATACAAAAAAAATCATGTTTCTTCATCTCCCCAGAGCTTGTACCAGAACAGGTTTCTTGGGCTTGCAGCTATGGCCTCTCCGTCTCGTTCCTCTCAAGCCAGGCGCCGATGTAAGGACCCGATACGGCACAGTTTTAACCCCGAGCAGTTTCCTAATGTGGACTTCCAGAACGGCGTTCCCGAGGAGCTGGCGGCAGCCGTGCAAAGATCCACCAGCGACACAGACCTGGTGACGTCCCACAGCCGCTCCACCCTCACTCTTTCCACCTCCAGCTACACCATCGGCCAGACGCAGGACATCACCCTCAGCTGGGACATCAAGGAGGAAGTGGATGCCGGCGACTGGATTGGAATGTACCTCATTGGTTAGTGGGCTTCAGATTTTCCATGAAAAGTCAGTGTCAGTTCTGCTTCTGTAAAGTGGCATTGGATGAATTTTCCTCATTCAAGCGTGCTCATTAACATATTTAAATGTATGTAAATGAAACTGGTGGGAGAAGGGGTGTTCTGCTTTTGTATGTGCGCTCATTTTAACGTACAAAGAGAATCTGCATGGGACCCAGTGCATGTGCAAATGGGAGCATCTCCAGTTTTGTTTTTACACATTTTAGTAAATGTTCACAACATTTTAGTCCCAACTGTTAAGAGTGTTGTTGGAGTGTAGGAGCCGTATTTGGGAAGCCTCCAGCAAGCCAGTTAAAAGTTAGGTGCGGACATTAGCTGAAGTGGTTCACCCAAAACAAGCCTTCAGTGGGTTTCCGCAGAGTACAAAATAAAAACAAATAGAAAAAAATAGTCCTTACATTTAATTAAAATTCTATTCAAGGTTTTAAACGATTTTTAAAAATTTTCCGAGTGCGCTTGAGACCGATTTCCCAGCATGCACCGCGCGAGCGGCAGATTTGCCCTGTTCAACAAAGATGGCTGCCATGGCAACCTCGAATAAAGTAAATTTCGTCATGTACAAAGGTTTTAAATTTATTAAAACAATCGTTTTATGTTAGCTTTCCAGTGTAAAGTACAAATATATGTCCGGAAATGTAATTGAAATCACTAAAAAAAATCGCTAGTTTTACTTAAAAATGCGTCACAACTCACAACGCTTCACAATGGATTCATACAGTATAACAAAATTAAGAAATACGTGGTAGATTTCATGTCGTACATGTATAAATAGGGCTGTAAATAACATAGAATGCAAGTTTTAAGGAAAATATAACACTAGTATAGCCTCGTGTATTTTACAAACTTAAAAAGCGACCAGAAGTTCTGCAAATGCTAATCCTTCATTCGGTTTCTAATCTAAAGTTCTTTTCAAATGTTGATGACTAAAGATATTTCAGGAAACAAAACGTCAATTTTTTTGTTCCTTCATCTACGACTCTGGGCCTTTTTAATCTTTATTAGATGTTTTTAATCTGTTCACTATTTTCAATCTGCAAGCATTGTTTACCGTTTAAAAAAATACATTGATTTATATTTTATCGATCTTATAGTTTATTTAGGTAGTTTGTTATAAGTACGATCATCTTAAATTTGATTCTTATTGATGTCAAGAAGAATGCATCCAGATAAATGTGTAGAAATTTATTAAAACTTATATATATTTTTCCCTGTTTCAGTAAAATGTGTTTCCAGTTTAGTGAACAATATGTAAAAATTTACCAACATCATAAAACTACCCACTCTGCAACACAATTTGTTGCTATCATTTAAAAATATCAACGTACATGAATTAAAACCACTAAATAGTTTAGAAGTGAAGTGCTACTATATTTGTAGTAATGTGCCGAGGTGAGTGTGAATCCAAAGAATGCCTTCAGAAATATAAATAACAATTATTTTTGTAAATTTACGAATTCCATAGTGAGTGAACAAAAGAAAAAGACAAAAATCAATATTTAGTGTTGACTACCTTTTTTATGTCAATTATATTCAGTGTATGATCAACCAGTTCTATCAAGCAGCTGCTAAGGAACATCTATGTTACACCTAGGTTAAAAACTAGTCATGAGCTGAAGCAGAAACATCTTTGTAGGAGGTTTACATGGTTGAGAAGGCAGTTACTTGTAATGGAAGGATTGAGCAAAGCAGCAAGACGGAAGGTAGTTATACTGCAAGGTCTCTCCCGGACAAAGATTCAAAGCAGAACAGAGTTTTAAGATGTGCAGCTCAATCTTTTTTTGAAGACACGCGCAAAAAAACAAAACAAATAGACTCAAGTATGCCGAAAACATAAGAACTAGTGGCCGATAAAAGACGGCAGGTTCTCTTTACTGATGAGTCAAAATTAGAAATACTTGGCTGTAGTAGGCAACAGTTTATTTTTGCTGAAGGCTGAGAAGTGGCATAAGTGAAGCACGGTGGAGGATCCTTGAAGGTTTGGGGCTGCATTTCTGCAAATGGAGTTGGAGATTTGCTCAGGATTAATGGTCTTATTAATGTTAAGAAATACAGGTAGATACTAATCCATCATGCAATACCATGAGGCGGCCTATGATTGGTTCAGCAGCAGGACAATGACTCCAAACACAAAGTCATTAAGAACTATTTAAAGGATGACAAGACGTACTGGAAGTGATACATGGCCCTGATCTAAAGTCATCTTTGGTTAGTTGTCCAAGTGTTTGGATCACCTGCCATCAGAGTTCCTTCAAAACTTGTGCAGATGTAGCTCGGGGAATTGCTTCTGCTCTGATTGCAAACGGGGGTCACAGCAAACATTGATTTGACCTCGATTTCTCTTTTGTTGACTGCAATTTTCACTCCTGCCTTAAACGTTTGCAGAGGACTGCATGCGCATGGGTTTCTGATTATTTGTCTGGAATATAAAAGTGTTGATTTGAATCGACTGAAGCTGAAAGCACGTGTGATATCCGTTGTAATGGACGCTGGCTCTGAAGGAGTTACGATGAAGTTTTAATGCTGTAACATGAATAATTGAAATATGTTAACGCATGAATAATAGATGAAGATGATTTTTTCCCTCTGTCTCTTTCCGTTAGATGAAGTTCTGTCGGAGAACTTTCTGGATTATAAAAACCGAGGCGTGAACGGTTCTCACAAAGGACAGATCGTCTGGAAGATCGAGGCCAGTTCCTACTTTGTGGAGCGTATGTGGATTTGTGATTTCTCTCAAAGATAAAGCAAATGAAGACATTTCTTGATGTTTTTTTTTTTTTTGGATGTGTTTCAGCCGAGACTAAGATCTGTTTCAAATATTATCACGGCGTCAGTGGAGCCCTCCGAGCCACAACGGCATGTGTGACCGTGAAGAACCCGTCTGCACCGGTGAGAAATATTTTAATTCAAGTTATTCTGGCACCAGCGGAACCCTGTGATAAAGCTGGTTAAGTCTTTAAATAAAAAAATGTAATTAAAATAATGTAAAAATTTTTTTTAGAATTGACAATAATTTGACAATTGATCCATTTCTCTGTTTTTACATTGAAATAAAAAGTAAGTAAATAAAATAAAGTTGATTTGATGAATTTAATAAATTAATTAGATTCTAATGTACTTTTATTTTGCAGTATTTTTTTAAATAAATAAAATAGTAAATATAAAACAAAGTTTACAAATACAAACATTTTTAAACAAAATCTGCATGTTGTATTTAATAAAAGAATAAAATTAAATTTAAATCTTACAATACCACGCCCTTTTTCTGTTTTTCCATTAAAATGATATCGTCATTTAGGTAAAATTTAATTAATAAATAATTAAATCGTAATTTACTTTTATTCAATTTTATTTTTATTAAAGGAAAAGAAATAAACAAGTTAATTTCCAAACAAGTTTACAAACACAACTCGCCTTTTGAATTAAATAAAAGTTAAGTAAAATTTCGAATAACTACCCCCCTTTTTTCAGTTTTTTTTAATTGAAATAAAAAGTAAGTAAATAAAATCAAATAAATAAAATTTCATTTGATGAATTTATTAAATTGTAATTTACTTTTATTTTATAGTGTCTTTGGCTTTCATTTAACTTATCTTTATTTTTTATTTTGTCAAATTTATTTTATATCAAAGATAAATAAACTAGTAAAATACAAAACAAGTTTACAAATACAAATGTTTAATACAAAACTTTTCCATTGAAGTAAAAAGTAAGTAAATAAAATGAAATAAATGAAACTTAATAAATTGAATGAATTTGCTAAATTGTTATTTACTTTTATTATTTTATAGTATTTTTATGTCTTGCATTTCATTTTTATAAAAAAAAAATCCCAGAAACAGAGATGTGTGCGGAAAAGTCTTTCTTGCTTTAAATTCATCGCGCGACATCACAGAAGCTTTATCTTCGGTCACGTTTCATCCAGAGATTTCGAAGAGCACCGTTTTGCATCCCATCTGTTTCTCAGAGGATTATTGCCGTGGATAATCTCAGGTTATCATGCTTCATGCAGAACAATACACCTCTGAAGCAACCGAGATACATTTCTCTAGCTCTTTAAGGTAGAGACGGTTTGTTTACAACCATAATCCAAAGCAAAAATCACACTTTTCTAATCCCATTAATGTCAATTAAATATGTTCAGTTGCATTAGAGTAAAAAATGCACATATTTTGAGTTTAAGGCAACATTAAAAATGATCAATTCTTTCTGCAATTCTTCCTGAACTGTTCACTGCTCTAAATGTAAAACAGCCCCACACCCCGTCACACAAGCAAAAAAAAAAAAAAAATGGCACACAGTTCCCACAGGAGGCATGACACTCCATAACTCACATATTATTAGTTTAGAACTTTCCAAAGAGAACACTGTTTTAGAAAACTGTGGCAGCTATAATTTAACCATTTCAAAAAGCAATCCCCTTCCACCCCTTCACCACACAGGTGTCTCTGGGGTCGGTGGGTCTCTAGTGTGGTTGGTTGACAGCTCGCCTGGTTCCTCAGTTCACAACCTCTTTAAAAAAAGCAAGGCGTAATGTATAAGACAGCAGTTAAATAACAAACTGATGCAGTGATCTACTCCTCAGGTGTTCAAGCCGGTGGCCACAGAAGATGTACCTCAGAGTCAAGGCCGCAGGAGACTCATCAGCTTCTCTCTCTCAGGTGATTGTCTGCCGATCATTAATATTAATGTGGCTTCTATTCTTAGAGTCTCTGTGGGAAGTCAATACTGATCTGGAGTTTGCTTTACTATCACTGAAAAAATTACTGTATTTACTAAAAAAATACTCTATTCTACAAAATATTCGATAATTTACAGTGAACAACCGCTATTGGTTTTACAGAGCATGACCTTAAACTGTCAAAAACACATAAAAATACAGTTTATTGCTGCAAATGTAACAATATACGATATGATCTAAAAAAGAAAATATATACATATATACATTTATAATATATACATTGTACAAAATGTGTTGTACAAAACTATAATTATAAACTGCTTAGAGTTGTTAAAAGGGTGATGAACTGCAATTATTACAACATAAACCTTTAAACTAGACGGTTATGAACCGTAAATATAACGATTTACACCCTGACATTTGACAGCTATAAACTGTTAATAAAATAGTATAATCCATTTAAAAAACTTATGTACAGCTAACGGTATTTTACCGTAAAATTTACATTTATTTTTTACAGTGGATGCAATCTCGTTAAACCAATTACGGTGCTACTGTATTTTTACTGTAAAGTTCTGCATACCACAGCTGTCGGTATTTTACCGTAAAATTTACGTTTATTTTTTACAGTGGATACAATCTCGTAAAACCAATTACGGTGCTACTGTATTTTTACTGTAAAGTTCTGCATACCACAGCTGTCGGTATTTTACCGTAAAATTTACGTTTATTTTTTACAGTGGATACAATCTCGTAAAACCAATTACGGTGCTACTGTATTTTTACTGTAAAGTTCTGCATACCACAGCTGTCGGTATTTTACCGTAAAATTTACGTTTATTTTTTACAGTGGATGCAATCTCGTTAAACCAATTACGGTGCTACTGTATTTTTACTGTAAAGTTCTGCATACCACAGCTGTCGGTATTTTACCGTAAAATTTACGTTTATTTTTTACAGTGGATACAATCTCGTTAAACCAATTACGGTGCTACTGTATTTTTACTGTAAAGTTCTGCATACCACAGCTGCCGGTATTTTACCATAAAATTTACGTTTATTTTTTACAGTGGATGCAATCTCGTTAAACCAATTACGGTGCTACCGTATTTTTACTGTAAAGTTCTGCGTACAACAGCTGCCGGTATTTTACCGTAAAAATTTACGTTTATTTTTTACAGTGGATGCAATCTCGTTAAACCAATTACGGTGCTACAGTTTTTTTGATGGTCATTTTTAAAAAATGTTTTGTTGTTTTGTGGCCGTAGCCTTTATTGTCAGTTTATAGGACAGTGAAGAGAGACAGAAAGCTCGGGTGCGAGAGAGGCGGGGATGGGCAAACAACGTCGAGATCGAGATTCGAACCTGCTTCGCCCTGCCCAGTTGTGTGCATGTCCTGCGCGCTAGCCACTAAGCCGCGGCGCAGGACTTGATGGTTATTTTAGACATAAAACTTGCATTGTTCTGCCACTTACTGATCTCAAACTGGTCGTTGCAGATTTCCAGGCCACAGGGTTAAAGAAGGGCATGTTCTTCAACCCCGACCCATATCTGAAGATCGCCATCCACCCGGGCAAGCACAGCATCTTCCCTGCACTGCCTCACCACGGCCAAGAGAAGAGATCCACCATCGTCTGCAACACCATCAACCCAGTGTGGCAGAGGGAGGTCTGGGACACACTCACTCTCGCTTAATTCAAAAGAGGAATTGGACCCAGATGTTAGAGGAGCTCAAATACAGTCCCTTTTTTTAACCTAAAACGTGAAAAAAGTAATAGTGACATTATCCACAAAGGGAAAAGTAAATACACCATGAAACTGGGGTCAGTGTCCTCTCTTCCAGCAACCACACCAGCACACAGAAGAGCTCAGAGTATTCTATGTTGGGTGCAAACAGGTCAATAAAAAGAGAAGCTGGCTTTGGAGAACTATGGGGTCAGGTGAAAACGATGAAAAAGAAACTAGGAAAGATGCAAAAAACAATGAAACAGAATGCAACATCTTTGTATTCGTTGTTTTTTTTTTTTTTTTTTCAAATTAAACTATAAACAACTCTTCCGTCTTTATTTCTCCTTCTCCTAGCGTTTTAACTTTGTGTCCCTGCCCACCGATGTGCTGGAGATCGAGGTGAAAGACAAGTTTGCCAAAAGTCGGCCCATCATCAAGCGTTTCCTGGGGAAGCTGTCCATGCCGGTGCAGAGGTTACTGGAGAAGCACGCCATCGGGTACATGATCTCAAACCGTTCCTTGAATGTGAAAATGTCGCTTTTATGCAAGTTCTTCAGTTTTTTAGTTTGGATCAGCGATAATTTGCTGCAGCTTTTTAGCTTTTTCAGAGAAACTGTATGATTAGCATAAACGCTAATGTGTCTTGTCATAGCGATCGAGTGGTCAGCTACACTCTCGGTCGACGGCTTCCGACGGAGCACGTTAGTGGCCAGCTGCAGTTCAGGTTTGAGATCACCTCCTCCATCCATCCAGGTAATAATTGATCTTAATTATAATTGTAAAACATCAGCAGTGGCCACTTTATTAGGTACGCCTTGTTAGTATTGCACTTCCTAAATCCTTTGTGGCAGATGTACTGGAAACGTTCCTCAGAGTTTGGTCTCGTCTCTCCGAATGTTAAATCACCTTTCTTTCCCATTCTGTTTCTCGATTTGAACTGCAGCAGATCGTCTTGATGGTGTCTACATGACTAAATGCATAGAGTTACTTTTATGTGATTGGCTGATTAGAAATTTCCATTAACGAGCAGTTGGAAAGGTGTACCTAATAAAGTGGCCAGTCAGTGCACATGATATAAAGCTAAAATATTTTGTCCGATCAATGTTTTGCATTTTGCCTTGTTTCAAGTTGTTTGGTTAAGAGAGAACAGTATGGTGTGAAAGACACTCAAAACAACAGAGAGCCATCTTTCATTTCCTGTTTAAAACGTGACTTGTTTATGGAAAATGTTCCGGCATGAACAGTTAGAACCCAAACACAACCAATGAGCTTGCAGCCAATTAAGCATTTTCATTCTGTTTTGCTTAATTATCGTTATTGTTGAATTTAAAGATGCAGTTAACTTTTCCACCACTAGGTGTCACCTACAATTAAAAAAAGCCAAAGTTCACTTCGGCTGCAACTGACGATTATTTTGAGGCAGCATCACTAATTGATAACGACATTCGTTGAAAAAGAATTGCATTATCGATTTTATTTAATTGATTAGTTGTCGCAGCCCTAGTGTCATGCACTCTCTCTCTCTCTCTCTCTCTCTCTCTCTCTCTTTAGATGATGAAGACATGTCCCTCAGCACAGAGCTGCCTGTGGTGGCAGCAGATTCTCAGGTCCAGCCTCAAGCCGAAGACACCATGAGTCTAGACCTTGGGGCTCCAGAGCTCCCGCTAGATGGAGATACGGCTTCTCTCGAGATGCAAATGGACATGGAGTCAGTGGAGTGTGTGGTGGAACCAGAAGTCATGGTGGAAGAGGAGGCTGCAGAGGTAGGAAACCAAGAAGAAGTGTTGCTTGAGAGAAATGAACAAATGGAGCAGACGGAATCCATTGCAGAAGCTGAAGATACCACCCAGGAAGAGAATGATAGTGCCTTCATAGAAGATCCTCCAGAAGCTCTCACAGAAGTCCAAGAAGAGGTTTCAGAAGCTCAGGCGGAACCAGATGTGGATTCTGAGGAAGGATGTTCTTTAAGGGTCCGAACGACACCGAGACGGAAACAGCGTCCGTGTTCTTTACCCGTATCCGAGCTCGAGACGGTCATTGCTTCTGCCTGCGGGGAACCTGAGACGCCACGCTCCCATTACATCCGAATACACCACCTGCTTCACAGCCTGCCCTCCACCCAACCTCAACCTGGAGACTCAGCCGGACCCGACCCGGACCAGCCTCAAGGTTTAGAAGAGGAGGTGGAGGAGGAGGATGAGGAAGAAGAAGGGGCAACCCTTGAAGCGCATTCTTTGACGCCTAACGGCCCTCGTAGGACACTTCCTCGAAGCCGCTCACACGAACGCCTCTCGGACCTCATTCAGATGCTCGATGGAGATGGGCATCCGCTGGGGGCTGAGGGAGAAACATGTGGTCCGAGTTCACCTGGGGAGTCTGACTTGAGCCCAACGCCGTGCTGCAGTCACATGTCTCCTAGGGGCTGTGTTCCGCTCCGAGCTCCATCTCTAGACAGTGCACGGAGGTCAGAGAGTACAGTTTTCTCCTCGCAGGATGAAGATGAGGAAGAGATGGACCAGGTGAATGGCATTCTGGGATTGGAAACGGAAGACCGGGAGCCCGGGGATGGGAGTTGTCACTGGGAGGAGGCACCAGACAGTCACGTTCAGAGTCCGCACAGCATCATGGCTAATGGAGAGCTAGCTGGAGCGAGCAGCAGAAGTAAGTAGGTTTCTCTGAGACAGTCCTCATTCCAGAGCTATGGGACTTGAGGAGCAAGTTATTGGATGCAAAGGTCTAGGTGTCCAGTAGCTGTGCAGGTGTGAAAAATTGTTGAGAGGTAGCATTTTGAAAAAAAGGGAATAATGTGGGTACAATGGGTAAAAATGGGAGAATGTTGCTCAAAAATGCCCCTCCCACATGGTCCACCAAATGGAGGGCAGTGGGGGGAAGTGATAATTCCGCAAGTAGATAACACCAGCAGCCATTCTTCTGGCACTAGTCTCTGATCTGCTCATTTACACCAGAAGGTCAAAGCACAAGAAGGCTATGACTAGAAATGAGAGTTTCTCATTATCTCGTTCTTACTGGAGAGTTGTTTTGTCTCTGCCTTGTTCGAGACTATCTTGAAGAGATGAGAGAAAGCTGAATGTGAGAGAAAGATTTTGTGGGGTTTGGTCAAGACCTGTCAGTTTCACAGATATTTAATGTCCATCACTGGTCTCCACTTTATCCAACATCCGTTGCATTGCTGTCAGTCTCTCACCAATGTTGTCTAAAGTCCCAAAAGCTTAGCCCACTGCGGTCTTAATCCAGCCGACTAGTTTAGTGTGGTTTAAGCCCTTGATAATCTTGATAACCACATAATCTGATCAGCAGAACCCCTATTTTCACAGCTCCAACATCTTCAACATCATACAGGGACAGAGCAGCCAGGCACATGATGTGCCACCTCTCCCAGCTGTCCATCATGTAGCCAGCAAAGATAGGTCACTCGAGAGGTAGCATGGGAAATATGAATAGATGCAATAGTTTACAAAAACATACCCTTCCCATACTGTCCTCTAACTTTTGAGATCAAGGGAAAAAGCCCCAAAGGTGTTGGTTTTGTTGAGAAGGAATTCAGAGCTTCTTGTTATCTTGTTCTCCAGGGGATGTTGTTTTGTCCGCAACAATGGGCCATTTTGAAGACGTGTGGGAAAGCCAAGAGAGAAAAGTCTGCCGATTTCACAGATATCTAATGTCCATCTCTGCTCTCCATTCTATCCAAAATCGTTTGCTTGGCCCATCTGAGCCCCCTCTGATACCCAAGGGCCCCGCCTAATCCAATGGGCAGAACCCTGTTATCAACCCTGTCCTCACAAGCCCACGCTTCTTGTCGAGAAGAAGGGAGAGAGAGAAAGATACCCTTTCTTCAAAGAGCTGATGAAGATATTCATTTCATCAATGAATCAAATGCA
Source organism: Danionella cerebrum (assembly GCA_007224835.1). Lineage (NCBI taxonomy): Eukaryota > Metazoa > Chordata > Actinopteri > Cypriniformes > Danionidae > Danionella > Danionella cerebrum. The sequence continues at coordinate 168,195 of SRMA01025989.1, forward strand.
CTCCTCTGTTCCTTCCAAACAGTCTCTTTAGGTACACAGGGTCACAGGAACCTGGCTGATAGGTTTAACAAAGCAAATCTTTGGGAAATCTGTGGGAGACCTTATTGCTGCTGTATGCTACCTTGTAGGCAACCCCAAAATATATGTGTGTTCTTGTCTTGTGTTTAGGAGAATGTCCTTTGCCTTGTAACCACCCTGCAGTAAGTCAACTGCCCGCCCTGAGACCTGATCCACATCACTACCCCACCATTGATGAGCCTCTACCTCCCAGTGAGTTCTTTTCTCTCATTTGTTCACTACTTTACCTTATTGTACATGATCTGAAGCAGAAATGGATGCTTTTCAGAGGCTTTTGGCTTTGTTCTTCATGTTAAATGGTCATGGAAAGACCAAAAAGTATAAGCGGTAGATAGACCTGCAGGCCATCGACACAGATGTTACAAGAACAACAACAAGATGAAACTCTGTCACATCTGACCTCTCAAGAGTTTAGAACCATGGAAACTTGTACAATGAGCCCAAAAAAAGCATTTAGTCGGCCACCAACTGTGCAAGTTTTTCCACTTAAAAAGTCAGGTTGTTTTACTTCAACTATTAGAGACAAAATGGCAGAACAAATCCAGACAAATCACATTTTAAAAGTTTTAAAGAATTGGTTTCAAATCATGGTTGAAAGGTTCATCTCAGTTCTTTGTTATATCCCCTTTTTTGTAGAAGATCAAACGTTTTCTGAAGTCTCCAGAAGGTTTTTACACTGGCACTTTAAACCATATTTTCTATGGGATTGAGGCCACTCCAGGACCCTGAAATGCTTCTTATAAAGATTCCTGGGCGGTGTGTTTGGGATCAGACTCAGCCATGATTCATCCTCAATTTCCCGGGAATTACCAGTTGCTAGAATCTTTAAAAAGTACCTGCAATTTGAGTAGCTACGCCCACAACTCATGACACACTCTTAAACTCAACCATAGTGAATTAGTAGTAGCTCAGAATGAATAAAAGGTTATTGTGAACATATTATTCTTTGTTGAGGTAGAACGTTCATATCAACCAGTCAGAAATTGTGTTTAACAGACTGGGAGGCTCGCATTGACAGTCACGGGCGAGTGTTTTATGTGGATCACATTAACCGAACCACCACATGGCAGCGACCCACATCAGCAGCCACGCCCGATGGACTACGGCGCTCTGGATCCGTCCAACAGATGGAGCAGCTCAACAGAAGGTAAAAATCTTCGATGACCAATAGATGCCTTTTCTAAAGTAAAACATAGGATCAAACCAATCCATGACGTTAATCCAGAGGTAACCATGAGATTACAGCCACCTTCTCCTAGGAGAGATTTTAAAATGAAACATCTCTAATTTAATGCCATTAAAAAAATCTTTGTGCGTAAAATCTCAATTCCTTTTTAGAAATTTGTAACATTTTTTAATAAAAAACTTAAAACAAATAAACAAATAAAAAAATCCTTTGCATGTGTTGATCTGGTTACGCAGATCCTCCAGCATACACATCATTTTTGCACTGTTCACCCATCTGAGTTTAAAAAATAAACTAGATGGCCAAAGTTCACTCACAATAACCCAACCCCCATATCTGAGATAGAAATCGGTTGCTTTGGTAAACAGTTTGGTTGGTACGGAGGGGTCAGTGACAATATAATGTTCCCTTTGTCACTATAAGTTCAATAAGCCAACCTCCATGTCTCTATCATTTACCAAAGTTTCAGAAACTTTGGTTGCTAGGGTAAAAGTTTGGTTGTTAGGGAGTTGTCACTGAATGATTATATATACTTTTTTTTTTTTTTGAATGGCAAACATTTAAGCTCTTTTAGAGCAAATACTTTTGCACAGTGGTTGGAATGTTCTTGGGTAGGCTGATGAGCTCTACAAGTGTGATCCGTTTCTATGAGGATCTTAGTTTCAGTTCAGTTCAAGTTTGACCCCATTTTAAGTCAGTGGAAAACGTCCTAGCATTTTTTTTAATTTTTTTTTTGCAATCTTTAGTGGTACTAGTCTGAAAGTTTGGTGGCTGTAGCTCGAGCGATCTTGGAGGAGATGCGTTTAGAATTTTTTTGTCCAAAGCAAAAGTCGAACAACAATATATTGGCTTTGACAAGTCTTTTGTCGTTTATGTGGTGCACAAAGTTATAAATTGTATACTCCAGTGACAACATTGCTGTAAATGATGTGATTTGTAAGGGAGATCCCTGTGTGTCGACCAGGTACCAGACCATTCAGAGGACGATGGCCACTGAAAGGAGAGATGAGGAGTCAGGAAGCCCACGCAATGAACGAGCAGCTAATGCTGAAACAGACTCGCCTCCGCAAACAAATGGTGAAATTGCACACCTCCTCACTTTTGTTTGCTGAAAGTGAGAAAGTTAGCATTTTTACACATAAGAGAAAGCTCTGTATGTACAAAACTGTTGGCACCCGCGATTCTTCTCCAGAATTTCCACAAATAAGTTTAAAAAGACGGACAAAATGAAGTGATTCACAAACAAATAAATACAGATGCTGTAAATGTGGCAACCGTCTCAACAAGCTTTCTTTCTCACGCAAGAGCTGAGAAGAGACACGCCGTGTTCTCCTGGTCACTGTCAGAAGATCACACTGCTGCTGCAGAGTCCAGCCGTCAAGTTCATCACTCACCCAGAGTTCTTCACTGTTCTGCATGCCAACTATGTGAGTTCACACGATTCTTCCTGCAACTGGTGCAAGTTGTTTAGTATTCACACTTAACCCAGCCCCCATGTCTGAGATAGGGACCAATTCGGTTGCTACGGTAATAGGTATGCTGTGGAGGGGTTAGTTACGTAATATAATGTTCCTCATATCAATATCTGTAAAAAAAAAAAAACAATTCGCATGACTCTTTGGCTTTCCTAAGCTTAGTTAGAGATAGGCCACATCGGTTGCTAAGGTAAACGATTTGGTTACTATGGTGGGGTGAGTTCCATAAAATAATGTTCCTCTTGTCAATTCGAGTGAAATAAACCAATCCCCATATCTCTATGATTTTATAGGTTGCTATGGTAAACAGTGTGGTTGCTAAGGTTCCCTAGTTAGGATATTCTTTGCAGTGATTTACCGCTGTGGTTTCTTTTTTTTTCCACAGGGGGCGTATCGCATGTTCACAAACAGCTCGTGTCTGAAACACATGGTGCTGAAGATCAGACGAGATGCTCGAAACTTCGAGCGCTACCAGCACAACCGGGACCTGGTGACCTTTCTGAACAGGTTTGCGGACGCTCAACTGGAGCTGCCACGGGGCTGGGAGATCAAGACTGACCCCCAGGGGAAGGTTTGTGACTATGCACACCTCCATCGGTGTTCAGCATGCGCTTTTTTCACCTGCCTCTCTTTAACTTCCTCCACAGTCGTTTTTTGTCGATCACAACAGTCGTGCCACAACCTTCATCGATCCCAGGATTCCTTTGCAGAACGGCAGGCTGCCGAACCACCTGACGCACCGCCAGCATTTGCAGAGATTGCGCAGTTACAGCGCTGGAGAGGTCTGTACCTGAAAGCGTAAAATTTTTTTTTTTTAAATCAGGGTTCAAACTGTATGAACTTGGACTTCAGAAAACACAGTGGACCCACACCAGCAGATAAAATATCACCCCAAAGCACCGCTGTCTGAAAATGTGCTTTCATCTGAGAACATAACTATGGAGCACTTACAGTCCTTTTTGTCTTTAGCTACACTTCTGACGCTGTTCAAAAGTGGCTTGACACAAATGGTGGTTCTTGATGTACTGACTCCAGTTGTGGTCTCCTCCACATTTTAGAACAGGTTTTGTTCCACAATCCTCCCCGGGGTGCAATTATCCCTTGTACATTTTTCTTTTTTTACATTACATCTTTTCCTTCCCTTATTGTGCCTGGACACAGAGCTCTGGTAACAGCAGCAATGACTTTCATGTGTCTTACCCTCCACAAGCAAGGTGTCAATGGTCATGTTTTGGTGTAAATGTTCCGCAGTCCTTCCCATGGTTGCGTGGCCTACATTTTAAAGGCCTTTGAATGTGTTTCAAGTTATTTGGTGAGGAACTATGGCTAGGTATCTTTATAGTTTGTTTTTCATCAATAGAATTAATTCTGCTCTCGAAATATGCATTTATTTATTTACAAATGTGATTTTTTTTTTTCCATTCATGTTAACGGTTGCAGGCATCTGAGGTGTCTCGTACCAGAGGAGTGTCTTTATTAACCCGACCTGGAAACAGCTTGGTAGCCGCCATTCGAACCCAAAGCCAGCAGGAACCAGTGCCCTTAGGTACAGTCAGTGCAAACGAAATCCTGATTTGGATTGTTTTCCCAGTTTGGCCAGTTTATTTAAACATATGAACTGCCCCAAAGCTCTAGAACATGCTATCTGATGCATTGTGAAACTTAAGAAAAGACAGTAATTCTTGCGTTGATTGTTCAAGTGTGGCGTCTATTGTTTTGTGTCTATTGCCAGTGCACCCGACTACTTCCATGTGTTATGCTTGCATTTAGAAACACAATTCAATCTTTAAATATATTTCTACTCGTATTCAGCTGTAATTCTGGTGTTCAGGATTTTTTACCACTTTTTTTCCCTTTATTTCTTCCCCTTTTCCCATTTTTTCCTTTTTTATTTTTTCCCTTTTTTTCATTTTTTCCTTTTTTTAAATTGTTTTCCCTTTTTTCATTTTTTTCCCCTTTTTTTCATTCAGGTGATCAGTTTTTGATTTCTGCTTCCGATTTTAATGAATCAGTTCAAGTTTTGTTCAAGGGGATAGAGGTAAAGTGATAAGTCACTAGTCAACTAAACACATCTTAATAGAAAGTGTAAATAAGAAATTCAGAGAGCTTACATTTACATTAGCCTTATAAAGATCCAAGTGATGCAACTTCCTGCTGAAAAACTGATTTATGGAGTTTTTCAGGAGGGGTATGGGTCTTAAAAGTTGTGTAATAAATGTATTTGAAACATTATATATGAATTTAAATATCATTACAAAGGAAAGTTTATTTTTTAAAGATCTTAATTATTATATTTTATGGTGAAGTGTAGCTTCGGAGACCGGGGACGAGCAAAAAATGCTATTTTTCAGTGTTTTATGTGGATTTTATCCCTAATTCAAATATTGTAGCTTCATTTTGCAAAAACAATAGTATGTTGTACACTGTGCTAAGTAATAAAATACATTTATAAAGCAATTTTTGTATTAGTAATTAATATAAAGTAGGACACCTATTCGGCACCAATTAAACTATTTTTAAGCTTTGTAAAAGATCCACTCTCTCAAGTCTACACACTTTAAAATCAAGCTAATCTTAAATATTGCCAAATATTACAATGACATAACCACATATTGTTTCAGCATACAACGATAAGATTGTGGCGTTTCTACGGCAACCGAACATCTTTGAGGTGCTTCAGGAGCGGCAGCCGAGCTTGGCCAGGAATCACTCGCTCAAGTAAAACCTCATTTCATTGAAAAGCCGTCGTTTCTCCTCAGTCTGCGGTTCTCAGAGTCTGTGCTGTGGTTCTGTCCAAAGGGAAAAGGTGCACCACATCCGAACCGAAGGCACCCAGAGACTGGAGAAGCTGTCGTGTGATGCTGACCTGGTCATGCTCCTCAGGTACGACGGGTATTTGCCGCTAAATGCTGAGCCAAAATGAACTGAAAGAGCAACCGGACCAATGTGATCGATCATGTTTTCCAGTTTGTTTGAGGAGGATATCATGTCGTACGTTCCTCTGGCATCGTTTCATCCCGGGTTCAACTTCTCTCCACGCTGCTCTCCTGGCTCTTCACCCCAAAACTCTCCAGGTCAGTCCAGAGAGATGTTTGTACCACTGACCATCGTATTACGAAGCGAACTTTTTAGACACTGTAGATTCATCGTTTACCCTAAAAAAGGCCACATGAACAACTTGGCTTATTGTCAGAAATGGAAAAGAATGAACAGAAGACATGAAAGCAAGTTTGTATTGTTGCTGGTTAGAGTTCTAATATTTACTGAATTCAAATACTAGACTCTCAGGGGTCCTAGCTATATCCTTTTTTTCATAAACCTATGTTTTCAAAACGTTTTGTGACCCCTCAATTGTTCATACATCGGCCACCCACTCACTGATCCACTGAACATGAAGCCCCACCCACTAAATTGAAATCCTGCCCACTGAATGTGCAGCCCCACCCACCAAAATGAAGTCCCGCCTACTGAATGAGGACGCCCACTAACTGGACGTATTGCCCCAGTCTGCTGAACGTGGAGCCCCACCCACTGGACGTATAGCCCCAATCCTCTGACTGTGCACCCCCACCTACAGAAAATGGAGACCCACCCACTGAATGTGGAGCCCTGCCCACTGAACATTCAGCCAACACCCCTCAAACCGACCATGGATGCGCATCTACTGAATGAGGAGACCTGCTCACTAAAGGTGCAGCCCCACCTACAGAATGTGGAGCCCCGCCCACTGTATGTGCAACCCGACCCATTGAATGTATAGCTCCGACTAGTGAACAGGGAGCCCCGCTCCCTGAACGCGTGGCCCCACCCATTGAAACTGGAGACCCGCCCACTGAACATGCAGCTCCACCTCCTGAAAATAGAGCCCCTTCCACTGAACGTGGAGCCCCGCCCACTAAATGAGGAGGCCCGCTCAATGAACATGCAACCCCACCCACTGAATGTATGGCTTCGACTAGTGAGCAGGGTGCCCCGCCCAATGTATGTGCAACCCCACCCACTGAATGTATAGCTCCGAGTAGTGAACAGGGAGGCCTACTCACTGAACGTGCAGCACCACCTACTGAAAATAGAGCCCCTCCCACTGAACGTGGAGCCCCGCCCACTAAATGAGGAGGCCCGCTCAATGAACGTGCAGCCACACTCACTAAACATGTCGCCCCACCCATTGAAACTGGAGACCCGCCCACTGAATTTGCAGCCCCACCTACTGAAAATAGAGCCCCTCCCACTGAACGTGGAGCCCCGCCCACTAAATGAGGAGGCCCGCTCAATGAACGTGCAGCCACACTCACTAAACATGTCGCCCCACCCATTGAAACTGGAGACCCGCCCACTGAATTTGCAGCCCCACCTACTGAAAATAGAGCCCCTCCCACTGAACGTGGAGCCCCGCCCACTAAATGAGGAGGCCCGCTCAATGAACGTGCAGCCACACTCACTAAACATGTCGCCCCACCCATTGAAACTGGAGACCCGCCCACTGAATTTGCAGCCCCACCTACTGAAAATAGAGCCCCTCCCACTGAACGTGGAGCCCCGCCCACTAAATGAGGAGGCCCGCTCAATGAACGTGCAGCCACACTCACTAAACATGTCGCCCCACCCATTGAAACTGGAGACCCGCCCACTGAATTTGCAGCCCCACCTACTGAAAATAGAGCCCCTCCCACTGAACGTGGAGCCCCGCCCACTAAATGAGGAGGCCCGCTCAATGAACGTGGAGCCACACTCACTGATTGAAGAGGCCCGCACACTGAATGTGCCGCCCGGCCCACTGAACACATAGCCCCGCCTACGGTACTTGCAGCCCCACCCACTGAACTTTTTTTGGATACATTTTTATACACTTTGGATCTTTCTCATTAAACATAAAAACTGGTTGGTCTCAATTTTTTGTAGATTTTGCAGTAAAACAATGACAAAATGTACAACTCGAAAGTGCCTTTTTTTGTACAGTTTCAGGTTTATTTTGTTATTTGTGTAACAAAATGAAAAAAAATATCTGTAAAAAGAAGGCTGTAAAAAAAAATGTTCAAGAAGAATCTGCCCCAGTGATTAAGTCTGAACCCCCTGCAAGTGTTTGTACGTGCGGCCCCTGGTCCAGTGATTGATTCACGTCTGCTCTGGTAAAGGCTTCCTGGAGCGAACGCCTCTCGTTCCGGCCTGCTGTCTCTCTGGGGAGAGCTCTCCAGGTCAGCTGCTCCACGCTTCTCCCCTGAGCCCATCCTCATATTTACAGCCCATTGTGTGTCCGTAAACAAAACTTTGCCTAACAGTAATCCCTCTGTGACTATATTCAAACCTACGACCCAAATTGTTTCGTTTTCCGGAAATGAATTATCGTTTTGTTGAGTTTAGACCCTGTAAAAACAAACCCAAGTGTTGATCGGTGAATCCTTTAAAAGAAAGATCTTTAACGGAAGGAACTGTCGATCTCCTCTTCTTCACCATGATTTCTCCTCTCTTCAGGAACACAGAGGGCCCGGGCCCCAGCGCCGTACAGAAGAGACTTTGAGGCCAAACTGCGCAACTTCTACAGGAAGCTGGAGGCAAAGGGCTATGGACAAGGACCAGGAAAGATCAAGTACAAATATGATCAAATCCTCGCTTCATTGTTTCATTCGGATCAAGTTTTTCTGGTCAAACACATGATGAAAAAAAGCGTTTAATCTTTAATCCAAATAGAATTATACATTTAGAGATACATGGATCTACTGGAGCATGGGTCCCATCACTTTTCCTGCGTGAAGAATCTCAGATACCTTCACGAAACCCTTTCTTAATTTAAATCAAGTGCAGTTATTACATTTTTAATCTAAGGTCATAAAAACATCTAATTGTGAAAATATTAATTGAAGCTGGTATAGTGGTAAAAAATAAATAAAGGAAAGTGAAATAATTCTCAATTAAATAACATCTTTACTGCAGTAATTTTATATTTTTACTGACTTCTGTTTTTGTTTAATGTACTTTGTATTGCACACATTTTTATATATAATATGTAGTGCAAAAAAAAAATATATATATATATATATATGATGCAAGAATACTATATGCTACAACTAAAATATTATATTATAATATAGTATTGTTATTGATATGCTTAGTATGTATTTTAATTTAAATGATAATTTTTAATTACGTATTATATGTAATTTCAGAATATGCATTTCATTTTAAATGTATTGTTTTTTGTATTCTATTGTATTTTTGTATTTATTTTAAAATACAGATCATACAATAAAACAAAAATATTTAATTTTATATATATATATATATATTCAATTTAATAATATATTATTTATATTGTATCTATGCTTAGTATGTTTTAAATTAAATGATGATTTTTAATTGCATTTTATATGTAATTTTAGAATCTACATTTTTTATTGTTTTTTTATTTAATGTACAAAAACATAAATATATATAATACAATTTATAGCTATTAAATGTTATATATTATATTTAAATGGATATTTTAAGCATAGTTCAAAATTATACAACAATATTTTTGTGCATTACATCACTTTTAGATTTTTTTCTTGACATTTTATCAAAGATAACTATACGAAAAGTAGCCTCAACTGACAAGCATCAAATCATTTTATTATGCAAATTATTAAGAGATTTAAACTGATGATTGTAATTTAAGTTTTGCATTAATGTTCTCTGGCTGAACGTTCTCTTTTCTTTAATCTCTACAGTCTTTAATTATTTTCACTTTTTTAAAACACATTTATCTTTTAAGGCTTGAACAAACAGGATAAAATAGTTACAATAGTTTTTATGTTTAAATCGCTTGACATCATGTCAAAAACTCATACTTCATTTAAAACTACAAATTAACCTCTTACCAATATATGTGCATAAATGTTAATGAATAAAACTAATAAAACGTATAAATAAATGCACAGAAATTGGTTTCAAATGAACCGGACCTGAATGAAGCTAAAGATTTTCCTCAAAAAAAATTGCTAAACCGTAAAAGTGCTTTTTTCTCTTTCCAAAGATTAATTGTGAGAAGAGATCATTTGTTAGAAGGAACCTTCAACCAGGTGATGGCGTACTCACGGAAAGAGCTCCAGAGGAACAAACTCTACATCACCTTTGTTGGAGAGGAAGGGTGAGCCACGCTCTCGATAAAAAGATCTTATTACAACGTATATAAACAGTTTTGTGTTAGATCGACAGTCAGGTAAATTGGGTTTATTGTTTTCTACATGTCTAGGCTGGACTACAGTGGCCCGTCGAGAGAGTTCTTCTTCCTGCTCTCTCAGGAGCTCTTCAACCCTTACTACGGCCTGTTTGAGTACTCTGCTAACGACACGTACACTGTTCAGATCAGCCCCATGTCTGCTTTTGTGGAAAACCATTTGGAATGGTGGGTGCTTTTGACCAAAATTTGTAATTTGTTGTTTGTAAGAAATTAATTTGATAAGAAATTTTAGTTAAATACATCATAGTTTCAACAGTGAGGAACATTTTGAGGAATTGGAAGACCAGAAGCACAGTTCTAGTTAGTTCTGCAGAGTTCTGAAGTCGCAGACCAAGGAAATTTTCAGATAGCCTGAGGACGGTGAGAACAGTCACGGACAACCCACAGACCAACTTAGGCAATAGCATATGAAAAATTAATTTACGATATTCTCCCGGCTTTTAATCCATCTTCAGTATTGTTATATGTTTTTATTGAATTTTATCACCTTGAAGTTCTAGTTGATTTTGTTGATGTTGTTATTACTGTTGAATATTTAGGTTATTTCTTGTACTCTTTGGAGCGTTTGATAAATAAAGTTGGCTTTGCGATAAATGTTATCTTGATCAGCACAAAATTGTCTTAAATTTAAATCTGCGATGTGCTAAAGTCTTAGTTGTAACTCTTTGAAACCTGCAGAAAGATTCCTTGTGGTAGTGTAAAGCTCTGCTTCTGAACACAGTGTCTTTTCTTGCAGGTTTCGCTTCAGTGGCCGTATTCTGGGCCTGGCTTTGATCCATCAGTATTTGTTGGATGCTTTCTTCACTCGGCCGTTTTATAAAGCTCTCCTCAGACTGTGAGTGAAACCACTGAGCAAACTCAACTCTGTTTAGAGCTAAAAATCTGGTATTCAAGCAGCCTTCGGTAACATTTCTGCTGGTGCTTCTGGGGAGAAATGGTTATCCTCAGATTTTGGTTTGTGAAGGGAAATTCACGGTTCTCTCTGCTGCAGTCCCACAGATCTGAGCGACCTGGAATATCTGGATGAGGAGTTTCACCAGAGCCTGCAGTGGATGAAGGACAATGACATCACAGACGTCCTAGATCTCACCTTCACGGTCAACGAGGAGGTTTTCGGACAGGTGAGAGAGTTTTTTCTAGTGTTCCTTTAAACAATGGCGTTGTGATGCTGTTAAATGACACATATTAATTTAATACACGAGCTACACATGGACTGGAACGTTGCACACCCCTGCTTTGTACCCAAAATTGACCTGCCGCTAAGCTCCTCCCCCTTGGCTCTCTGGAGATGAAAATGATAGCTTTGAGATCAAACAGAAAGTTTGAATATTGCGGCTGATGGGTGCAGGTTTCCTGGCAAGTTTCGTCAACCGTAGCGGTTACCGGTGACAATATCCAGGATCAACACCATTCGCGTACTGCTGTGCATGTAACTGCTGTATTTTTAACAATCTGTTTATCTAATAAACTTGAGGCATGTGGATAAAATTTTGAAAAAATGTCGATTTTACATATTATGGCACCTTTAAATATTAACAGTAACGGCATGACCCAGGAGTACAAGAAAGGAAAGGGTGACACTTTGAGATTTGACATTTTACACTGACGTATGGAAAGACTGCAGCTACAGAACTGAACAAAACAAAGTGGCTCAAATGGACACGTCGAGTCACAGGGCGCCCATAAGATGCTCGTTCCCTTGTAGGAGCACATACCGAAAAAATAACCACAGGAATGTTTGCTTCTTATTATCAAACATAACTCATAACCCCGTTCTCCTCCCCTTGTCTAACTACACGTCTAGACCGGCAAATCAGTGGGATTGGAAAATGTACCACTTGGGATTTTTTTTATGTTTTAAAAAGGACTTCCAATCTTTCTGCGATGAATGAACATTAACAATAAAAATTGTCACAATTTTGGTTTGATCCATTGAGAACCAGTTTAGAGGATGATGCGTAACTTGCTAAAAAGTTGTTCTTTTCGTCATTAAATTTCATTTTCAAACTTTAATAGCAAGAAAAATCTATATTTTAAAATAAACCAAATGGGTTCTTTTGGACCAGGAGGAAACCCCACTGATGGGGAGAACCATGAGCTCCACTCTCTCAGTCACAGTACCCTCCGTTGTTCAGTTCATGTCTCTCTCTCTCCGTTTCTCAGGTGACGGAGCGGGAGCTGAAATCAGGAGGGACGAATGTGCAGGTAACCGAGAGGAACAAGAAGGAGTACATCGAGAGGATGGTTAAGTGGAGGGTGGAGCGAGGAGTCGTCCAGCAGACGCAGGCTCTGGTGCGAGGATTCTACGAGGTGCTCAGTTTATTTCTCTTAATATTAACATTATTATTGGGGCAGGTTAATTAGGACAAGGAGGAAGTTTAAACAGAACACAGTTTAGGATCTGACATAAAATTTGGTACAGAGTTGATGATGTCTGCGGATCCTTAAAAAGTGTTTCAAAGGGGTTTAGTTCCACAAAATGATACAGTGTTGGGCTGTAAAAGCACCCGGCTGCAGGGTCTCTCTGCCCTGTCACTATCAGGTTCATTACATTTGATGGAGGGCAAAGAGCCAGAAAACAAAGCATCATTGCATTCAGTGTCTGTGAGAGTTTGAGCAGCCTAAAATATATTTTTTTGTGTTTTTAGTTTCCAACAAGCTAATCCTGAAGTTTAAAGCCTAGTAAGCAAATACGTGATTTATGTTTTCTAACTAAACTAGCGAGAGACGCCATCCTTTGTTTTGACTTGACACCTGGTAGTGAAGGCTGGGGTTGCCAAATATTTAGTGATTCAAAACACAAAAGAACAGACAAAAAGTCTGTGACCACTGTGCAAAAGTATTTGACCCTATGAGAGGTTACATATTTACCATTGACACAATGAAAACTAAAGGGGAAAGACAACACAGATATCTTTGGCACTGTAAAGCAAAACCTCTGCAGCATGGGAGTGGGTGGGGTCAGCAGTAGCTCAGGATTGCTTAAAGGGCCAAAATGTATTTTTGCTATATATGTGTTTCTTGACAAGGTTAGAAATGAAGAGCTTGTTTCCAACATGGGACTTTAAATACAATCCATTTAAAGTGCAGTCAAACATTTTGGAAAGATCTGGTTGTGTTGGAGGACCTCGTTTTTTACATGTCGAAATAAATCGATAACCTCATTAAAATAAGATAATAAAGTAATAAACAAGCAGCCTGTCTTTCATGCACCCGGATCATTTGGAGTATACTAATATTACAATATGCAAAATTATTTAGAATAAACCTATTATTAGCTTTTAAAAAATATTTTTTAAGGAGAAACATCTATAGTTTAATATGCTTTACTTTTAAAAATTAAGTTACTTAAATCAAAATCTTGTTAATCTTAAAGTCTTTAAAACAATAAACAAAATATAAAATTAATTTTAATGTCGTTATAACAAAGCTGATTATTTTATAATATTATTCATTATAGTGCTTGTATTTGGAAAGTGCATCTTTTGGGAGTTTTTTTTTACCTCAAACACGTATTCTAGCTCTAAATATGTAAATATTTTTGTAATATTGTTATTTTTAACTCCAGCATGAAATTAAATGTAATTTCTTTTTTTTCTTTTTTTTTTTTATAGTTTTTTGATGATTTAAATACACATATCTTGCAACATCGGGTCATTAATTTTTCGAAAAATAAATATTCATTTGTGAATAAGCTCCGTTCACAGAAATGCTCAGACCTCTGTGTGCTCCTCTGTAGGTGGTGGACTCTCGACTGGTGTCGGTGTTTGATGCCAGAGAGCTGGAGCTGGTGATTGCAGGAACAGCAGAGATCGATCTGAACGACTGGAGAAACAACACAGAGTACAGAGGAGGTCAAGAAACACTAACAATCCACTGCATCATCACACATCTTTTTGCACCCAAAAGTTCTAGTTTCATCTCATCTGACCACATGACCTGTTGCCATGCCTCCTCTGAATCTTCCAGTGAGCAGAGGTTGTCCCAACTGTTTTTTGATGCTCCATGAGATCTTTTGTTTCCTTCCCTGCAAGCAGTTTGTAGCCCATGGCAGCAGTGAGGAGGTCTACAGTTTTCTCCCTGGTGTCCTTAGAGCAGTGTCCTTTGGTCTTCTCTGATTGGTGCTGATGTTTCCCACTGTATATGTATGTGGTCAGGTTATCATGATGGGCACATCGTGATCCGCTGGTTCTGGGGGGCAGTGGAGCGCTTCAATAATGAGCAGCGTCTACGCCTTCTTCAGTTCGTTACGGGAACTTCCAGTGTCCCCTACGAGGGATTCACCGCTCTGCGAGGGAGCAACGGCCTCAGGCGCTTCTGCATTGAGAAATGGGGCAAGATCACCTCACTCCCCAGGTAAACACCTATTTAGATTACATCTGAGAACAGAGGAGGAAGAATGAAATTAATAATTTCTTGCGTTCGTTTAATTCGTTGCATTCTCGTTCTTGTAGTTGGTTGAGCTTAGTCATCTTTGTATTTAGTAGGAGCCAGCGCCTGTTGTTATCTGCCTGAGATCCCAAGTGATCTTTGCTCACTGGTAGAGAGATTTGCCTTGAACAAATTTGAAGTCTCAAGTTCCACTAGTTACCACTAGTCCAAAGTTGTTAATGTTAATACCATTAAGCTATAAAAAAATTTCCAACGCTCAGAAGGACCATTGTCTGAATTTCTCGAAAACCGACTTTTCCAAACAACTCCTTGGACATTTCTCCATTTGGGAAAGGTACAAAGCATCCACCAAACTGTACAACGGACTAAAAAAACGGTCTAGGAGGTGGTCTCAATACGGTTCCAATAAAAACAAAATAACACAACAAAAACTTGACCCTGAGGTGTAAAGGCACCCTTACTGACCAATGCGACTACAAGAAAAGCGTTTGGTTAATGATCAATTTCTACGAAATGCTCAAAAAGTGGTCATAAGGCTGTATCACTACAATGATTAATGTATTGACACCCATGATGCATGTGTAATGACCATGATCAGTTTCAGTGCAGTGCCCCTAGTGGCCAGGAGGTATGAAAAATACCCTCATAATCTCCAAAGAAAATCTGTCTGGCATTAACATATCTTTACAAAAGTCTCCATGCATGGTTGTCACCTTGTCCTTAAGAGACTGAGCAGTTTACAGTTAGACAGCGCCCTTTGTGGTCAAAAGGTAAAGTTAATTTGAAAAACATGCTAATAGCATTTGCTAGCTTTAGCCTATGCTCCAAATTTGGTCTTGATTATGCAGAGGATAATTTTTCTACAAATTATTGAACTTCTAGTCCATCATTTTGACCGTTCTCTCAGATCGCTTCTTGAATTTTCACCGAATTCGAAATAGAATATCCTCAGACCTTGCTAGAAAAAAAATGATGGATTTCTTGCAATCTCGGCAACTCACCACCGAACTTTGTGGCAATCGTCAGTATCCCACAACACGAAACAGCGCCATCTAAGGATCATAAATGATAAAACTATGTTTTGTTTATTATCTGTGGCTCTAATTTGTTTGTCACTTTGGATAAATGCATCTGCTAATAATAAACTCACCGGCCATTTTATTAGGTACAGCTGTTTTAATTGCGCTGAATCGTTGATGTCAGACAGTTATACGTGTGAGATGACATAAAGGCAATTGTAACTCTCAATGCAACAAAAGTTTGAGGGATGGAGTATATCTGAGATGCATAATGAAAACTCAAAGGTCTAACCTGTTACTAGCAAGGCGTACCTAATAAAGTGGCCAGTGGGTGAAGGTGATGAAATTTGAATTTTGAAATTTGAAATTTGAACCTGAATGAAATGTGCCACATCATGCGCTCTCTTTTTCGATTTCTCAGAGCACACACATGCTTCAATCGCCTGGATCTCCCACCATACCCTTCGTACACAATGCTCTACGAGAAACTGCTGATCGCCGTGGAAGAAACCAGCACTTTTGGCCTGGAATGAGACTGCACACAGAAAGCACTTCTGTGACACCGGTGGATCTGTAGCATCCCCTTCTATTCGTTTGTTCGGGAGAGCACTGCATGCTTCAGTAAGTATCGGCTGTCCAGTCGTCGAAGAGAAGCCTTCAATCTGCTTTAACACTCAGGGCCTCGACTTTAAACATCATCATCTTTTCCTGTAGAAACAATCACGGCTTGCGTCATTTTCTGTCACTGCGCACTCACACTGATGAGGATTGTAACGTTAAAACCAAATACGCTCAAGAACGATCCAATCAAGACCTGCAATCACTGTAAATCACATAACCACACCCACACTGGATGGAGGAAATGCCAAGTACAGAGCGTTTTATTTATCATTGCATTTAACTATTTTCAGGGATGTGTGTTTGTGGTTTCATGGTTCACCGTGAAGTTTAACTTTTTTAAACTTTCTGAGGGCCAATCAATTGAGTATAGGAAACAATTCATCAAAAACGACAGTAGTTGCATCATACGATACTGTGTAAAAATGCATTAAACCAGTATATTTCAATATTAAAAGGCCCATTTAAGTACTGAGGCATCATGGGAGTTGTAGTAGTTGTGGTGGTAGTAGTAGTAGTAGTAGCTGGATGCAGAATGTTGAATCTGTCTCATGAATTTACGTCTTTATAAACCGTAAATATGTTACCATAAAACAAGTAGGGCTGGAGATCGCTGGGTACCTCCTGATTTGTTTGTGAATCGAACAATAATCGATTGTCGATGCATCGTGAAGTGGTACTTGGATTTGAATTTTAAAAACTTTATAGGTGGTAATTAATGCCTACTGCCATTTAGCAATAAATAATAATATACATCAATTAAAATGGTGCACGTTATGGTTTTAATTAAAAAAACAACAGTTTTTTTTTATACCTTAATTAAGTTTATTGCACAGATGCAGCAAAATGGAATTTCTTCCAACTGAATAAATGTTGCATAACTATACAAAAAAACAAATGTAAATCTCAGTGTTGTCACTTAAGTAGTGCTTTTGGACTTAGAAGCTCAGTTTTAATAATTTATCTTTGCAAAGTGCCTAAATAACAAAAAAAAAAATGCTGCTTTCAGTCCAAAAATAAATAAATACATGCAGAAATAAATTAGTTAATAAATGATATATATACAATACATAAAATATATAAATCTGCACGCAAGTAAATGCTTAAATACATATATGATAAATAAAAAATGTATTTCTTATTTAAATGTTTTCTTTTATTTATGATTCAGAATCGACCAGATACGCTTTGCGATGCATCGATTATTTGTTTTATCACCAGCCCTAAACCCTGAACTACTACGACTTTATTGAACTTGGCAAATGCCGAGGAAAGCTAACTGTGTCATTTTGTAGCTTGGTTAAAAATGGTTACATTTTGAAATCAAAAAGCAAAACTTTGAAATTTTAGTTTGTCTAAATTTACACGTTTTTGCAAAGCATTTGAATGCATGATTTCAAAATGTATATTGTTAAATATTCTACCTTAAATGTTCACAGAAATGTACTATTGTTTAAATAAATTACAGTGAAGCCTACTTTATTTAAATGAGCAAAAGAGCCAATAGAACTGAAGACGTATTTGAAATATATAAAAAAAACAGAGAAGAAAAATGTTATTTATTTAATTAGATTTTTAATCAGAATGTTCACACATGATGTTATCATTCTGTCCCATCACCACCTCCCACTTTTAATTTATTTAGATATTTATAAAAGCTGTGCGTTTCTTTTTCTATTTTTGATACGGTTTTATGAGTAATTTGATTAGAGAATTATTCAGCGTCTCAGCTGTTTGTGCTTTTAAAAATGAAAAGCAGTTGATACTTTGAAAGTAGGTATTTAGTAAAAGATGAAATTGGTTGAAATGTCTGGGTGGAGATGTCAGAGTTCTTTGTTCAGTAGTCTTAAGTGATAGTCCTTCGACTCCTGTGCTGAAGTTTTGATTATTGTTCATGTTTACACTTTTGAGATGATGTGAATGTTTTATCACACATTAAGATCATCATAAACTGTCTTCACATCATGCCTTTTTGGTGCATGTGGGATCTGACGTTTTATTTGCATCTTACATTTTATCTGAAAGAGGTTTTTGCAAAAAAAGTGAATTGAGGGTGAAGAATCCCTTTAATGTTGTAGAACAAACTTTGGACATCTCTTTTGGAAGGTAACTGAGGCCAAAACTCTTGAAATAAGAATGGTCTGAATGAATATCAAGTATTCTGTTTTAAACTACACTGTAAAAAATAAACTAATAAATAAAATAAAAAAAGGTGGTTACTGTGGTTGCCAGAACATATTTTTTTGTTGGTATAAAAACAGTTTATACCAGTACTATTTATGGGTCATGACCGTATTTTTTACACTCCAAAATTGTCAATTTTGAAGATTTGCGTTAATTATGGTTAATTACCATCTTTTTTACAGCTTCAAACTGTCTGATTTAAAGGTTTGTGTTATAATGATTATGGTTATCTACCATTTTTCTTACAGTTCAGAACTTTCAAATGTAAAAGTTTGTGTTATGATTACATTTGATTTAAAAAAAAAAAAAGAACTGAACATTTCATGTTACAAAACGGAGGCTGTGCTTGGCAAAAAATAACCATCAAATATACGTTATTAGTTTTACAGGATTGTACTGTAAATTTTGTTTATTACAGCTTATAACTGACTATGTGATCCCATGGACTTCTTATGAGAATACTCCAAAAAACACATTTTAGAACATATAAAAATAATCATGGCTCTTCAGAGATAACATTAATTTGTTCATTTACAAAAATAAACCACACATTCACATATTTTAACTGTTAAATGTAACTCCTTATTCTGTAAAATTAATACGATTTGTTTTTTGCTATAAATTCTACGGTTAATTATGATCACTGTTTTGTCAAATACAGTCTTTTTCTGTAGCATTTATACTGTAATTTGGAGTGCAATTTACGGGCCTTTTTTTACGGTGTATGAATCAATAAGATTGTGAAACCTGATGATAAATCATGCTAAACTGATTGTGTATGTATATATATATATATGCACACACACACAATTTATCCACATTTCACTGATGTTTTAGTGTTTTTTTTTTCAAGAGTTTTGGCCCCAGCAGTGCTTAATATTCTCAGAAATTTACGCATAACTAAACTCATACAATGAGCAATGCTTCCAGTGAGCTCCAGATTTTAGGAATGTACAAAACCTGAACTGAATTTATCCTGATTAAATTATATAATGTCTGTATAGTCAAATGTGTACATATTTGCTTGGATACTATGTGTAAAACCAAAATTTTAAACTGTGATGAAACAATTCAACAGCCACGAGTTTTTTTTTTTGGTTTTTTTTTTTTTTTTACACATCTTCATATTTGACATTTGCTTAATGTTTAATCACAGGTGTTTCTCACTATGCACGTGAACGGAGCTTATTTTATTTTAGTGATTGTTCTCGAAGCTTCTTTGTCTCTTGCGCCCCTTGGAAAGGACATGAGGGGACTGTTCGGGATCAAAAATTGCCTCAAACTGACAAAGAAAGAAAGATTTGGTTCCCACAACACGTCGAACACGATCTCTCGCCTGCTTAAAACCCGTTTACACGTCGATCTTTATCATTATTGTCGAGAAATACAAATGTTTTGAACTGTTTTGAGGTAGTGTGTATAGCGCCTCGCTCAGGCCAAGCCCTGTAACTACAGCATCACACTGTTAACGAATGTCAATAAACAATCACTTTTTATCGCAAAAATAACTAGTTAGTGTCCTATTTTTTATTGTTGATGCCAGTATTTGAAAATTTAGAAAGTCATTGTTTGCTTTGCTAATGATTTTTACCCATCTTATTTTTCTTCGATGCTCATTTATTTTCATGTCATTTTTTTAATCTATACACCAGTTTATTTGCCCATTCTTTCTTCATTTAACCCGCAGTCTTGCATTTACCCCTCATTTTATTCACAATTTTCTTTGTACCATTTATTGATATTTTATTATTCATTAATATTTATTGACTACATCAATGTTGAGGAAAATCCAGCATGACCAGCTTAAGCCAAGTTTTGAAATAGGGCTGGTCGTGCTGGATTTTGCTGGTGAGATTTATAATACCATTTTATTTTGTCTCCATTGTGTTTTTCAACTACTTGATTTTAATCCATCTTATCTTTTTATTGTTCAACTACGACACCACTTCTTGTTCTCAGTGTTCTTTCTGTCAGTTTTGTCCGACAACTCTCTCATCCTCTCTGACCTACCACTCCTTTTCCATCTATCAGCTATTATACCCGTTTTTAAATATTGTTTTTAAATTGTCAATTTATTTTAACACATCCCTCCATTGAATAATTCCTTAAGCCTTCCCTTCTTCACACTTCTCGCATCCGTCAAGTGATAGTAATGATAATCTTATGATTCCATCTTTTTTTTCAGCAAATAACTATGTTTACCATCTATTATAAATTTCCCTAATATTATTCTTTCCAAAATCCATAAATTTCTCTTATCGTATTCAATGTTTCTGGTCAATTCTAATCATATAGATTGTTCAAATGCAGAAATGTGTTCATAAATGTTGTAGTATTAATATAAAAATGATGTGATTCTATGTTTAATTTTCCCAAATTTTGTTTAAAAGCCAAAATGTTTGGGGCAAAACCCAAAAGTCTCTCTTCTTAAACACATCTCAGCCCCAGAACTGATGGCTCAAAGTGAGTAATCGAGAGTCATGAGGTTTAATGAATGGACTTTTATTTTGCTCTTAAAAGAGTGAAATTAAATCTGTTCAACCCTGCGTCTAGAGAAGTTGAGTCTTTGGCAGAAGCAGCGAAGAGAGACAGACAGATGGCCTCCAGAGCTCTGTGGAATATCGGGATATTTCTGGAGCTTGGGTTGGTGGTTTTTGGGGAAACAGAGGGATTTTTGAAGAGCTTCAGAGGAGGAAAGTTTGTACTCTCAGTCTGGAATAGCTTTAAATCCCAACTCTAAACCAACTTTTAGAGAACTGCCCGACAGATGCTACAGTTTAGTGTGCTGCATGCTCTTAAAAGTGTGCATCTTCTACGTTTGAGTAGAACTGGGACAATCACGGCATTTATTTTTTCACGGATTTGACGTGTTTTCCATTTATTTCCATTGACGAATATAATGCAGTGAAACTGTAAATCCAAATTAATATTTGGTGTGACCACCCTTTGCAGCAAGGGCAACAGAACCCCAGATCTTCTTCGGTGGATGTAGCTTCCTCACATCCTTCTATCTCTTGATGTAATCCAGGACACACTCGATGATGTTGAGATCAGGACCATGCATCACTTCCAGTATCTTGTTCCTCTTTCATAGAAACCCTATGATAAGGAATGGGGTCCACACTTAATTTCATTAAGGAAGAGGAGGAAATACCCTTGACAATATCAATTAACATAGACATATCATGCTAACTATACTGTGTAACAAACAGATGCCTTTATTACGTTTTGTGAATTCAGCAATCTTTAAAAAGCTTGGCTTAAATGTCACATTTATAGGGGACCGGGCCTAAAGATGGTAAGTCTTTAGGAAAAAATAACATTTATATTACTAGAGCACACTAATGACAAAATATTTCTGATGTTATCTTTCACTGACATCTACTGGTCAGAAGTTGAAACTTCAGTCATTCTGAGTCTGTTCTGCTGTGGACCTCTATGGATTCTCCATCCTTCAGACTCAAGACAACCTGCTGGAGCTCCCACCTACAGACAAAAATACAGTCAGGTTTGCATGAAATTTTACAGACAAATGTCCGTGAACAGGGTTCACCTTTTCATGACCGGGTCTTTTCGGGCGTTGGTGTACAGGAATCCCCGGGCCTTCGAACCAGACACTGGGATCTTGAGCTAGAATACAAATATTCTGTTTAAACTTACTCCAAATTCTTAACTTAATTTAGCATTGGAATTCAATTCATAATTTCTTTCATTTTTTGATGAAAATCAAGACTTAGAAATCCACAAAAAATTACATAAAAAGCCCAATAGAAAAAGAATGATTAATTTTATTATTTTTATCAATAATTTATTTATTTCTGTTATTTAGCTTCTAGCAAATAGATTAAGAGAATTCACACTTATATTATTTGCAAATAAAAGTGCATTTCCCTAAATTCCTCTTGCAGAATTTCTGTAGTGATCTAGAAGTCTTGTTTATACCTTTTCCTTCCCAAAGTCTTAACTTGTATCTGTCTTCAAGCATATTTACCTAAAGACATCATCAGATATCAATTATTATTACATGAATATGATTTGATATTGCAAAAAAATGTATAATAGGAAAGAGAATTTTGGTTTGGGTTCAAATTTTCAACTAGCATCGTCATGAGTGAAGCAACAAGAAGAGCCGGCTCTGTAGCCTGGGAGCAGTTTCTAGCTGCTCTGATTGGTTAAACATAATGACATTTTTGTATGGTTTTATTATTATTATTATTTATCATTACTGGTAGTTTTATTGCTTGTGAAGATTTATTTGTCGACAGAGTTGTGATATGAACTGAATCTGACATATTTCCCAAGAATTTATTTATTCATTTCTGTTATTTGGCTTCTGTTCAATGCATTTCAAGAATTTGCTCATATTATTCACAGCATGCTGTAAAAATTAAACCAGACAAATACCGACTATAAGGGAGGGAGTTTATTTTATACCATTTAATTCATTCATTCATTTATCAAGTTGGGATCCACCTTGTTCTTCATTATCTGAAATACTCCTCCCGAACCTTGTTAATAAATCATAATTTGACTCCAAATTACTAATCTGCAGATTTGCGAAACTGAATTTGTACTAAAACAATATTCATTAGTCCAATATTCATTAACTCATGGAATTTAAAGACTTTTTCTGGCAATTAAGGCCTTTTTTTAAATAAAAGTAAATTAAAAATATGACTTTAAGGATCCTTAAACATTGTTTTATGCATCTGAAAATGCTGGGGTTATTTTGAAATAATAATGCAAATGATGTGAGCAAAATGAATTTGCCACATTTTTAAAGTTGATTTATATCCATCAGAAAGAAAACATGCGGACCTGCGCATGGCTTTCATCGAAACGGTTATGCCCATCGGTCAGGTGGAGGTTGTGGATCTTCAGCGGAGGAGACCCGAGACTAGCCATGGCCAAAGCGTTCTTCTTCAGCTCTTCAACTGCCATCCGGTAGTGCTCTGCTTTAGCAAAGTTCCCTGAAGAAATTATAACTGGTTTTAATGCATCATGTGTATTTTTTAACTCTACAGCTGTAATGATTAAAGGGTTAGCTGGCCAAAAAACCTCACCCGTCATTGTCAAACACCCCCAAAAAAGTAGAACAACACGATGAGGATAAGTAAACCAATGACTGTTGCATTCTGGGTAAACTTTCCCTTTTATAACTTGTGACTGACCCTGCATGAGGTAGTACATGGTTGCACAGCTTCCACCAGTTAGTAAAGTCATGAAGATGGTCATCTTCTGCAAGAGGATTGTGGTGCGACTCATCTTCACCTCCAAAGTGTAGCTTTCTGTAAAGGATTGTACAAATATCACTAACATTGATTTATTTTGCAAATATTAACCATGCAGTAAAAATATTAATGGCTTAAAACTCATATGAAAACACCGGTTCATTTAGGAAAGTTTCCTAATTGTCTTAGAAAAAGTAATGCCTACGTGTTGCATTTAATGCATTCTTAGAATATATAAAATAATAGTAGTTAAAAAATATCGATGTACAGTATTTAAAAAAATAAATACTCCTTCTCCTTCGCAGAAAATAACATGTTATTTCCTAATAAAGAATAAAAATAGGTAATAAAGCCCTAAAAATTAATCGATTCATATTATTCAACACTTTGGTTGTTTGTAACATTTTTAAATTACAATAATATTTATACCAAAATTATATTTAATGTTAATTGCAATAAGAAAAAAACGAAACCCACCGTCAAATCGATTAACGTGTTTTCTTGCTATGACTCTTATTCATTACGACGGTAAGGGCGCGGCCATGTTGCCTTTCCTTCAAAAAAAAAAACTTTATTTAACCGTCCACAGTTCAATAAACCAGCAACATGAAACAGTTTATCGCGCTACATTTTTTTTATCAAACCTGTATGTTCTGTTTAAATATCTCTGTTTTCAGGATTGTAAGGTTAATTTATGTTTCCTTGTGTTCGAAAACAGAAACACGTGCGAGAGGAACGAGTGACGTCAGACGCACGCGTCGTTACGAAAAAAGAGTTATGAAAGTAGTTTCCTGAGCCGTTGTATAAAATGCCTTTCACCTTTGTTTTCTGCTGCAGAATGCAGTTGCTGTAAACCTCTAAGCAAGACACTTGTTCACGGGTGAGACACTTATTCTTTTGTCCTCTTCAACTAAAAAAGAAACGTAATCGCATGCGATTTTATGAGAACGATGTGAATGTATAAAATGCTTTTGGTGAATTTATTAAAATGCTTTTGAAGAAATACTGACAGAATCGGATTTCGTTTAGTCCAAGTTTATAGAGAATATCACGTTATCACTTATGCAATTTGAGCCTCTGCTCAGTTTTGTAATGAAGATTCACAAAATTATGTAATTTTTCATATAATTTTGAGGGGTGTTATTTTATGGTTGCAAAAACAGAATGTTTTGGTAAGGTTATCTTATGGTTGCATGAATGATCAGCCGGGAATGTCTTCGTTATTGTGGGTTGCAAAAAGTTCCAACAAGGAACGTTTTGGAAAGGTTATTTTATTGTTACAAAAAGGACCGATTGGACCATTGTGGGTATGTTATTTTATGGTTGCAAAAAAGACCAATGTGGAACATTTACGGAAGGTGCTTTTTTATGGTTCCAAAACACAACAGGTAACATTCTGGGAGTTTTTATTTTGTTTACAAATACCCCATCTAGGCATAGCATTCTTGAAAGACATTTTTCCATTTTCAGTTATAGAATGTTCATGTTCTCAAAAAAAAAAAATATTATAGTTACACTGTGTTTGCAAGATATTTATTTAAAGAAATATCCAGCTTTTAACACATTCCTATAATGCATTTCAGCCTGTAAGGTATAATCAGTTGAAATGTTTACTTTCAGCAGACTCCAGCAGAATAATTTATATATGTATTTTCTTACTGTTTTGTGAGCTCTAATTTGTAGTATGTAAATGAAGAGATTTAAGACATTTTTTAAGAGAATCTAAAGAGTTTTACTCATTTTGCAATATATCTTCTGAAAGGGGGTGTAAGGGTAGAACTTTATCAGGAGGACACAGACTGGCTCACTTCAGTCACTTCCTGCCTCCACGCTAGTTTGTAAAATTAACCACTTTTTCAGGAGCTGGACACAGTTTTCAGATGTTAATCCTTCTTTGAACCTTTCAATGCTTTAATGTTTCAACATCATTAAAACTCATTAGATCCTGGGTAAGTTAAAGGAAGAAAGCAGTCAGTTTATGTTTGGTTCTCCTGCAGAAATCATGATGGGAGCAGTGGTTGTGGGACTTGGCATCGCAGGATGTGTGAGAATGAGAGATCTGCAGGCTCCTCCACCGTCCAGCGCTGCAGAGAAGCTCAGCCTCAAGGGCTTCATTTCAAGGTTTGTGCTTTTTTTTTTCAAACTCCCAAGTAACCTCAGTGTGACTCTAGCCTTGATTCCCTTTTTTTTAATTTGTCCATTAGACTCTGATTTCACATGAACTTGAATGCTTAGTCTCCATTTCTGTGTTTATCTTTGTTCTTCTTTTCAGTTTGACCCTTTTGAACTTTAAATAAACCCTCTGTGAACGCAGGCTACGTCTGCAGTTTCAGTACAGAAGTGCACACTCATTCAACTGTGTTGAAACAGGCACGTGCAGAGATGGAGGCGGGATTATAAAGTGGCTTGAGCAGAAGCTCCAAACAATGTTCTTATTCAATACTCTCATTATTCAGTACCTCGTGTATACTGGACACTTTTAGAATGTTCTGGTTGTAAAACAAAATTATATATAATACCTTCAGTATTTAACCTCTGATGAAAAAAAGTAGTATTAATGCTGTGTTGGTTCTTTTCTCCATAATTAAGATCTTATATGTTATTCATTATTTATTTATTATTACCATTGGGAAATAAATCCACGGCTTGGTGGCGCTTACACAACAGAATGAATGAAGAGAAGATGATTGATGGACGCTGTTCATTTCCTTGGTGGCAGAACATAAAATGCTGTACAACACGATAATAACACCGGAGTCTATGTTGATCCCCGAGCGCCATCCAGTGGCAGGGAGCCAAACTGCATCCACATTCAACTCCACCCCAGTATAAAACTTCAGGCATGAAATTTCAGATGGTTTAAAATAAATGTTCAACAAAGACTTTTCCTGTCTTTAAAAGAAAGAAACTCAATTATTGATATGTTGGTGCAGGAGAACTCTAGAGGATCAGCAGGGAGTCAAGCAGATGAGTCCCAGCGAGGCTTTGAGCCGGGATGACGTCCACGTGGCATTCATCTGCACTGAGAACAACAGCCACGAGGAGCACATCAGGTTACTTTAACCTCCTCAAACATGCTGAAAATGATAATTGTAAGATGCCATCTCCTAAAAGCAGCATGTCTGCTCTGTATCTCAGGAAGTTTCTGGAGGCTGGGAAGCACGTGTGTGTGGAGTACCCCATGATCCTCAGCTACAGCTCGGCTCTGGATCTCTTCAACCTGGCACAACAGAAGGGTATCCGTTCATGGCAAACGTCACATAGAAAATTAATATTAACATCTATATTTCTTTGATTATGGACAAGTTTGGCTGTAAGAAGTGTTTTTTTTTAGCATGAGCATTTAGTTTTTTAGTTTTAGCATTTAGTTTTTCTGCTGATCTGAATTGTTTGAGCTTGAAGGGTGTTGTGTCTGCAGGTCTGGTGCTCCACGAGGAACACATCGAACTCCTCACTCCAGACTTCAAACAGCTGAAGAAAGACATCTCTGGGAAAATCCTGGAGAAAGGAACTCTGCACTTCACTGGTGATGTGCTGTAGCTTAATCTGTGAGCGATAGAATACGTTTACAACATAATTATTATCTAAGAAACTAGTTTACTTTCTGCACAAGGGGTTCTGTCTGTTGAAGACTTGTGTATTCATTTTCAAATGGAACAATTTTAGGTCTTTCTGAGAGAAAGTTTATTTGAGTCCTTATACTGAGATCTGAGGGCAGTGAAAGAGTACACAGAGATAGGTTCCCCGTGCAACGTCCTTCTACTGCGCCAACTTAAGGGAAGCATCGTCTTTTATGCTGTTTGAATAGGTCAGGAGGGGCAGGATACAGTCCGTATATTGTCTTGTCTGCTGGGAGAGAGTGACTCCTCAAATAACCTTTAGTGAGGAGTGATGGAGAGGAGCTTGCTTGGTGAGAGTTCTCGACAGCTGTGTGTCCTAATTTCACCTCTCTTGGCTCCGTGCTACTATATATGAGGATTTTTGTTCCAAACCGCTTTAAACGGCACTCAATTAACTGCACTTTGGAGAAGTGAGTCCAATATTTAAGCCTTTACTTTTGCACAGTGATTAGTAGGCGTATGATGCTGTGGGGGCAAGATTCAGAGAGTTTGGTTCTGTGAATCTCATCAGAGTTAACAGTAAAAAGGACAATTATTTATTGTAGCATGACAATGACCCTCACTTCTGGTGAAGAAATACCTCCAAAAGAGCAAAGTGAGAGAACTTGACTGTTCAGCACAAAGTTTATTCTTGAACCAAATCTGTGGAACACACTCAAGTCCAAAGTTTGTGCATGAAGACCAACGAATCTGGAGGAGCTTGAGAGATTTTCTCAAGAAGAATAGGCTTTTGTCTATGGAAGTGACTGAATGCTGTTATGAAGCAAAGCTAATACATTAATTTCTAATAAAGTTTAATAAGTGTTTATAAAATTGGTTTTCTCTTAAATTAAACATGTCTTCAACTGTATTTCTCTGTGTCAGGAGGTTCTTTGAAAGCTGACTCTGGCTTCCCAGCGTTCAGCGGACTTTCCCGACTCACGTGGCTGGTGGATCTGTTTGGGGAGCTGACGGTCTCTGGTGCCACTCTGCTGGAGGAGAAGGAGAACAAGTACATGAAGCTGACAGCAGACTTCCTCACGCAGGAGCAGAAGTGAGTGCTTCAAAGAGATCTCCTTGTTTCTTAACCCCTTAGCTGATCAGAGCTGTGTTTACATCCTTAGGCCTCTGCGCTGGGTGGAGGAGCGTGGTCCTGGTCTGGGTCGAGTCAAGCACATAGATTTCCACTTCCAGGATGTGACTGTCAACACTCTTCCTGCGGGTCAGAGGGAGCCACTGGGGATCTTCATGCAGGACATGATACTCTTCAGTCGGAAGCTTCAGAGAGAGATTCCAGACGCTGATCTGGAGAGGGAGAAGAGGCGGGTGCTGCACTGTCTGGGGCTCGCTCAGCGCATCCAGGAACTCGCTCAGCGCACAGAATGAACAGATGCACCCCGACACAGAGATGTGAACTCACTTCCTGCATCTGGAAATGACTTTGAACCTCTATCAAATACTAGATTGATTTATTTAAATGGCTACTTATTAGACTAATATTGAGCTTACTGACTTTAAAGGGAATATTGATGTGAAATGCAGATTAATCACACTTACTAATCAAAGTAAAATCTGCACGCGGGCCATAGTTTTAAACTCCAGCTGTGTTCTTTTGCCATGGACCCGACTGAACTTGAAAATCTCTGCTTAAAAATGTAAGCACATCCTGTTAGAAATAGAAAAACACCCTTACAACAATATTGAAATTCTGATCCATGGTTTAATTGGAATTTAAGTGTCCTCAGATTGTCTTCACTTGTGTTAGGGATGCCACCTGTTAATGTACCAACAGAGATTGTCAAACTTCACATTTCACATTCAACTTAAACATAAGCGGCTCTTTTCAGAAAGATTAAAATACAAAACATGGATGTCAATCATTTAACATTCCACTTATTTGTGTTTTTCCAAAATCCTTTGAAACTTCTAGTACTGAGAGAGGGTGTGCAAACAAGAAGGTGTCTGAAGTTGTTAACTTGAAAACCGGTCCAGAACGTGAGATCGACGTCTTTACATATCAGAGGTGCGAGAGCTGTTGCGCCATGGAAGATAAATATTTTATGTGAGATTTCAATTTAAGAACGACTGGAATGTTTATTCTCACTCTACCTTTCAATGGGTTCAATTTAAACAAATTAAAAAGTTTTGACAAAAAAAAAAATCGACATCGGTGTTTTTGGCATTTCTGATAAGGATGAAAGATTCTAAAATTATAGTGTATGGCGCTTTTAGCTTAAAATTAAACGTCTAAATCTCCAGTTTTACCGGAGATATCAATTTAAAATAGACTGGAATGTTTACGCGCACACGTTAATGTAAACACATTTGAAAATGTTACATTTTTGACCCCCCCAAAAAATCACTAATTCCTTGGGTTTTTTTTTTTTTTTTTTGGTAAAATGTTCAAGTCTGGAACCAATATCGCTGAAAGTGCTCTAAAAACCCCGGGATTAAACGTTTTAATTAACGTTTATTTTTAGGAATACAATGATTAGTTTTTCGTTTAATTAGAAAAGTTTATGTATAATTTTTTTAAGTACATTGTGAGTGGATGACGTGAGAGGTCAAAAGGAAACGGAAAGAGCGTTAAGTGAGATCGCGGGAAAGATAAAGAAGGACTGTTGCTTCTCGAACCCAGAACCTTGAAATCCATATCTTTCTAGGGGCGAACTGAGTTTTTGAAGGGCAAGTTGTTAAAAGCGAACAGTGCGGGAAGTTCTAGGGAGAGCGAAGCCATTAAAACTGAGTTTGAGAGGTACACGAGCCGAGTGAGCTACAACGTCTACTCCGCCCTCGCTGTCGTTAGGATTTCCGTGTGCAGGTGGATAAAAAAAATACAGTTTGCTGCGGGGTTTTCCATCATCTGCAGACAACTCGTCCGCAACTGAGCTGCACATGCTTGGAGGTACTGCTTCATTCATTTTCTTTGCGCGATTGGGTTGAGACTGTCCTCGCTGCAGCCGACAGCGCGACTACGTACTCAATGGCGTTGAGTACGTAATGAATGTTTGACGCATGCGCGGTAATGAATGTTGAAACGCATACCCGGCGAGTACATTTGACAGTCTATGGTTGAAACCTTTGATATTTTATACTTAG
The DNA here is from genome assembly GCA_007224835.1 of Danionella cerebrum. Taxonomy (NCBI): domain Eukaryota; kingdom Metazoa; phylum Chordata; class Actinopteri; order Cypriniformes; family Danionidae; genus Danionella; species Danionella cerebrum. Next base: position 198,295 of record SRMA01025989.1, read on the forward strand.
ACAAGTGTTCTTTGAAAAGACTTAAAAAATTATACTGACACGAAATAATCTTTTTGCTCTGATGAACCTTCACTTGTTTTGGAATTGCAGATAAACAGAAGTTTGTGAAATTCGATTTGTATTGTATCGTACCAATAGTAAAGTGTCCAATCCTTTATTATTATATTTTAAAATTAAATTAGACAATATATATTCATATAATTATTATTGTTGTTCTAATGCTATTTATCTCTTTATTTTATATATATTTTATATTATATTGTTGATTAGCTTTTTTTCTATGTTATGCTAAGTTTTTTTTAAATGTCCCTATGTATTTATAGTTATCCAAATTGACTGTGTGTGTGTGCGTGTGTTGAACTCATTTTGTGCATCTTATAATACAAATATAGAGAGGCATGAACTTGAAATTATAATTGTTTACTTTTATACAATTTTTGTATAGATGAATAAAATGTATTAACAATATGGTATTAATAGAATAGAAATATCACATATTTACAAATATGTCACTTTCCCTTTCACGAAATCCTTGCTTTCGTCCACCGCTTTTGATGCTTAAAACTCAAGGACATTGAAACAACGAGTGCGTTGAAACTTTTTTTTAGACTGAGGTGTGTATGTATATTTTTTATGATTTCAAGACTGTGTTTAATTCACAGAAACTATATTAACTGATAAACTTTTGTTTGAGCGTTTTGTTCTTGTCAATTTGTGTAGTTTTGATTTAAAAGGTTGCAACTGCTTTATTTCAGATCATTTAACATAACTTTGTGACTCAAGTTTAACATGATAGGAGCATTTATCTTGTTCTGTTCTTTAAGTCCCAAATCAAAATCAATATATTTTAACCAAACACCCTCTACGGTAAATTCTATAACCAGTAGAGAAACGCTTCATGAAAGATTAATTAGAATATATTTCTAAATTTTCCAAAAATGACACACCCTTGGTGTTTATTCTCGTTTGTCAAAAATGTAAAAAGTTTAGTCTGAAACTGATAGGGATGAAATATTGTGCTCTAAAGTCAAGGTGTACGCGAAGTTTTTAGTATATTTACAAATTGAATATAAAAAATTACATAGTAACCTCTTGGTGTTTTTTTTTTTTTTTCATTTTTGGTCAATTTCAAATCGCCTGAAACTTACAGGGATGAAAGATAGTGCTCTAAAATTAAGGTGTGTGCCGTTTTTAGCGTAAAATTTGCTCCAGAATTTGAGATAGATGTAGTCAACCAGTGCAAGTGGGGTCTGCTCCACCCGAAACTCAAACTTCCAGTTCTCCAGTTTTACATTAAAAATCAACCTGAAAACAACTGGAATAATTACGCGTGCACTCTACCTTTCTACTGGTTGAATTTAAACAATTTTTTTTTTAATTTTGACCAAAATCGACATAGTAACCACTTGGTGTTTTTTAAAAATATGTAGATTAATATGTAAATAGGTAGGCGCAAGATTTCTAATGTTTTTTTACTCTTTCTGAGATGCCTTTTGACAAATAAAAAGTGCTCAAAATGATGGGCTGGCATCGCATGATCTGTATTTGGACATGGCACTTTGCGAAGGAATGGTTGCTCAGTTTCTGGCGCTTGAGAGACAATGGAGTAAACTAAACTTCTTGAGTGTAGCGCATGATTTCTGATGTTTTTTTACTCTTTCTGAGATGCCTTTTGACAAACTAAATATGCCCAAAATGATGCGCTGGCATCACATGATCTGTATTTGGACATGGCACTACGCGACGGAATGGTTGCTCTGTTTCTGGCGCTTGAGAGACATTAAATCGAACTAAACTTCGTGAGTGTAGCGCATGATTTCTGATGTTTTTTTACTCTTTCTGAGATGCTTTTTGACAAACTAAATATGCCCAAAATGATGCGCTGGCATCACATGATCTGTATTTGGACATGGCACTATGCGACGGAATGGTTGCTCTTTTCTGGCGCTTGAGAGACAATGGATTAAACTAATCTTCGTGAGTGTAGCGCAAGATTTCTGATGTTTTTTTACTCTTTCTGAGATGCTTTTTGACAAATAAAAAGTGCTCAAAATGATGCGCTGGCATCGCATGATGTGTATTTGGACATGGCACTATGCGACGGAATGGTTGCTCTTTTCTGGCGCTTGAGAGACAATGGAGTAAACTAAACTTCTTGAGTGTAGGGCATGATTTCTAATGTTTTTTACTCTTTCTTAGATGCCTTTTGACAAATAAAAAGTGCTCAAAATGATGCGCTGGCATCGCATGATCTGTATTTGGACATGGCACTATGCGACGGAATGTTTTCTCTGTTTCAGGCGCTTGAGAGACAATGGAGTAAACTAAACTTCTTGAGTGTAGCGCATGATTTCTGATGTTTTTTTACTCTTTCTGAGATGCTTTTTGGCAAACTAAACATGCCCAAAATGATGCGCTGGCATCACATGATCTGTATTTGGACATGGCACTATGCGACAGAATGTTTTCTCTGTTTCAGGCGCTTGAGAGAAAATGGAGTAAAGTAAACTTCGTGAGTGTAGCGCAAGATTTCTGATGTTTTTTTACTCTTTCTGAGATGCCTTTTGACAAATAAAAAATTGCCCAAAATGATGCGCTGGCATCGCATGATCTGTATTTGGACATGGCACAGTGCGACGGAATGTTTTCTCTGTTTCAGGCGCTTGAGAGACAATGGATAAAACTAATCTTCGTGAGTGTAGCGCATGATGTCTGATGTTTTTTTACTCTTTCTGAGATCCTTTTTGACAAATAAAAAGTGCCCAAAATGATGCGCTGGCATCACATGATCTGTATTTGGACATGGCACTATGCGACGGAATGTTTTCTCTGTTTCAGGCGCTTGAGAGACAATGGATAAAAGTAAACTTCGTGAGTGTAGCGCATGATTTCTGATGTTTTTTACTCTTTCTGAGATGCCTTTTGACAAATAAAAAGTGCTCAAAATGATGCGCTGGCATCACATGATCTGTATTTGGACATGGCACTATGCGACGGAATGTTTTCTCTGTTTCAGGCGCTTGAGAGAAAATGGAGTAAAGTAAACTTCGTGAGTGTAGCGCAAGATTTCTGATGTTTTTTTACTCTTTCTGAGATGCCTTTTGACAAATAAAAAGTGCCCAAAATGATGCGCGGGCATCACATGATCTGTATTTGTTCATGGCACTATGCTCTGTTTCAGGCGCTTGAGAGACAATGGATTAAAGTAAACTTCGTGAGTGTAGCGCATGATTTCTGATGTTTTTTACTCTTTCTGAGATGCCTTTTGACAAATAAAAATGCTCAAAATGATGCGCTGATTCTCTCTCACACACACATTGTCAAACACAAAACAGACAATTCAAAGAGATGAAACTAAAAAAAAAAATTAATTAACTGAAACTGACATTGTTCTTTAGACTCTATTGCCATTTTACTCGATCAAGAAATTAAACTTAAATTCATCCAAAAGATATCTCACATGCTAAACATTCAGAGAAATTCATTTTTGATAAATCAGCAAATGGTAAATTAAAAGTGAAAACCTTGAGCATCAATGAAAATAACAGATCGAATGAAAGGTAAAATACAAACTATTCAATTGCTTTTCTATCAGATGTCCATTTAACCTAATGGATTGTGATTTTATGTATATGTGCTGAATACTGAGATAAATCCACTCTGTGGTAAGAATTTCACGGACAGCAAGAAATCTATGTGACAAAGGCTGGACAAAAAAGTTTTCCTCTTTACAAATTGAATTTAGCCTAAAATATATCACACTTTGTTGTGTTCAAGTGATTAGACAAAGCAACAAAAAAAAAATGAATTGAATTTATTCAAAGATTGAATTCACAGATAGATCTTAAAGGTATTACAAATATACAAAAATGTAATAATGAGAATTATTACAATTTAATGAAAAAAATTTCTAGTTTAGTGTTGAGTTAGTGCTGAATTGGCAGTGCTACAAAACCATAGGGTAGCTACACAAGATCCCTGATCCAGATATATTTTTTAAAGATGTGAAAAAAAAGAAAATCAGGTATGTTTGTTAATGACATTAGCAATATTTTTATTTTTTTCCCAAATCTGTTCATCTGAACAGCCAATTTTAACAGGTGTTGCATTAAAAGGTAAATTGTATAATTAGCAGATTTTATCAAGATTGTCTTCTAGTGTAAAAGATCACATAACAATGTAAAGAAGATGCGCTAACATTGATAAAATTCTTGAAGGAACAAGAGCATAAAGTTTCTAAAGATAAAATTACAGTTTTGGAAACCTGTACAATATTAACGGTGAAATGTCTAGTTACATCTTATCTCAGGCTCCTGCAAGAGAAGCATAAAAACACTGCTGTGCAGACAACAGAAGCATTCAATAAAGATTAACTAAGAGACTAATTATGTAATTTTTTGGCATGACAACATTTATGTAGAAGCTAGATTTCAATCTATTCTTTACCAGTCTGTCCTTTCCAAATCTAATTTATGAACAAAACTTCAAAACCACTGAGATGGACATAAAAAGTAGAAGAGGCATTTTTTGAGATTAAAAAAAAAAATGTGTTTCTGAAAACATTTACTTGCAACCTGAACTTAAATTATATTACAAAAAAAAAAAAAAACCCTTTACAGATATTGAGCTTTATTGAGTCATAGGCATAGCAATGTCTCAACAGGGGGGTTGGTATAATAAGTAAAGTTTTTATAAAATGTGATTTTACAAGTTATGCAAAAAGAAGTTTTGTAATCAATATCTTACTTGTGCAAAAATAATCCACAGGGAAATCTAAGGGAAAAAAAGTATGTTTCCAAAATCTAAATATCCATTTGAAAACATTTATATGATCTTTATTGAACTAAATGAATGTGAAAAAATTAAATATTGTTTAGTAATCTAAGACATGTTCTTGAAATGATGAATTTAAACCTAAATGAAAACCCTTTACTGATGAAAGAGTGAAAATGCTGATTATATGACCATATTGCTAATTGCACGAGAGGTCTTTTCTGCTAAACTCTTCCCAGGAACACCTGACTGAGACCCATTGCTGAACCTGAAACCAGGAGACCGGGTGCTGATCAGGGTGATTAAGAGAAAAAAATTGGAGTGAACCTCAGCGGGAAGGAGCATATCAAGCGCTACTCATGACGCCAAGGCCTTCCTGGGTTCATCTTCCTCACTATAAAAAAAAAGGTAAATTTGAGCGCAGAATAGAATCTAAAAAGAATTGAACATGTTAAAAGCTTATATAACCTATGTTTGGCGACCATTTGAAAGTTGAGTCGCTGTAGCAAATATGTCACTAAATAACTGATAAATCTGAGCGAGCAGATCAACGCCCAGCCCAGTTCAACCATGATCAGAGAGATGGCCGACGGAGTGGAAGTTGGAGTGGTAACTTTGACTCTGGTGGTACTGATTACAATCACAGTATATACAGTACCCACACAGGGGACCAAGGGAAAGGTAACAACAAACAAAACCCAAAATCTAATATCTGGAATAAGTGAGTTATAAAACTCAACTGAAATTAATCAGTGTAGACTTCAACTGTTAAAATGATTAATGTGTTCAAATGATTTAAATCTACAGTGAGAATTATACCCACAGATCAGAGAATTTATTCAATAGGAGCTTATGTAGCTGGAACTATTCCAATTGGACATTTCTTTATAGAAGTGAAATCAAAATTTCAGAACACAACAATCAAAATTGATTTCCCACCTTTATCAACAGCTTACGTGACACCCAGGACATTTGTCACAGGATTAATAGTAGATAGGTTATAGTCGCTGACTGTCATGTTTGGCGTAAACACTAGAGGGAGCTAGCGTGCTTAAGGTGGTTACCGTGGTTTAAGGTGTCCAGCAAGGAAGAAAGACACACGCCAGAGCAAAGACACACTACATTTGAAAAAGAAAGAATTTATACTTTTCATGGTAGAGGTAATAAATTGTGCTGCTCAGACAAACAAAAGAACGAAAAAAAGCAAAATAATAGTCAAAGCAGGAGAAAAGTTTCTAGGCATAAAAGAGATCAATTGGGAAGAGGTGAGAGAAAAACTGGGCGGAGAAAACGATGGACAAGCAGAAGGAGGAGGAAGTAAACAATGACAATAAAAATTATTCAATGGAATGCCAGAAGCCTCATTACAAACGGATTAGAATTTAAACATTTTTTACAAAAACAAAAAATAAACCAAAAATAATATGTATACAAGAAACATGGCTTAAACCTAAATTAAACTTTGCCATTAAGGGATATATAATAATAAGAAGAGACAGAAGAGAGGGAAACGGAGGGGGAATACTAAAAGGCATAGAAGAAAATTACTCATATAACATAGTGGAAATTCATGAAAAACACGAATCAATGATCGTCCAAGTATGGATAAATGGAGTAGAAATCAACATAATAAACTATTATAATCCAGGAAAACAAATAAACAAAAATAATTTAAATGAAATTAGCAGACTAGCAAAAGGAAAAACAATATGGTGTGGAGATTTTAATGCACACAGCACACTTTGGGGTAGTAAAAAAACAAATAAAGACGGTGAAATTTTAGAAGAATTCATAGAAGAAAAACAAATGATATGTTTAAATAATGGAAAAGGAACAAGATATGACTATAACAAAAACAAAACCTCAGTGCTTGATTTAACTTTAATAACAAATAATGTAGAAGATATACAAAATTGGAAGGTAAAAGAATGTAACATGGGCAGCGATCACTATCCAATAATAATTAAAGTTGGGATAAAAGAAACAACCAAAAAAGAAAATAAAGTAAGGTGGAAATTTGATAAAACAAATTGGAAATTATACAATTACAAAATGGAAACAGAAATAAATAATGAAATTGAAGGGGAAGAAGATACAGAACAGTTTAGGAAAAAAATAACTAAAAATATTATAAAAACAGCAGAAAAAATCATACCAAAAAGTAAAAATAGAGATGGGAAAAAAAGCGTTCCGTGGCGGAACGAAGAATGCAGTAAAACAATAAAAATAAGAAACAAAGCTTTCAAAATTCTAAAAAAGAAACATACAATAGAATCACTAATAACATACAAGAAGAGTCAAGCAATTGTTAGGAAAATTATAAGAAATGCAAAAAAATGTTACTGGAGAGAGTATTGTAATAAGATCGAGCGAGAGACAAATATAGATCAGATTTGGCGAACAATTAGGAAAATGAAAGGAATAAATAAAATAAACAAAATGGCCACGCTGAAATGGGACAACAAAATTATAAAGGAAGATATGGAAAAGGCTGAGGTATTAGTAAAAACCTGTAAGGAAAGTCATAGATCAAAAAATTTAACAGAAGAAGAAAAACAAGAAAGGAAGAAAACAGTAGAAAAACACAAAAATGAGAAAACAGAAGACGCAAATGAAAATAATGAAATAAACTTACCTTTCACAAGACAGGAACTAGAATATGCTTTGAAAAATAACAAAAACTCTGCTCCAGGAAAAGATGGAATTTATAAAATAATGATAACAAACTTGGGAGAAATTGCTCTTTCTAAAATACTCAAACTTTACAATAAGATATGGGATTCAGGAAAAATACCAGAAGAATGGAAGCACGCAATTATAATACCAATTAAAAAACCAGGGAAAGATGAAACAGATCCAGAAAACTATAGGCCACTTGCATTAACATCACATCTAGGGAAAATAATGGAAAAAATGGTCACAAGAAGAATTGAATATTATGTGGAAAAAAAGAAGCTAATAAAACCGTACCAAAACGGATTCAGAAAAGGAAAAAGTACAAGAGAGCCCATTATACGTTTAGAAAATGAAATTAGAAAAGCACAAACTAATAAAGAAATGGTAGTGGCGGTGTGCTTCGATGTGGAAAAAGCATACGACATGTTATGGAAAGAAGGTCTCATCATAAAATGTAAAAAAAAAAAAAGGTTTTAAAGGTAAAATAATAAACTGGATAGAAAACTTCTTACATAACAGAACTATCCAAGTAAAAGTAGGACAAAAACTCTCCAAAAAACAGACCGCAGAAAACGGGACTCCTCAAGGAAGTGTCTGTAGTCCAATATTATTTAATTTAATGATAAATGACATTTTTGAAGAACTTGAACAAAATAAAATAGATAAGTCACTATGCAGATGATGGAGCTATTTGGATTAGGGGTAGAAATCAAAGGTATATTGAAACAAAAATGCAACACGCAATAAATTTAATTGAAAAATGGACAAAAAAATGGGGATTCAAGTTATCGGTAAGCAAAACACAAATTATATGCTTTGCTAAAAGACACAAAAATATTACCTTAAAACTATATGGAGAAAGTCTGAAGCAAGTAACAGAGATTAAATTCCTTGGAATAATATTTGATGAAAAATTAACATGGCAAAAATATATAGAGTATGTTAAAGATAAATGCCAAAAAATAAACAACATATTAAGGAACCTTGCAGGAAGAGAGTGGGGAGGCAGCAGAAATGCATTATTTAAGATATACAGTAGTATAATGAGACCACAACTAGACTACGGTTGTTTAGTGTACATGACAGCGGCAGAAACGCATCTCAAACAATTGGAGAGAGAACAAATGAAGGCACTCAGGCTCTGCTGCGGAGCGATAATAACATCTCCTCTGGCAGCTGTACAGGTGGAAACAGGAGAAATGCCTCTTAGGCTTAGGAGAATAAAGATAATGATGAAGTATTGGGTGCAAATACAGAGTCAAGGAGAAGAACAACCTATAAAATAAATCCTAAAGGACTGCTGGGAACACAAAAAATCTAACTATCATAATCTAGGATAGACGGGCAATATAATGGCTAATAAAATGGGACTAGACAAATTTAAATACAGTAGAACAGAGGATCAGAGAGCACCATGGAACACACAACTAATAAGAGTAAATCTAAACCTTATAGAAGAAATAAAGATACTTAAAGACCAAACGCAAAAAGTAACATATGTTAAAGAATAGTTAGAAAAGTATTACAAAAATAAAACTCAAATCTTTACAGATGGATCTAAAGATCCAATATCTGGCAGAACAGGTGCCGCAGTCGTGATCCCCTCAAAGAAGGTGACAATGAAACACAGAACAACTGACCATTTAAGTGTATTCACTGCTGAATTAACAGCAATAAAAATGGCACTGGAATGGATAGGTAGAAACAAAGAAAAAAATACATTGATCTGTGTAGACAGCTCATCTGCACTAATCAGCACACAGGAAAAGAAATCAGAAGCAAGACAAGACATAGTAAACGAAATAAATCGTAAGGTTGAAGAAATGGACAGAGAAGATAAAATCATACAGTTTCTATGGATACCAGCACATATAGGAATCGAGGGAAATGAAGAAGTAGATGCAGCCGCTAAACTAGCAGTTAAACAAGAAAAAATAACAATGGAAATATCTATAGGGAAAAGTGAGGCCAAAAGCATAATACGCAACAAGATTTTAGAAATGTGGCAAGAGCAATGGGATAAGGGTGAGACAGGAAGACATTTGTATGGTATACAAAAAAAGGTGGGAAAACAACAACAACAACATCCTCTGAGACACAGAACGGAAGAAACCATCATGGCAAGACTCAGAATAGGACATACAGGACTTAATCACCATCAATACAAAATAGGAAACCATCCGACAGGGAAATGTGCGATATGTGATGATGATGATGAGACTGTAGATCACGTGATAACAAAATGCAAAGGCTATGGAGACAAAAGAAAAGATCTGAAGGAAATTGCAGTAAACAATAAAATACAACAGTTCACAGCAACAAACCTATTAAGAGACGCCAGGGTGTATAAGGAAATCTTAATATTCCTTCATAGAACAAAAAACACTTTCAGAATTTAAAAAGAAATTAATAGATAATAATAAAAACAAAAAACACAAAATTTCCTTTGTCTATACCCTGATCTTAACACCACATCAGTAGGTGGCGGTAATGCACCAAAAGTCAGGTTTGCAAACTGCCAATAAACCGTTGCTGCAGTTTAGGGCGCCATGTTTCAAGGATTGTCAACAAATCTTGAGCGTTTTAACTAGCCTTAAGCTAGTTTGAATAAATAATGGCTGAGCAAGTATTCGGTCATCATACATTTGGGAATTGTTTCAAATTTAACGCAGTGTGTCCTTATGAGGGAACGCAAGTAAAAACGTCTCTATTTGAAGCGCTGCTTTCGGATCCAGCGTTATTGTGATGGTATCGTTGTGATACACTTCTACATGGACCTTAAATGTAACTTGAGTAGAGACTTTTAGAGACTCAAATTGCTGTTTGATTTGAGTTTTACGTTACATTTTTTGTTTAGCCGCTAGCTCTAAAAGTGCCAGGAATGAGCTAGGGTTTACCTACAAACAACGTGTGTTTCCATCAGTGCGTCATACAAGGTGTAGCATGTGTTTACTCTGTACATGTCATTATTTATCAGTAGAGCTACCTCTAATGAATGCAAGTGCTGGTCATTTCCTGTTTCAATGTGTCGTTTCTCTTCAGATTGCAGAATGTCCATTGATTTCGATAGTGCTGCTCTGCAGACCCAACAGGAGGAAGAGGAGTATGATCAGGAGGATTATGCCAGAGAGCAAGAGGTAACGTCTGCACTCCTATCTGTTATTTAACTAGAACTAACACTGGTTCTGAGTAGAATGTTGCAACTGCGATTCCCCATTTCAAAAGACCATTAGAAAGGCATTTTAGTTGATTGGGTCAAAAAACAGTTTTACGTCACTTATTTCCAGAAAACTCACTACAACATTAAAGTGATGTTAGAAATACATAAGTTGACGCACTGCTACTCCGTCCCGATAACTAGCCACTGGAGGTTGATCCAAATAACATTACAAAGAATTCTTGTTTTTAAAGTGTCACACCCCGGTGACTCAGCAGGGTGCTTTCACACTTCAGTTTTTAAAAACTAAGGGAAAAACCATCCCGTGAATGAACGAGATTCCAGAGAGCAGGTTACAAGAGATGGAATGTGTTAAGAGAGCAGCGTAGAAGTCGAGGATTGTTCCGATTCTCCTTGCCTTTTTTCTTATTGCAGTCTCTGGGGATCATTGGTAACAATGGGAGCATAATGAAACATTCTGAAATATTCAAATTTCAAGTAATCATGTATGGATAAACAATACTTTCATGCATTTTTTTCACTTTTAACCCATTCGCCACTGATGCATGATCCTTCGGTGTCATGAATATTATACTTTAAGAAACTGAGCTGTTTGTTGCGACATATATTTGCAAATATGCTCATGTAAATTCTGTTTAAATATTGAAACCAAAAATATGATTATTATTTGAAAAATATAAACTCATGCTATACAATATTTTAATTAATTTTTATTTAAATTTATAGGTTTTCAACCAAACTCTTTACTTACTTTGGCTCAGGACACATTCTGAATTTTAACTGAATAAAAAGTGGAATGAAACCCACGATGAATTAACTAGCCACCACTTTCTAGACCATGAAATCAAACTACGGCACACATTAAAGTTTGTATGATAATATGTTTTAATTTAATAAATTCCTGGTGGCAATCAGCAACAGTGTTTGTGTTTAAACAGAAGCTCTCCTCCAATCAGAAACCAGTCACCTGACTGCTACCGGCTGCATGAATGAGTGTTTGCTGCTATTGGTTCTCGTGAATGCGGTCAGGTGTGTTTTCTCACCGCCCTTTCACACGAGTGATTAGATAAACTCAAGACGATTTTCTGGATCACTCTCTAAGTGAACGTCCTTCCGTCAGCGATGCCGGCTGATTGTGATGACATGCACCGGGTGTTTTTTCAGAGCAGGAATGTTTCTGCTCCAGTTAACTGACCCCCACAATGCTGCTCAGTCTGGACAAATGAAGATGGCTCACTTGCTTTCGTCTCTCGGGTTGTTTCGTCTGAGTCACTCCAGAGTTGCACACAATAGCTCTTCAGTATGAAACTGGGCACTTGTGGTGGTAGGAGAGTAAATGCGGGACACTGTGATTTCCGAGGCAACTTTTGAGGATGTGAGGGTCATCCAGAGGGAGTTATGGAGGGTGAGTGCCTGAGACATATGCGCTGGATTGGCTATGAAGTATGTGTGTCTGTCTGGAACCCTCGAGGCTATGTGTTGCTGTGTGTTTGCAACGGGTGTGTGTGTGTTTTTAAACTGTTGCTATAGTAGCTGAAAGGGATTGGCAGCTTGCACATGTTTGTGACTTCTCATACGTTCCGCCCATTTTCTTTTTTTATGAGAAACGGGAAGGTCAATAAGTAATGGATCACCCTGAGATTTTGCAAGTTCCTCTACTTGGAAATCCTGGAGGAGTCTAGAAGTTTCACCATACGTGCGTTTCCAACGTGAGAGACAGAAAAGGAAAGAACATTGCATGATGTAACTGTGTCAAGCATTTGATCACTTTTGCTTTTAAATAGTTCCGCCCCACTCTGTTCAAGATTCGAGTTCAGCTACACCAGCTTGAGGTTATACATGTGCACTCCACGATCAAGTCAAGTCTAAGTAGCAACATGGTCAAAACTAAAGAGCACCCAAAAGACACAAGAGAAAATATTGTAGACCTTTACAAAGCTGAAAAAGAACTCCCGCTGAATTAAATTTATACGCAAAACTAGAATATCGCATAAAATATTTGTGAATAAAGTACCGATTGCATCCAAAAAGTCTAGGAGAACAAAATCAACATTTCCGGATAAACTGGTGCCAAATATATATATATAAAAAAAAAAACGGAAGTTGCTACGTTTATAGGCATTATTTCATGTTGCGTGTTAGAACTCGTAGATGAAATTGCAATATGTGCAGTCATGTCATCTTGCTTATGGAGGTGGAAACACAGCTGGTTAAGACAGTTCTGGGAGCTGATGATCTCGAACATCTTTGACGACCAACTTTTAGAATGACAAAAACAACACTACAAATGTTCTGCAATGGAATCCGTTCATTGGTTAGTCTATTAATGCCATCCCAGAAGTAAAATCCCATTACGTTTTATCGATGCCATGCTGGGATTTGTTCAGTAAATGTTTTCCATCAAAGTTCGTTTGCATTTTTTTTTTCTTATCGTATAATAAGTTTTTCCAGTTGTGTTTCAAAATTTATGCACATTTCCATTTGTTTTTATTTATGAAAAATGGAGTCTAGTAATTAGGGGTGTAATGGTTCACGGTATGTATTGAACGATTTCGGTGCGGCCTGTTCGGTTCGGTACACTTGCGTACCGTTTCGGTATTTTTATTAAATAATATAAATGTATTATTAGCGCGATATTAAGCGCAGCAGAACAATGTTCCTAGGCAAGTTCCCGCACGGACGCTATTGAGTGACACACAGTAGAGCTGCACGCCACGAGTAGCAGAGCACGAGTAAGAAAATGGCATCATGGCAACAGCGAAAGAGAAGCCAGAGCTTGAAGACCCTCCCACCTCACTACGGTCTCCTGTTTGGGAACACTTTGGCTTCTCTGTTAAAATACATAACGGGGATAGACGAGTGGATAAATTTAAAGTTGTATGCCGACATTGTTCCACGGAGATCGGGCAGGCAACACATCTAACATTTTCTACTGCTGGAGATATTGTCACTGCAACCAGATCTGTGCTCTCTTCAGAAAATGTGGATTGGTTAATCTTTTTAGCCTAAAACTTAAAACTTGAATAGTTAGTTTTGTTGATATATAAGCTGAAGCTGTTGCTAGTGTTAAAAGTTTTCAGGTCCAAACTAGTTGCAGTATTTCATTTTTTATTTAAAAAATGTGTATTTCTTTATAAAGAGTGCAATTTATTTAAAATATCACCCAAATGTGTCACTTTTATTTATTTTATGCAAGAATTCTATTGTGTATTGGCAGCTTTTCAAAATAAAGATTATGTAAGTTCTTATTGTTTTGTACCGAACCGAATTAACCGAACCGAACTCTCCAAGACACTGTACCGAACCGAATACGATTTTAGCGTACCGTTACACCCCTACTAGTAATGTATTGTTTTGTTCAGCTCCACAAGCTCCTGACTGATCTCCCTGATGATATGCTCGATGACAGTGCCGATTGCTCCTCGCCTGAGCCCGACCGCTCCACCTGCAGTCTCCCAGAAAGCAACATCAGGTACATGTTGCTTACAATAACACTTCTATCCGTCCCTCACCTGAGTGTATGTATCTCGTATAAAACTGGAGATTTGAACATTTTACTTGATAAGAACTATAGCCGGCTGAGCCCCATTGAGTGAGGATGTCAATCTCAAGTTCTGGACCAGATTTAGAGGTTCAAACCGCATGCATCTTCCTGTTTGAACACCCACTGCCAGTGCTATCTGTTTCAAACAGTTTAAAAACATTGCCAAAAATTGGGGGAAAAAAAAACCACCAAGGGGGTTAGTGTGTCGTCGTCCCCATCCCTCAAATCTGTTTCAATTTCAGCCATTCACACACTTACACATTCCAGTAGTTTTTGTGTGGATGTCTGAGGTAAACTAGAAAAATTAAACTTTTAGCAACAACCCCCAGACCTCCATTTGTTGAGGACGTCTATTTCCAGTTCTGGACCAGATATGTGCCTAATATCTATGTTCACTTTCTTGATTGACCCTTTTCAGTGCTGTCTGTGTCCAATTATTTGAAAGCTATTCAAATTGACCAAAAATAAAAAAACTCAATATGGTTTTTTTCGTTGTTTCGTTTCAATTTTGACAAGTTTTAGTGTATTTCAGACCACAGCACAGTTGGAACGCGGCACAGTGGGAACAACAAAGACCTTCTGAGGAGGTGAGTTCAAATAACCGACAACTATTCACCGATTCCGATTATTTCACAAAAGAGGCTTATTGGGAATTTCAGGTGGTAATGTCGTACGTTCCTTTGAAACAGAGGGGATATGAGCTCTAAATCTTTGTTTATGAATAACACAAATACAGTTATCTGGAATTGCGAAGTGGTTTATACAACGGCAAATTTCAAACTGTTCCCCCTGGTCAATTTAGAACTTTTCGGGCAGAGCTTTCCTTTTCCAACCGCGTGCATTTTTCACCTGGTGAAATCGAGGGTCCTCCCCTTGACAAACACATTGGGACCAGTTTGGCATATATTTGAGTTACACTTATTTATTCACTTAATAATAAATAAAGAAAGAAAGAAAACTCAAATGATTCGAAAAATACAATAACTCTTCAGCTTCTGATGGGAATCCAGAAGTAGAGGTTAGACAACAAACCTGGAACAACTGCCTTGGTTTTCAATCATTGATGTTGAAAATTGAGCCTACAATAAATGTAGAACCCCACGGGCTGCTTTATTGAAGGCTACGTGAACGATACGGACGGTATTGTTAAATATATTACGCTATTGGTCGCATTCCTGTTGTGCAGAACAGTCTTCGCACCAGAGAATCTCTTTCATTGCTGAATTCCCATTTACATGAACTTGTGATATGAGCTGACTGCAGGAGGCTGCACATGCTCAGATAGGATCTTTGTTTTCGGGGGTCTTCTTGAAACAAAGGTGGACCTCTAAAAGGTGTTTTGATGTTTGCAGCACTATGTGGAGCATGATCAAGGTTCGTTTCACGGGGACTACAGCTATAGGAGTCACAGCTCAACATCCAACAGTCATCACCTCCAGACCAGGCCGGGACATTTCCCTGAAGGCTGGGACCCAAATACCAGTCAAAACTACCAGTACCAGAGTGGGGACTATCCACATTCATCTGCAGCCTCCGATGTGGTTCACACCCATGAGCAGAATGTCTATGCAATGCAATGTGAAGGAGGTTTCCCTGAGACGCAAGGCAACAACCGGAACCACTTCCAGGTGCATTTCTCTAGCTCGTGTTTGGTTGGTTTGGTTCAAGAGTGCCTGGTTTGAATGGTACGCCTTTGTTCAAGGTTTATGAAAATGGAGGAGGTGGAAACACTGAGCATTACAAAGCCACGTACCACCCTCATCAACCTCAAAATGAGCCGAAGATGTTTAATCCTAGCGTGACCAGCCAGAACGGCCACTTTGACCAGCTTCAGAGGGACTTTCTGGATTCAGTGCAAAGTAAGACGCTATATTGTGATCTGTGCCACAGAGATTTCTCCATTATTCATACCAGTGAACAAAAGAATCTTTGTGTGATGATCCTTTGCCAAACATCCAAACCACGGATGTTCTTAGGATATGGATGTTCTCACATTCTTCTGTCACTTCATTTAATCCCAGACGCAATGAGCGATCAGGGCTCTACCGTCATTGCCTCTTGTACTTTTTGCTTCTCATCACTGTGGAGCTGTGTTTAGGGTCATTGTCCTGCTGCAGGAAGAAACTCAGAATTGAAATCAAGGAGATTTTGAGGTTTTACAAAACAAGTTTAATGTACAAGGCTTCAGTCAGTCACCCAAATGAAACTGCTATTATGTTTTTTTTTTGTATTTATGTGTGTACGTTTATCTGGACACTTTCTTTTGGATACAGTTTGAAGAAAAAAAAACTTTTTTGTAGACGTGAGATTAGTCTTCATCAATCAAAACAAAGAGTTTTCGGCACTCTAAATAAGGTCACCAATACAAAGGGAAAAGTCATTACAGTATAAAAGGCAGTGTTCAGTCAAAATTCCAGTAAATTAAATAATAATCAATAGTTGGCATGTAGTCCTACAGGGCTGATAATATGCCTCGTTACATGGTGCACTTCAGCATTAAGAATGGCATTAAATCTCCAACTACATTTGCAAAATGCAGCCCCCAATGTTCAAGAAACCTCCACCATTACGCCATATATTTAAATCCAGAGCTCCTCCTGCCAACTTTGGGCATTGGTCTTAAAAAGTAAAAAAAATGTAAAAATTGTATTAATTTATTAGCTGTTCTAGGTCTTTTTTTCACGTATCTTAATCTTTCGCCATGCGACTGTGCTTGAGACAGGTTTCCCAGTGCCACATTTGGTTGTTTAACAAAGACCACAAATAGTAATTTTGTCATTTACAAAGGTTTTAAAATTATGCAAACAATTGTTTTATGTCAAAAATATGGAGTTTTACATAAAATATACACCTTTGTTAGCCAAATAGCTGTACCCTTTTATTATTAATTCATTCTCTCATGAGACAAACCTCTTTATAAAACACAGCATTTTAAAAAGTTGCTAAATTAAGAAATCTATTGTTTCGTGTTCCTCAAGTTTTAAGCCTCTTACACAGCTGTTGATTTGTGATTGAATTGGTGGATCGCCCCCTGACTGCAATCCTACAAAATCCCTCATGTTGTGCAATCACAGCTAAAAGAATTGATGCTGGTTTGAAGGCACCAAATATTGTTTTTTTTATTTAGTAAATAACAAAAAATCACTTTATAGATATCTGAAAGCTTTCTTTGTTTACAGCATTTTTCATACCCACCTAAAACTTTTGCCCAATGCTGTTAAAATGGCTTCTGTTTAACTTGGTGATGGGTAATTCCAAGAGTCTGAAGCGTATTGTGTGAACGTTGTTCAGATACAGCTGACGGTCAGCAGCTTGCACAGCTACAGATTTTGAACAGAGCTCAATCCAGGCAGATTGAGGAGCTGGAACAGAAGCTGGAGGACTGCAGGAGGAGGATGAGATATCTGGAGCACCAGTTCACTATCGTCAAAGGTCTGATTGTTCATATTGACACTGTTATTTATTTAATTCTGTAGAATTGCTTCAGTAAAGGTCGAAAAAATTACAAATGAATATCCCCATAATGAATAAAAACCTGATAATGCACCTACAACGATGTGCAAAAGTTTGCCGCCAGCAGGATGGTGCTGTAGGTGTTTGAAGTTGGTCTGTGGGTTGTCCGTGACCGCTCCCACCATCCTGCGCCTCAGGTTATTTGAGTATTTTTCTTTCTGCGTCGCTTTACAATTGTAATTCTGATCTTCCGACTCCTCACAGATGAAACTGGGAGCTTAACCTCTTAAGCCCGAGAGTCCCCGGTACCGGGGACTTGCCCCCTTGTGCGTTACATTTTCACTCATAGCTCATTAACCCTGAGAATAACCCACACATATTAAATACTGTTGTGTTCAGCGGAAACTCCTCTAAAAACGTATCTAATTCAATTTCATATCCGTTAACCACAGCTCGAACGCCATGCAAATAAACAACAACATGTCCGGAGTATAATTCATGACCACGTTTTTGTTTATGTGCGATATGTATCCACAATATAAACGGAAACACCCAAACCATTACATTAAATGGAAGCTAACAACCAGCTGAATCCAGTGATATGCAACTCATTAACATTGCATGAAGTATTTCAGAGCAGGGAGCGAAAGTTCCACGAAAAAACGCCAGCGAAAACCAAGCAAGCATGTAAATCTTGTCTTACCTTTGCCGTTTTTTTCAACAAAAAGTTATTTCCATAGCGATAAAAGTCCGTTTGTTGTTATGTCCGGTCGATAGCTTCGTGCAAACGCCATTTTAGATTATTTCTTTAGCTTTGTGGCGTCATTACGTCACCAAATATGGAATGACTCCCCGTGCGTAAGAGCACGTCTCTCCACGCTGCGCGTCGTGTGATTCGTCGGCGATCCCGTCAGTCTCAAAATGGTTGAGCTGATTGGTTTCCATAGAATCAGAGCTTTCCGTCGATATATAGATCTCCTGGATTGGACAGATGGTCGGGGGGGTAGGGACACGCAGAAGCTCGACGTCAAAGCGTTTGTGAGTGAAACGTTCCCAAAAGCGCAGCAAGATGGCGTAAATGAGCTTCTACCCCCCTTTTACAGCGTTTCTTTAGGAGTTTTTTTTTGCTGAAATCATGTCCCATAAGCAAGAAAAGAAGACTATGAACGTAGCTGAAGCTTTGGACAAGATTTTTTCCATATTTCAATTATTGTGCCAAATTGTGCCAAACTGTGCCAACATGGATTACGCCTGAACTTTGTTCAATCAAAACCTTTACAGAATATTAGTTTCTTGTAGTATGAACACCAAACTTGCTACAGATGTTCTTGACATGTAGTGGTTACAATTGATTGTGTTTATTTGCTTCGTTATAAGTAAAATAAGGAGATATTGGAGGAAACATGTGTTTTTTTTTTTAGGCGGAGTTCATTTTTTGGCCATTCCAACATCAATTACTCTTACCCAGTGTTCTTGACTGTCAAATTAACTCATCCACACCACTCCCCAAGAACCTATCTTCATTTTGATACCAAGATTTGCAGTTTAGGCCTTGTAAAAAGCTGAGAAATGCCTTAAAAAGTAAAAGTATAGGATTTTCGGAAAATAGGCCTCAGGGCTTAAGAGGTTAAATCTCTGAGCGCTTTCTCTGTCCTTCACATAAACCGTGATGTTCCACAATCGTTTTGGTACAATCTGTATTTAAATGATTTAACTGGAATTTCTTACCCAGACAAGCAATTATTTATAAAGGAAAACAATAAACACTTTTGCACACCCCTGTATATTCAGTCCTGTGTTACCCTTTTATAATAATTTAAGGTTAAAATTTTGTTCGTTATTAAACCTTTTCTTTGTCTAGATGAGAAAGATGGACTCACTGTGTCTCTGAAGGAGTCCAACACACTCGTGGAGGAGGCGAAAGAGCGGGAGGCTCAGCTACAGGTCAAAATCAGATCGATGGAGAAACAGATGCAGTCTTTTACAGACCGAGAGCAAGAGGTGAAGCCGTGGGGATCGTTTCCGAGTTCTTCCTTATCCGAGTTCTTCCTTAAACATCGAGCGCATGCGTCCACAGATAATGAAGCAGCAGCATGCGGCTGAGGCAGCGATGGATAGCATGAAGCAGCAGATGACTGAGCTGTGTCGCTCCGAGACTCTGAGCCGTGCTCGTGAGCAGCACGACCGGGATACGACTGCACTCCGGGAGCAGTATGAAGCGCGGATGCTCACCCTTCAGCAGAAACTCGATGCCCAGTCGCAGGCTCTGAACCAGCAGGTTACAGACGCGTTCTTTTGTTGTTTTCTGCGTGATTCTCAAATAGTTGACTTGAAACAGTATTTGAGAAGTTTGCAAGGCACGGGTTCAAGCTGTCGCTGCAACTTCGTCCCCTTTGCACAGCCCCTGCGCAGTATAGTTGTTGAGAAAAGGGGACGAGAGCACAAAATTCCAAGACTCAGGAGAAAGACATGAATGGAGCGGCGAAGGGAAGTAAAAGATGTGGTAGAAAAAGTGTTCGAGCAGTAAGGAGAGGATTGTGAAACACAACCCCAAAATAAGTAATAAAACACTCACACACTCCCTTCGCAAAGAACATAAAACACATTTTAAATTGGTCCTTTACCTGAAGGAAAGTAATCAGAGGTGTTCAGCTCCACCTGACTGAGAAAAGAGCACAAACGCTTCTGGAGCTGTTACAGGCTTTGTTTAGAAGAGGGTAGTCCAGTCCTTTGTTCTGACCCTGTGTGTGTGTGTGTGTGTGTGTTTGTCAGGTGGAGGTGGACCAGAGGCTCCAGGAGCAGCTCCGGATGCTGGAGCGTCAGAGGGAAGAGTATCAGCTGGACCGAGCCGCGGTCATTAACGTTCTCACTCAGCGCCTAGAGGAGAGCCAGCAGCAGTGTGCTAAACTGCTCCAAACTGGTATTTTTTTCCCAGCATGCTTCTGTTGCTGCTACAACCCCAGGCGCCTTGTGGGGTGGCTAATGGCACAGGAACCAGTTTCTGTGACATTTTCTATTCAGATGAACCAAACTGCTTTTTTTCTTTCTTTTTTTTTTTACACTTCACATTTATGTTTTTTTTTTACTGTTATGATGCTCTTAACTCTTTTAAACAATGCACAGTTTATCAGACTTTTCAGGTACTGGTCATATAATTAGAATCTTGTTTAATTTTTACATTCATTCCAGGAAGACTGCAAAAAAACACTTTTTTTTAAACACACTCTTATTATTACGATGTAGATAATATCAGAAAAGTGCATCAAGACATGACGTTAGTCTTGATCCCTAGTTTTCTAAAGGAGCGTGAATCTTTTAGGTGTCCCGCCCACCCAGTATAACGGTAGGGGAAACACTAGAATTGCTCAATCGATCTATACCGGTGTTCCCCTTTATATTGTAATGTTCATATTGCAATAGTTTAATTGTTTGATTGTTATTTTTATTTTCTCAGGCTCTGTGCAAGAGGTGAGTCAGCTGCAGATGAAGCTACAGCAGGCCCAATCTGCCCGCGCCATTAGTGAGGACCTCAGCAAAGCCCTGCAGGTGGGCAAGTGCACTCATAGCCACAGCCAACCGTAACCAGGCTGCCACACTGTATTTGTAGTCTTTCTATTTTATTGACCATGCATAGTGTGTTCCAACGTGGAATTAAATAGTAATGCTAACTAGATGGCTAAAGCTCAAACTTTCATGTTAGCTTGTAAAACTGCCATTGTTTTTCCAATGTAGAGCTTTTGGTTGCGTAACATTAAAGAAAGTTCCCCATGCCAGTGTGAGTAATATAAACCAATCCCCGTGTCTCGGTGACTTTTCCTTAGCTGAGATGGTGATATGCCAAAATGGTTGCTATAGAAGGGTCATTGACAATATAATGTTCCTTTTGTGACTGTAAGTTATATAAAGTAACCCCTGTGTCTTTACCAAAACAAGGTGAGATTGAGTTCAGAAAATGTGGTTGCTAAGGTAAACAGTTGAGTTGCTAGGGAGCGATCAGTGACATAATATAAGGTTTTATTTGTCACTATAAGTTATTTAAACCAACCACCATGTCTTTATCATTTACCAAAGCTGAGATATGAGTTCTGAAAATTTAGTTGCTAGGGTAAACACTTTGGTTGCTAGGGAACCTTTACTAAAATCCTAAATGTTTGTAATTATGGTTATAATTAGTATTTTTCTATGATATTTCATCTTGAAGACTGTTTTGTTGCTGTTTCCCATTTATGTTGAAAGACCCTTGTGAGTCAGTGGTAAATATTTCATCTCTACTAGACCCTAGGGTTCAAATACTTTTGCACAGTAGTTGGTATGTTCTTGTACAGACTGGTAACCTTCACAATTGTGGTCTGTTTGAACTATCTATGAGGCTCTCAACTTGAGTTACAGTTTAACAAAGTTTGATCCCCTGTGAAGGCAATGGAAAATTTCCCAGAATTCCTTTAGGGTTGCTGGTCTAAAAATATCCATAAACCTGAGTCAGCCCAGTTTGGAAACTTTGGCAAAGTTTGGTTGTAGCTGGTGCAAGAAGTGAAAGACGAATCTGTTGGCTTTAACCGAACCAGTGCAGTTCATGCAGGACGGGGGTGATGTGGTCAGATCTTGAGGAACATCTCAAACCATGTCATTAATTTGGTTTAACGCGTGTGTTTCAACAGGAGGAGCAGACGCAACTAAAGGAACAGATCAACGTCTACGAGTCTGCAATTAAATGTGGAGCCCTGGCGTCTATCGAAGATGTCGATAACAAGCTCTCTGAATCCTACATGGATCTCGGGATCAGGAAGTCCAAGTGGAGGAATGGACGAATCCACAGGTGACGCACGTATTATAATTCACCCCAATCAAACCTGGCCCATGATAAATAATCATTCTTTGTTTTCTAGCACGCCTCATGTTTCAGAAACAGGAGACTTGAAGGAGGACGTGGTGCGAGAGCTCAAGGGTGAGTTGCAGCGTTGCTTGGGTCACCTGAAAAGCAAGCGCCTGAAGATCTGTGAGCTGCAGGAAGAGCTGCGGCGCTCCCAGAGCAAAGTGGAGCAGATGCAGACGCAGATTGATCAGGCAGACAGGAACATGCGAGATGTCAAGGTTCGACTCTTTCTCAGCTCATGGTTTTAAGGGAAGGGCTGCCACTTCACATCTTCTGTGTTTGGCAGGTGAGGGAAAGCAATCTGGAGAAGCAGCTTGAAGCTTCTGCTCCTCAGAAAGAGCTCAGCGTGCTTCAGGAGGAACGTCAGGAGCTTCAGGAGAGGGTTCAGGTTTGAAAAAGATTTACAAGATTTAATATGACATGCTTGTTAGCGCTGCCCCCTAGTGGAGGGATGATATTGCACTCTCAATTCAAAATAGACTCTAGCTTTCTTAGCTTTGAGATTCAGTTTTATTTCCACTGACATTGAAATACTTGCAATATCAAGTAACAAAATGATATTATAAAGCTTGTGTTCATTTCATATATATTAATTATGGGTAAATAAATTATTTTCTTTTAAACGTTTGCTCATCATAGTCGCTGTGTCTTTTGTCTAGGCTCTGGAGATAAGGAACCAGGAGCTAAAGCTGAACGAGGAGAAGCTGAAAGCAGCCAATTCTGAACTCTGCACCAAGATGAGGGAGATGATCCATGAGCTGGACCAGGAGAAACAGGAAGCAGCCCAGAGGTCACATGTTTTTCTCATATGGCTGGATCTAAATAAATAAAATGGAACTTGGCAGATTATAAAGGTTATTGGTTGGACGGATAACCTCAGGGTACGTGTTTTTCTTTGTGTACAGGGAGGAGAGGACCCAGCAGCAGTTCAGAGATGATGTGGTGAAGCGTGTCCGAGAGGAGCTCACGCGGGAGCACGCAGATCACATGGAGCAGCTCAGCAGCCAGCATCAGCAGAACATCCAGCAGCTCGAGTACCGAAGCACAAGCTCCACATGAGAAATCTTGTAATGTTTGTACCATTCGGCTTCGTTAACACCGGCTCCGTGCGCAGGTCGGCGCTGGCTGAGCTCAGACAGGAAGTGCTGGCCGTGCAGGAGTGCTACATCGCTGTGTGTAAGGAGAAGGACAAGCTGGAGGAGAGTCTTCAAAGCCAGCTGCAAGACGAGAGGAGACTGAAGGAAGAAGAGGTGAGGTGTCTGTTCAGTCAAGTTATTTTTAATGTAATAAAATAAACTGTTTAGCTAGGCTATATGTTTTTATTTTTATAAATAAAGTTATATGTTTATCATCTTATTCTTTTTTTCAGGATTATTCTAATACATTTGATGAATTTAGAAGGGTTATGAATTTTTTTAGCTCTAATTTTATATCAACTTTATTATTTTTTTTCTAAAAGTAAAAAGTACAAATTTTAAGTAAAAATGATAAAAAAAATGTTTTTTTTTTTATTGTGTTTGTTTATATTACTTTCCTTTTTTGCCGCATTTTTTACATATTGTATTCAATATTTAATTTCTTTTCTATTGAAATCAAGTTTTTAAATTTTATCATATTTTTTAAATTTCTCAATTAATTTAGCAGCTGATTGGCTGAACTTTTCACAAATCTGAAATGGCATTCTGGGAATGGCATTTGTGTAAAAACACATCTCCATTAAACAAGCTGCAGGAGCATCTCCTCAAAAATTAATTAATTTATTTAATTCATGGAGTAAAAATGAAAAAAAAATATGTGTTCTAATTTTTGCTATGTTTTTGTTTCTATTTTTATAGTAACTTTTATGAAAATTTCCAGGGAGAACACCTTGCATACTGTGAATCGAAACAAAAATCTCTAAAAGGAGAAAATATTTAAAAACCTGATGCCAGTTCAATGTTTTTTGGAAGTCCAGCTTTAAAAGTCGTTCAGCTTTGCTTTAAGTCTGTGTTTATCTTTGGCCGATTCCATATTTGGTCTTTGTGTTCCACCTTTGATCTAAATTGTTTCATCTTTGGTCGACGTGTTTCATCTTCATCTATATTGTTCCATCCTTGGTCTATGTTGTTCCACCTCGTGTCTGTGCTCCATCTTTCATCTATGGGTTGTGCCATTGGTCTCAATGTTCCCTGCTTTGAACTTGCCGTTCCAATTTTGGTTTCAGTGTTCCACCTCTGGCCCTTTCCTTCCACCTTAGGTCCGTGTTCTGCCTATGGTCTCAAAGATCTGCCTTAGGTCTCAGCGTTGCACCTTTGATCTATGCCTTCCACATTAGGTCTCAATGTTTTGTTTTTAGTCCTCCATGATGCTCATGTTTCCCCGTGTCTTAGTTGCTGAGGCGAGAGGAAAGTGATGCAGCTCTAAAGCGCCTGGCTTCAGATCTGGAGCGTCAGCATCTGGAGGACGTTTCTCAGCTCAAAGCTCAGTGGAAGAAGGAAGCTGAGATTGAGATTGAGCTGCGGCTTGGAGAGCAGCTGGACAAGGCCAGGACATGCTGGCAGCTGGAGCAGGAGAAGGTCTGTGATGCATCTTTTTTAAATCCGTGTTTGTGTTTAACATATTACTATTGACAGAATACCGTTTGTGCTAGCTGGAGAAGTCCTGGTCTCACAGGTTACAGGAAGCTGAGCATGAGCTCCGGAAGGCCCTTGAGTCAGACACTAGAGATGGAGCGTGTCAGACGGGCTTCCACTTCCAGCAAGCGCTTGAACAATCTCAGAAAGAACTGCACTCCGAGAACCTGGCGGAGCAGGTGATGCCTGAAAATCATAGTTTTACAATCTTTATTCTGAATAATAGCAAAGATATAATTTTGTGCTTCTCTTAGCTTGAGGGCGCAATAGCAAGAGCTCGTTCACAATGGCTCCAGGAATTAACCACACTCCCCGAATACAAAAACGGCCTCCAGATGGCGAAGGAAGAATGGGAACGAAACCAGCAACTGCATCTTCAGGAGCAGGTGAAGTCTGGACTTTATGCAAATAAAGTTTTGTGTAGATTTCCCTCTTGCTTAGTGTCCTACTCCTAAATGCAGGTGTCTTCAGCCGTGAAGTTAGCAGAAGAGACTCTTAAGGACGCGCTTCTGAGCAAATGTAGCGAGCTGGAGCACCGTACAAGGACAATCGAGGAGCTCCAGCAGGAGGTTCAGAGCCTGAGGGAGCAGAAGGAGAAGATTCACAGTTCCCTGGAGACAAATCTCCTGCAAGCCGTAAAAAGCACTGATGCAGGGCTGCAGGAAACACTCAGAGACAAAGAAAAGGAGTGGATGGCTCAACAGGAGATTAGGTGATTGTTGTTTTAGTTACTTCTTGTTGTCTTTTTTTTTTTTTTTTTTTAATAAAAGACTTAAATTTGTATAGTTGTTCCACCCTTTGCAAGTGTGTTCCACCTTTCTTTGCAATCTCCCATCTTTGTTTGATCTCAATGTTCCTCTTCCCCCCCCCCCTCTTCTGATTTTGGGCTCTCCAATTTGGCTTCAGTGTTTCACCTGTGGTCCTAGAGTTTTTGTCTTTAGTCTCAGTGTTCCGGAGTTCTGACTTTGGGTTTATGGTTTGGTGTCGCCTAATTTGGTTGTAACTTTCCTCTATACTTGCATGTGGTCTAAGGGTTCCGTTTTAAGTCTCTGTGTTCCACCTTTGTTCTATGTGTTCCACGTTGTGTCTCAGCATTCTGTCATTGTTCTCAGGGTTCCACCTTTGAGATCATAATTCCACCGTTGCTTTTACTGTCGAGTCTTTTATTTTGGGGTTCCACCTTCCTTTCAGCTTAAACAATTTTCCATCTCTGGTCTTGCCATTCCAACTTTTGTTTCAGTGTTCCAACTCTGGTCCCTGGCTTCCACCTTAGGTCTCAACGTTCCATCTCTGGTCTCGCCGTTCCAACTTTTGTTTTTGTGGTCCACCTCTGGTCCCTGGCTTCTACCTTAGGTCTTGATGTTCTATTTCTGGTTTTGCCATTCTGCTTTTGGTTTCTGTTTTCCACTCCTGGTCCTTGTCATTCATCTTAGATCTCCATGTTTCCATTTTGTTTTTGCCATTTGGTTTCAGCGTTCCACCTCTGGTCCTTACATTCCACCTTATATGTAGATTTTTTTTTCTGTCTTTGGTCTTTTTCTCTGCCTTAAGTCTCAGTGTTCCACTTTTTGGTTTTCATTTTTTTTTCCACCTTAGTCTCAGCTTTCTGCCTTTTTTTCTTTGATTTCCTTGGGCTGAAAATTTGACATTCTTGTCAAAATTAAGATGGTTCTTTTAGAATTGTACATTAAATTTTAAAACATAAATCCCTTAAAAAAGTAATGCCTGTGTTTTGAATCATTGAAAGGCTTTGAAATCCTTAGTTTTCTGTTTGTTTTAACTTTTGAAGACTGCATGAGGAGAAGCAGCGGGTGATTGAGAGGTTTCTCCAGGACCTGAAAGAGGTACTACAGGAGATAGTGGAGCTGAGAGGAAGTCCAGATGGATGGACTCTCTGTGCAGTAGGAACTGTTAGATCCAAAATCCGAGATATCTGCAGTGATGCGCTGAACCGAGCCAAGCAGCAGTGGAAGAAGGTCTGGCTCTATAATAATATCTCAATACACATGTGTTACAAACATGTATGTTGTCTTTTATAAGAGTTTATTATCTCCTAAAATCAACATTTGGGAATAATCTTGACGATATACTTCACTGACAGCCTCGCGGATTCTACAAAAGCAGGAACAAGAACTTTAAATCATTTTGTTTAGTTCATTCCTCATGTCTTTAACCTCCACGTTTGAAGCTGAAGGGATCAAGCTGCTCTTTTATGATGTACACCGACTGGCCACTTTATTAGGTACACCTTGCTAGTGTGGTCTGCTGCTGTAGCCCGTCCGCCTCAATGTTCAACATGTTGTACGTTCAGAGATGCTCTTCTGCAAAGGACAACGAGTGGTTATTCGAGTTACTGTTCTCTTTCGATCAGCTCGAATCTGGCTGATAAGGAATTTGCATTAGAAATCAGTTTGACTGGTGTACCTAATAAAGTGGCCGAATGAGAATATATGACTTTTACATTTATTTCAACTCCTTTAATGATTTTATACAATAGTGGCTTTTCATAAATATCACCGTAAACTTGAACATTGGCTCTTAATAATTACTATTTCTCAAAACTTTGGGCACTTTTTCAGTACAAACTCATTTGGAAGCAACTTTTGTGTGCTACTGTAGCTTAAAGCCCACTTTGTGTGAAAATATCATCTATTCAGGTGTTCAATGCCCTAGTTTCCTATAAAAAGCTCTTTCTTTCACAACACAGAGCAGCGAAGACAAGTTGAAAGCTGTACTGAAGGAAACGCAGGAGCGCCATGAGGCAGAGATCGGTAAGCCCTACAACAGAGCACCCACCGGCCCTGCAGTAAATAGAACCACATACGTCATTAAAATTGTTTCCGAAGTTAACATTCATCATAATCCGTATGACTGTATCATTATTCTATTCTACATTATTACGTAGATGTTCCTGTAAATCTCATTACACTTTTACTCACTTGCTTCTTATGGCCAGACTTTTAATGGGTGATTTAGTTGGTTTTTGATGTAACACACATGTATCTCATCTTAAGAGGGCAACCAAACATAACAGTGATGCACACATAATACTGGGCTGATCAAAATATAATTTAGCCATAGAAATGTAAACACAGAGTGTAGAGGACGTCACCAAGTACCACCATGATTTTTCCTTAACATCCATTGGTTATGTTTATATGTAGCTCCATGCAGCTCCAAATCTTCAAGGACCCTCCACCATGCTTTAATCTTGCTGCAAACACTCATTGCTGTACCGCTCTTCCTTCTGAAATACAACTAATTCCAGTTTTTAGTCTAAAGCGCTTGCTTTGAGTGTGAATTCATGTGAAGCCCTGTTCATGTTAGGGTTAAGGTCTGCAGTCTGTTATAGAAATATTAATTCTCAACCAAGTAAGAAGACTGTGAAAGCACGGTTTAAGATGATTTAACAGAACATGTGTCTTTATTTAACTTAAACATTTACGCCTATGCTGCTTTGGGGAAAGAGAGAGACAAAGGAGATGGGGCAGATGTTTGGAGGGGGGAGGGAGAAAGAGAGAGAAAAGCTCTTTTTCTTGAGCTTGTAACTTACTGTTTGTAAAAACAACACAAACAGGAAGTTACATCTCAGAAATCAACCAGACAGACAGAAAAAAATATTTATAATTGTACTGAGTACAGAAGATACCATGCAATGAAATCCGCTCAGAACAGGTAGAAATCATTGTCTGGGAGAGACTCTGATGATGCAGAATAACTACCTTGTGTCTTGTTGCTTAATCCGCCAAGAAACTGCCTTTCGTTTAATCTGTTTTGAGACAGCCAAACCACAAACCTGCAGCAACCTTCCATATCTCTGTCCCAAACAAGCTCTGTGGAAAGCACATACAGATAATTTCATCCAGTGAGGCTCTTCATAAATGACTCACACCAGCCCCTCTCCCGACAGATGCTGTGAAGACCCAAAGAAAACTGAGTGAATCCTCTGAGACTCTGAGCAAACTCCAGAAGAAAAATCAGGAGCTGCAGAGACATCTGGAAAAGGCCTGTCGACAGCTCCAGAGGAGCGTTCGAGAGCACAGAAGTACCCTGCAGAAGATGAAAGGTCTTTTCACTACTCCACCTTTCCCAACCCTATGATCATCTTCATGAGGATTCTAGACAACTTTTGCTGTCACAAATGTTCTACTTGTAAAACGTTCAATGAACAATGTGCCAGCTTCTTCCAGTCTCACTTCATGACCATTATCTAATTTAGATGAGCATGAGGCAGCATTGCAGAAGGAGCAGCAGGATCATCTTGAAGCTGTTGAAGAACTGAAACGTGCACAACCTCATTCAAGGTTTGCAAAGGTTTCTGTGGCAGGAGCATAGGTTCCTGAGTTAATGTTAATGTTCTACGTTTCAGCGATGCAGTCAGCCAGCAGAACCTTCAAGCTGGTCTTGAGGAAATGAAGGAGCAGTACATGAAAGCCGTGGAGAAAATCAAGGGTGAGTGAATGCCGTTGAATTAGAAAACGTACTTAAAGTAGACATGAAATGTATGGAATAATCAAGAATATTTTTTTTTTAAATGAAAACCAGCGAGACCTCCCAATCCATTGTTGTTGGTTAAATTATACTAAATATTCAGCACTAACATTCTTTTATAATGTCTGCACTTTCATTGTTCAGCATTTGGTGGCAGCAGCTGCCGCCAGTGAAGTGCTGAATAAAAACAAGGCGTCTTTTTTCTGATGACCGATTGCTTGGTCACTGTCATTACATTTGTACTTTGGTTGATAACTGGGTTGGTTGCTTGGGCCAGGTGCTAGTTTAGATAGCTAGTTGGGTTTGGTTAGTTGGTCGGTTGCTTGATAAGGTTTTTCTTATTGGGTTGGACAGTTTGGTTTCAAGCCAGTGACTTCTGTGCTGGTCCCGAGCCCGGATAAATATAGAGGGTTGCGTCAGGAATGGACTGGACTGGAATGGAATGGAATGTTGACTTCATTTAACGGTCTGTGACCGAAAACCGGATTTTATCAGGGAGAGGCTTGCAGCAATGAAACAGAGTTGGATAAACTGGAGACCGGGGATGGACATAAAAAAAATCTATAGAAATGTACAATTTTTGACCTAAATAAACTTTTCTTGCCTTGGAGGCCACGAAAAAGACTCTTAACAATCCCCTTGAGTGCCTGATAAGGAGCGTCTCTCAGCACCCTCCCCCTGCATTCACAGCATCTCCGCCTGCTTTTTCCTCGACCGCTGTAATCTGACGCTCACAAGTTTGCTCACTAAGTCCGTTGGCGTTTCAGGCATCGGCCAGTCACTAGGTTGGCTCCAGTTGGTTGCTAGTTTGGTTACTTGTTCGGTCAGATGCTAGGTTGGTAGCTAAATTGGATGGTCACAGTAGGGCTGGGCGATATGGACCAAAAGTCATATCCCGATATATTTAGGCTGAATATCGATATACGATATATATCCCGATATTTTTATCAAAAAGTGAGAGCAATTGTTTAGTCACAGTCAAACCCAAATATGACATTTCACAAGTAGTTTTATTTAAACTGGCCGGATGAAACAATACTCAGCTGTTCCCTTGTTTTTGGGAATAAAATATAAATATATTTGAATACGCAAATAAAATATAAAAATCTAAAGTTTGTAAAATGCTGTACATTCATAAATTATTAAAATATTCAATGCTGTAAGCAACTTAGGCGATTGCATTCTTTTAAACTTTTTAAACAATATTTATAGTTGAACAATGTGTTACAAGTAAATTTGACATCTACGCGGCATATAAGCAAAATAAAAATTAAAACTTTTTCACGAGTAAACATTTTATGTGAACTCTCATTGGCTTAGTCTGTGTAATCACGTGATTGAATGCGCGTTCACGCAAGAGGGGAGTCGGAATCTGCCGGGGAGTCAAAATATGGCACAACAACGGTACACCGCGGGAAAATGAAGCTTGAAGGGAGCTTTGTGTCGGGGCTGGAGCTTTTGCGGGTTGCGGTTGGCTTGCAGCTGGGGCCTCGGCAGCGCGCAGTTTCACACACTCTTCATACTGCAGTTTGTGCCACTGTTTTAGATGGTGAAAAAGATTTGTAGTGCGTCCACCCCTGGCTGTAACTTCTTTATGGCACTCCCTACATATGACATGGTTTTGTTTCTCATCAGAAACTTTGAATCCGAACCATCTCCATATTACTGAGCCGCTACTTTTTTGTTTACCAACTAATTTCTCCGCATGCTCAGCAGATGTTGTTGCTTCCTCCATGTTTGTTGAAGAGTGCCGGCGGATTGTCTGCTCCAGAGTCCAGCCCCTCCCCGCTCTGTGCCTGAAAGAGGAGGGGCGTGGCCAGGGGCGCGCGAAGTAGTGCTGAGAGCTCCGGGTTAAAGCAGTTTGCTCACAGCGCAGTTTGAACTACGCAGCCTATATCGATATATGAGAAATGGTCAAATTTCATATCTCGTTTAAAAATATATCGATATATTTTTTATATCGATATATCGCCCAGCCCTAAGGTCACAGATATGTCAGAAACTCGCTCGCTCACTAGATCACCAAGTCAGTTGGTTGCAAGTTTGGGTACTTGTTTGGTCAGGTGGTTGGTTGGTAGCTAGTTTGGACAGTCACAGATAAGTTGGAAGCTCTGTTCGGCGTTAGTTGGTCACTAGGTCATTGGCTGGGAAAGTCAGTAGCTGATTGCATATAACTTGGCTGCTTCCCAGGACAGTTGCTAGGCTGGTTTGGTAATTACTAGGCCATTACTAGGTTGGTTGGTCCATCGGTCACTAGGTTTGTTGCCAGCTTGAACACTAGCTACGCTCTACAAGTTGGTCAGTCATTCGCTCATTGGTAAAAGTCCTAGCAATCGCATTATGCTTATTAGGGTTGATGTTAACTGGTCACACTTTTAAAATTTGTGTAAAATCTAAAAGAGTTTTTACTTTAATATTTTATTTGCTGGTTTAGTGTTGGCCACTCTCAATAAGGGTCCTTGTGTTCAATGCAGTAAGAATGAAACTACCGTATTTTTCGGCTCATAAGACGCACTTTTTCTTCCCCAAAACTGAGGGGGAAAAGTTGGTGCGTCTTATGAAGCGAATGCAAACCGCCGCGAAGTCCGGTAACGGCCGTATGAGAGGTGTAAGAGCTCCGGAGCTCCGGAGCTAGGCCGAAGCCGCGGCCATATTTGTTTACCAAGCGCTGCGCGCTGACGTCATCGCCCATCTCTGCCATTGCGCGGACGTAACGAAAACGGGGGGAAAAACTACATTTCCCACAATGCCTTTGGCATCCGCATCCATACTTACGTCACGAGCGAAACTACAGAGATCAGCTGACTCTCGCATTTGAGTGATCTCTCACGCTACAAACCCGTTTTCTCACGCTAAAATACATTTCAAGATGTGAAATGGGCACAGCTCATAGTTTGTCTGCTATGTTTTTTGAGCCTGACAATAAGATGATGATCGATAAGCATCGTCTTCAGTCTGTGAGGGTTTTATTTCCGCTAAACATTCACTTGGACAGTTTCACAATCTTGGACAGTTTGATCCTTTGGAGTTATTTGGGTTTTCATAAGCTGACAAAAATCAAAAGGATTTATATTAGAACAAAAAGCATACGCTTGTTTCCAGCGCTCGCTCTCTATCTCTCTCTCTCTCTCTCTCGCGGGCGTGCGCGCGCGCGCGCTCGCGCTCGCGAGGTAAACAAAACGATCTCAATGACTGAAACTCTTCTTTAATAAACTCAAACTCAAATCATCTCTCAACGGTACATCTCACACATGTACATACGAGATAACAAACGTAAGTAACATGTTCTGCAATTAGGGAGTGTTTGATTACAGGGGGGCTCGACTAAAAAAGTTTGAGAACCACTGTATTATTACTAATGTGGGGGCAATCTTACTAGATATTATTAGTAATGTAGTGACAATGTTACTGGATATTATTAGTAATGTAGTGACAATGTTACTGGCTATTATTAGTAATGTAGTGACCATGTTACTAGCTATTATTAGTAATGTAGTGACAATGTTGCACTGGAACAGTGATGGTGATAACGAATGGTGGACTTTAGAGTGATGAGTGGGGGCAAAGAAAAACATTACAGCCTTTTTTTTGTTACTTTTACTGTTTACTGTCTGTTCATGTTACATGTTTGGCTGTTAACTTTTACACAGTTGATATAAAATATTTTACAACAGTATTTGGTTCAGAATCTTTTTTTTCTGGATTTTCCTCTTTAAAAATTGGGTGCGTCTTATGTGCCGGTGCGTCTTATGAGCCGAAAAATACGGTAATTATGACAATCTTGCAGGAGACATGCTACGTTACCTTCAGGAGAGCAAGGAGCGAGCGGCTGAGCTGATCCGCAGCGAGGTGCTAAAGGAGAGGCAGGAGACGGCACGGAGGATGAGGAGCTATTACCTGAGCTGCCTGCAGGAGCTGCTGGAGGATGAGGGGCAGACGGCTGGGTACGGATGGAGGCTTAGCTAACATTAGCTTTATTCTCCTTGTTTTCATTTAAAATTCCTCCAGAGCAGAGAAGAAGATCATCAATGCTGCCAGTAAACTTGCCGCTATGGCCAAAGTGCTGGAGACCCCTGTGGCCAGACGCAAGAATTCAAAAATGGTGAAGTCTCGAGGTGACGATTGAGTTTTTTCCCACTTAAATTCGAAGACTAAAATTCAATGTACAACTTACCATCTGGCTCTGTGTATTTTATGGCATTTGCTTCTCAGGTGGATCAGACAGTGAAACCAGTGATTCTTCAAATAAAACCCAGAGTCATTCTTCACACGAAGGTAAAGCCCTCGATTACCTTCAGGAACATCAGGTCTCCTCTCTAGCAGACACCAACTACAGGCCCATGGCAGCTAAACAGAAAGGCGTCAATGCTAAAAGCTTCCCTGCAGATTCCCTGGAGCCCACGGTGGTTTGTGCATCTAAAGAGTCTTTTGCAGTGCCACAGGTAACTCAGAAACACACACAAGTCATGTTCGACACTGATGCCAAGAACCCTAACCTCACACTGAGGAAACAAAGCAGCGAAGGGTTTGAGTCTGGAAGAACGGATCCATTTTTAATGGAAGAAGCCCCCGTTCGGGACGGAGGACACAGTGAATGGAGTTTAACCAGCACTGAGTCCAACATCCACCTAACGTCCTCCTATCCCGAACCGGCAAAGCCGTTCCCAATCTCCCGCTCTGTTGCTGATACCTCGGATGTTACGATATACAAGGAAATTGTTCGCTCACAGACTAGGAATCATGGGGTTGTGGACAGAAGAGTAAACAAACGCAAAGAGCCAATCCCTCGGTCTGAAGGACGCAGTGTCAGGAAGATCTGTTCGAAGGGGTTGTTCTCACAAGTGGGAGCTGACAGTGGCT
Organism: Danionella cerebrum; assembly: GCA_007224835.1. Lineage (NCBI taxonomy): Eukaryota > Metazoa > Chordata > Actinopteri > Cypriniformes > Danionidae > Danionella > Danionella cerebrum. Next base: position 232,755 of record SRMA01025989.1, read on the forward strand.
TCGACAGCCCGCTGGCACTGCCACAGAAGTCCGATGGCTGTTTGTAAATGGAAACCCAAAAATGCAAATCCTCACACTCGCAAACTCAACTCTGTGCCTTCAACCTTTTTATAAACCGATTTATAAAAAAATCCCCCATTTCAGAACTCACAAAAGGTTGGGTTGCTTAAAGACCATTAAGTGCCTTTTTGAAGCCCGAGAAAGACCACCAGTTGGGTGAACTTCCTCTTGTGCAATGTTTTGTATGTTTTTTTTTTGTGCTGTCTGTACTTGAATTTGTAACCTTTTAACTTAATAAAATGACAAAGTTTTGAATTAATGTTGCTCAGCTTTCCTGTGGCTCCTTCGGTAGAGTAGAGTGATACAAATATTTATAATCCTATTGTCTAGTTGACACCTGAGAACAGGAAGCTACATCACTACCAGGAAGTGACAAGTTCAAGTAAAGTTACTACAGAGACATTTGCATAATGCTTTTGCCTCTTAAGAGTTTCTTCTATTCTCTCCCCTCCCTTTTCCCTTCCCCTTCTTTCTTTCTTTCTTTCTCTCTTTTTCTCTCTCTTTCTAAGCTTACCAATGTTTTAGCTAAATAAAGCCGCATTTTCTGTTAAATCTTCTTAAATCTGGCTTTCAGAGTTATAGGAATTGACTGAACTGCAGTTCTTCGACTGACCACTTGAGCCTGGCCCCAGAAGTGAGCTGGTTCTCATTCACTTCAATGTTAAATTGCCCAAAATTGGAGCTGAAAAACACATTTCCAACCCTGGCTCCATTAGTTTTGTTGATTTAGATCTCTAGATATGACCTTTTGAACAATCTGAGGGGGGTGACCTTTCTTTTTATTTGTTTAATATTTATTAAGTGATGCATAATTAAGAGTGTGGTTCTTGAGGGGCACTTAGTTGGGATTAGATTCCAACTAATTTACAACATTTTTTTTCTACCTTTATACTGTTTTTTTTTTTTTTGTTTGTTTGTTTCTCTGCTCAGTTTTGGTTCCTACGAGGAAATGGTTTGGGAATGCTTTCCCTGATTGGATCCTCTGCTCAGGCTACATTTAAAGCAACTGTTTTTGTCATTTTCTTTGGCAAGCTGCACTTCAAATGAACCAAATGTGTGTTTTTTGTTTTGTTTTTTTTGTTTGTTTTTTTTTTAATGCTCTATTTCATTCAGTTGTGTCTTTGCCCCCAACCAAAGTTCACTGTGAGGCACACTTGGGCTCAAGATAAACCGGTACGTGGCGTTCTCAGTTTATTCACCTGCTCTGTTAAATTTTATCTTGCCAAAATTTTTGCCCTATGATTTACTCTGATGCAAAAAGTGTTGAGGCTGAGGTGCTTATGCTATCGCAGAGCTCCGGTTTGTATGGGATATAGAGTAGCCATAATTTCATATTTAACTCAGTGTGAACATATACAGGTTGAGCAAGAAAAATGCAAAGACTGAGCCTTGGGGAATTTTTCGAAAATAATTCTTATGAAAGGAAGATGTGAATTTAATCTTGGTGAGCTCTTTACTGTTATCCTGGGAGTAAATCTTCCTGAGAAATTGTAGAAGCTAGGATTGTAAAATTCTTACAAGTTCTGACAGATATTTATGTGGTAATGTTAGTATTGTGCAACATTTTAAGTTGCAACAAAATAATTAACATCTAAGGGAACTACTGTGAGAATTTTAATCAACACCCTTATCAAAACTATGTAGTAAGTATGCACACAGCATAATAAGTACTCAAAACAACAGTAAATCATAAAAATGCCATAAGTTATCAAAACTACATTGGGAGTTTTGGATGATCTTCAAAATAATGCAGCTGGACAATGTACGGTTCTGTGGTGATGTAATAATAGAACAGGAAGGTTGATATCATCGAGTCTGCCATATTTCTGGTTGCACCTCTTGTTAAACAGAGTGACTCCTACCGATGTCATTCCATCCATGTTATTGGTGTAATGTCATATTATATGCTATTTCCAATTATTAATATGTACCCCTTTTACAAGTAAATAATTGGTGTTTAAAAACAAATACTTATAGTTCTATTTATCAGGCTAGATGCATAACAAAGCCAAGGGCTATGCCTAGTGGAAACTAAGATTGCAAACAAGATTGCTGCACCACCCGATGTGACTAGAAAGCCTATAGATGAAAGTTAATAAACAGGTTGGCACTTAACGTATATATTTATTTCAGTACAGAAAAGTATAATGGAGGTTTAAGCCAGTTTTATTTGTAGAAAAAAATAATTTTCATTGTTTATGAAAAATGACAATATATTCAACATACATAACATTAAGGTATTCATAGTAAAATTTGACTTCTTAAAGTGTACATTTTACAACAGTTTACAGGGATAATCATTCTTTCACGAAAAAATTATTTAAACCCGTTTGGTTGCCTCTGTTCTCGCTGATTGGCTTTCTCGATGTTTAGACACGCCCCTTTACGCGAACCCGCCCCCCGTTTAGCGCCGTCCCCCACAATTAACTTTAGATAAAAAAGTTGCTCCATAATAAATATGTAACAAACGGAAAAGAATCGCAACCCGCCATCATGATTTGGTTTATAATCAGTGCTCTGCTGCTTTTTGTTGTGGTATCACGTAGTTTTCCTGATTTTCTCAAAGATGTCAAATACATGTATCGAATGGTTCGAGTGATATTTCTAACGACAAACTACGTGAAATCCAAGCCGTTTTACACCGTTCTGGATCGATTCCTGGAGTCGGTTCAGAAGAACCCAGACAAGGTGTTCGTTCGTTTTCGGGATGAGAGTTATTCGTACGCTCAGGCGGATAAACAGAGCAATAAAATCGCGTGGAGCTTGAGTAAACACGCCAAACTTCACGAAGGCGATACGGTTGCGCTCCTGCTCGGGAACGAACCCCTGTATTTGTGGATCTGGTTGGCTTTGGCAAAGCTGGGGTGCACCGCGGCTCTTTTGAATCACAACATCCGCTCGAAGTCCCTTCTGCACTGCTTCAGCTGCTGCGGGGCCAGTGCGCTGATCGCTGGGGCAGGTACGGGCAAAGTCTTGCTTTTTTAACGGGAACCGGGGGCTTTACTGGCACGTGTTTGGGCCTGATCACTCAGGGAGCTTGTTTTGGTTTCAAAAGCACTTGAATACAGACGTCAACCAAACTGTGTTACTCTAAATCTGCGAATTAGTGATAAAAACATAATAGTGTTTGTTATTTGCCTGTAATTAAGAAGACACATCTATCAAATTAGTATTTGGTGTAACAAAATGTTTCAACCCAATTTAACAAATGAGCAGGAACTGCTAAACTTTGCAACCAAGGTGAGCTTGAGAAAAACTTTTTTGTGGCACAGCAAAGGTACACAAGGTAGTTCTACTGCATCAACAAGGTCTCTCCCAGACAAAGATCTTACTTTCACAATGTGTTTAAACAGGCAATGTTGAGGATTATATATGCAGCGGTCGGGGAGAAAATGATTAAATTAGTCCAGCGCTCTGGATTGGGATTGTTGGAGCTTAGTGTATGATTTATGACAAGTTGTGTTGTATTTTTTTGTGTAATAATCGTTTACATGAATATTCTCGGAGTGAATTGATCGTAAGTAATCAGAGCAGGAGTTATGTATGTTATTTGCTTTATGTATGTTATTTGCTTTATTGCAACTAGCGCATCTTCTGAAACCTCTACTAGAGATTAAACTTTAATTATTTTTGTTCTCTTAGAATTTTTTTCATGATTTCGTCTTGTCAAAAAGCCATAAAAGTTTTAAATGGTGCACATTTTTTTTTCACTCATTTAACCATGACTGTTTATATTTAACACTTTTTTGGGGGGAAAATTTGGCATATTTTGGTTTATTTCTTGGTGGAATTGGGTTATCGCTCCTCAAATCTAGATATTTTCGATTAAAAACTCTTAAAGCGTGTTAGAAATGTATTCTTTTTGTGATGTAGAGCTGCAGGAAGCTGTTGAAGAAGTGCTGCCTGAACTCAGAGAGCAGAACATCTCCATTTTCATTCTGACTGATCATGTGACCGCCGAGGGGCTTGTGAGTCTTACCGATAAAGTCCAGGAGGCTTCGGATGAACCTGTTCCTGGTGATCTGAGGGCAAACGTCTCCCTCAGCAGCCCTGTGGCATACATCTACACCTCAGGAACCACAGGTGTGCCTCTCCCTCTGCAGAACAGCGTATTCACTAAAAGAGCTTGTGTAGTTAGAGGAGAATAACTTCCTGGCGGGTGGTCCACAGGTCTCCCGAAGGCTGCAGTGGTGACTCAGCGGAGACTCTGGGCCATGGCTTTCTTCCCCTCCATCTGCGGGGTGAAGTCTGATGATATTCTGTACATCTGTCTCCCGTTGTATCACAGTGCTGCGTTCGGCATCGGCTTCGGTGGAGCTGTAGAAAGAGGTGAGGTGGGATCATTTCTTGCTTCAAAACATCATTCAATTCATAATTAACTCATTTCCCAAGTCTTTGTAATTTCATGGAGCAAATGTAATCAAATGAGATTAATAAAGGTCATCAAATACAAAGTGGTACTTCTCTCGCATGCACAAACAGTGTCCTGCAGACTAAGATCAGCAAAAAGTGTTCAGTCTGATCCTGAAGGTTCAAACGCACATCAGCCAATCACGTTCCTCTGTAATGTGATGACTCACAGGAGCCAACAGCCAATCGGTGACGCTCAAAGTCTATGCATGAAAGATGTTCTTATTATCAAGGGAACCGGTATCTAGCGGTGTTTATCATTACAATATCTGTCCGCATATTCCGTTTTAAGCAACTCTGCAGTTGGCTGTTGGCTCCGGTGAGTCATCACGTCATCTAGGAACGTGATTGGCTGATGCATGTATGACACTTCTCCTGAACAGTGCAATTTCGTAATTTCCAAACCTTCTCGTTCTCTCTACACACATCTCTTCCTGTCTCCACACTATCCTTTCGGTTCCAAATAAAAGCAAAATGGCCAAAAAAAGAAAATCTATAAAAAAAATTGAGATGCGTCTCCAGACAAGTTAAGCCCCGCCCATATTTCATCTCATTGGTTGTTTGCCTTAAGCCTAGCCCTGTTTAGCATTGTAGTGATGTCACTATTCATAGTTCAGTGGGAGGGGCTGCATGTTAAGTGGGTGGGGCTCCACAGTTAGTGGGTGTGGTTTATTTTTAACTTCGTATGGGGGTGAAATCGTAGAAAAAAAAACACCATTTATGGGCTTGGAGCATCATGTGATCTGCAAACACTTCTGAATTTAAATATGTGATGTGCAGCTCTCTGTAAATCTCTATAAATATCTGTAAATACTAAAATGTTTTGTTAATAATGAAAAAATATATATATTTTTGCTCTGCAAGCTGTGAAATCTCTCTTTGTGTAATTTTGCTTGTGTTAATATGTGGTTTGTCAGTTTTTAACTTAAAGTTTTGCTTTAGATTCTTTTATTTTAAGTGACACGTTTGGCTTATATATGTGTATATTATGTTTATTTTACTTTTAAATTTAGTTTTCCCAACAAACTTAAAAAAACAAGTAACGATGCCTGTTTCAGCAATAGCAGTACCAAATAACGTGTTTTAATAATTTATTTTTATCATCTTTTGTTTCATCTGTTTCTTTAGGGGCCGCCATTGTTCTGAGGAGCAAGTTCTCCTCCTCTCAGTTCTGGAGCGACTGCAGGAAGTATAACGTCACCGTGATTCAGTACATCGGGGAAACGATGCGCTATCTCTGCAATGTGCCAAACGTAATATTTTCAAAAAGAGATTTGTTTATAATCCGCCTTTGAAATTAGGACTGCAGTGGGAACCAGAGTGAGAGATACTCGTGTTTTTATTGAAATTCCTGTTGGATTGTACGAGAAGATCCAATACTGTAATTGTTTTATCATTTTTATAATAAGTGCTTCACAGGCCGTAATCAGATCAACTTCTGAGAAGTGTAAGAAATGTTAAGTTCTGCATTCTTGTTTAATCTTTTAGCTTTTTTTATGATGGTTCCTTTTATTTACAATCTCCGTCACTGGTGTTACATCTTTGATGTTTTATTGACGCTGCTCTTTGTTCTTTTCTCCTTCAAAGAGCACCAGTGACCAAGTGCACAATGTGAGGATGGCCATTGGGAATGGCATTCGTCCGGAGGTCTGGCGGACGTTCATAAAACGATTCGGGCCCATCGACATCAAAGAGTTTTACGGTGCCACCGAAGGAACCCTAGGCTTCCTGAATTACACTGGGAGAATCGGGGCCGTCGGCAAAGTGCATCGTTTTCACAGAGTACTGGTTGCATTTTGTCAAACGCGTCGTTTTTCTAGAGATTTGAGAGCTTTTCTGAATGCTTTAATGTTGTTTCAGAAACTCTATCCGTACTTCTTCATTAAGTTCGACTGTGAGCGAGAGGAGCCTGTGAGAAACACAAAGGGCTTTTGTGTGGAAGCGGAGAACGGCAAGTAAACGTGTTTTCCGTTTTGATAATCTAATGGCTCTCCTGAATATAAGCCTAGTTTCGGTTCAAATTAAAGCGTGATCGATAGTTCTAGGGGTTTTCCGTGTCCAGATATCCAGCAAGAGTGTTGCTTTGTGGGCATTGCTTTAAGGATATGGTAATATTTGCATGTCAATCAACATTGGTGGGCGGGGCAACAGCACTCCTGTCACATTGTAGTTGGTGTCAAGAACAGAATGCATTCTGACTGAAAATAACCTGCAGCCAATGAGAGAGCAGCATCCATGGCAGTGGAAAGTTGGGGAGGAGTTACGAAGGTATAGACGTCAGTATCAACCAATTTCTTTGTCTGTTTGTGTGGCAAGCCATTTGTTTTTAGACAGTATTATAGTCTCTCGCGTGTTTGTTTGCAAGACTTCATTTGTCTGCGTTTCTTTTCTGAAGTCATTGATGTATCGGAACTTGTTGTCTGTGTATAGGAGCTATTTTATCTTTAAAAGTCTCTGCACACACTGGTGCTTGTGCCACTAACACCAGCTATTTTGAATTAAGTGATGCAACCCAGCTATTGTTCAATTTGGATTTCAAATATAATGTGTAGGTTTCAAAAAAATGATTAGCTTTGATGTTGTTTGTTTTAAACAAACATTTGTTATGTTTGACATAGTTATGATATATTTTGAAGATAATTAAATTTAAAATGTGAGAAAATGCACAATCGTCTTTCAGTTTTGTTTTACAGACTTCAAAGCGGTGCCATCTAGTGGTGAAAAGAAGGGATAACCCTTGGAAGTACAAGACTTGTGTTTTTTCAAGGTTCTGGCACAAAAAGTGCTTGGAACAGTGTTTATTGTTTATAAAGTATTGTTGTGGAATTATTTTGTAATGTAATGAAACAAATAACAGTGAAAATGTAAATCAAAAAGCAATTTCAGAGATAAAAAGGTCGTACATATACAGGACTTAAACATTCGGTGTTATTGAGTTGGTGGCAGAAGCAAGAGCTTTAACAGTTTATAGTTTAATCCAAACGATTCAGCAAATGCTTTTTATTTCCTGTGTCATTCAGTAGCGTTGTTACAATGGCCACGCCCACCTAATGATTATTCAACCAGGTGGAAAAGAGGAATGCATATGGGAAAAAAAACAGAATTGCAAACGCAAAAAGTTGCCACAATGTTTATTCCAAATATCTTCACATTTGCTTTGCAGATTCAAAGTTGTTCAAATGAACAATCAGCAAATCTCTTGTTTCTGTTATTGTTCAATTACTCATTTTTTATTTGGCGTCTCTTCGTTTCTGTCTGAGTTGCTTCCATAACTGTCGCAGGTGAGGCCGGTCTCTTAGTGGCCAAGATTTCCAAGTTACTCCCTTTTACTGGATACGCTCGAGATCCCAAACAGACGGAGAAGAAGAAGCTCTATGATGTGTTTGAGAAGGGGGATGTTTACTTCAACTCTGGAGATCTGTTCAAGACGGACGCGGACAACTTCATTTACTTTCACGATCGAGTGGGCGACACTTTTAGGTAAATATTCTGAAGTTGCGTGTTCAACTTATGATGGATTTCATGTGTTTGAATGGTCGCAATACATTTTAGTTGAGATATTAACATGTATACTGTTTGATTGTGCTCCGACTGTTAACAATGATCACCAGAGAAAGTAATTACATAAACCAAGAAAAACCTGAGCAAATCCTTAATTTCCACACTACTTTTTGATTCACAAACATTCTCAGGCATTGAATTACACATGAGTGGTTTAACCCCGCCTCTTTTTTTGCAAATCTGCTCCCTGCACTTCTTTCTAAGGGGTGTTTTGACTTTTTAAATGTAGGTTGACACTTTTTGTTTGTGTAATGTTTAATGGCACATTCCACATTTTAATAATACAGTTTAAATTTGCATAAATGCTTAAGGGCTGCTTAAAACTCGTTTGTTTCATGTAGGTTCAGAAGTTTGATCCAAATATCACAGAAATAAATAGCTGCAGGTGTCCGGACTCATTTTTAAATGGTCTTCTCCAAATGTTACAGGTAATATTGAATATTACATTAAATTAATGTCGTGCTTGTTTTCAGGTGGAAAGGGGAGAACGTTTCCACTAACGAAGTCTCAGACATCATGACCATGGCGCCGAGCGTCGAGGAAGCAAACGTTTACGGCGTCACGGTTCCAGGTTTAACGATGCTTTGTCAAAAATTCCTGCTCTATAAAATTCCCTGGATGATTCGATTTGTGTAGTTCGATGGATGCTCAAAGGGCTGATATTACCCACAATCCTCCATAAAATGAACAGGATTCAAGTTTTTACAATTGTTTCAGCCAATATTGTTGTCTTAGACATTCAAGGAAAAAAAACGCATCCGAGTTATTGTATAATTTTCACCTTTAGTAACAATTCTTCCTTTTAAAAATAATAAAATAGATCTTTTTCAATGTGATTGATCTTGATCAAAGTAGTAGGAAGTAAGCGTAACTGATAACAAGCTTGTTACTAAGCGACTACACTCACCGGCGCTTTATTAGGTACACCTGTCCAACACAAATGTCAAATCAGCCAATCAGACGGCAGGAACTCGATACATTTAGGCCTGTAGATACACTCCAGAGGGTCTAGTGCAGTTCAATGGGGATGAAAGGTGATTTAAGTGGCATGCGGAGAAAATACTGGCATTTTCATGCACAACCATATCTAAAGTTTACAAATAATGGTCAGAAAAAGAGAAATAAATCCAGTGGCACTAAAGCCCACAATGACCAGATTAGTTTGAGCTGATAAAATGGGAACCCTAACCCTTAAGTCTTTCAAAATTGGTTCAAGCAGTCAATTGCACCAAAACTATAAGGAACTCAGAGTCAAAGACCAGGGGGTGTTGGGGTTGAACACCGGCACCATTTGGAGGTCACAGAATGATCAGATAACACAAGATTGTAAATCAGCTGACGCCTAGAGAACTCTGAAGTCCCACCAGCCCCCAACTAAGACACATTGACTAGTCTTTTGAGAAAATGTGATTGTGTGTGTTCATAAGTAATTCTCTGCCTTGGTAATCAATGGCTGTGTATGAAAGAACAATAATAACATTGAAATTAAATGGTTTAAATTAAAATGAGTGGTGACCTCTGTTGGTGAAATATTGCATAGCTTTTTTTAGAAAACGTTTCTTATTTTTTCAAGGGTACGAGGGACGGGTAGGAATGGCGTCTCTAATCCTCAAGAATAGCCATCAGTTTGAGAGCGAGGATATTTTCACTCACGTCACCAGTTACCTTCCCTCTTACGCCCGGCCGCGTTTCATACGGATCCAGGTAAACCTTTCTAATCATGTAACATGCACGAACGCACCGCAGTCCTAATAAAAGACCTTCTCTCCATGGCAGAAGTGTCTGGCCCTCACTGGTACCTTCAAGCAGCTGAAGGGGAAGCTGGTGGAGGAGGGCTTCGACCCTTCCGTCATCACCGAGCCGCTGTTTGTTTTAGACGAGGCGCTGAAAACCTACAGACCCTTGTCACATGATACATACGAGTCCATTCTGCACGGCCAGTTCAGATTGTGACACATCAAGATTAGAATGATCTGATCTTTTTATGTCGCCATTTGTGTTCAGAAATGTAATCGTTTCCTTTTATTCCATGCTATTAGAAATAGGATTAAACCACTTTAAAGAAACATCGATCGTCCCTCTGAAATGCCTCTCTGAGAATCTGAGACCGCCTGTCCCCTGCAGTCTGAACAAATAGTTTTGCAAGACTTTGACCATTGGTTCTCATTGAAACCCTCCCATTCATTCAAGTTTCAAAGGCTGAAAGGCATCAGGGTTGCCAAGTTGTGTTGGAAGAAAAATGTACATTCCCCATGACTGGAAAACTGCTTCAAAAGCTGAGATTTGTGAAAGAGATTTTCAGTATTTAATTTCTGTTCAGTCACTCTGGGAGATTTTGCTTCAAGAAAATAGCAAAATTGAGGAAATATTAATTAAAACGCTGAATGTTGTGGTTGAATACATTTATGTTGTATTTATTATTATTATTTTTCTATAATCACCTAAAACACAATCGATTTTTACATTAGCTTAGCATAGATCACTGAATCCTATTAGACCTGTAGCATTGCAGATTTGCATACCAAATTTTTCCTCTTTAAAGCTTGACTCCTTTAAAGTTACAATGTGTTATAATAACAGTGTCAATGTAAATTATCTTGTTTACGCTGATAAAAATATGAGCTATACTCCTTTCTGACTCTGCTGGCCAGCAAGCTGAGGGATTCAACGCACCAGCAACACATCAAGTATGCAGTTTGCTTGCACATGAGGAAATTAAGCAAATTGTGTGCAGTAGTGAAGGGAACCATACAAACGTTACATTTTCTCTTACCCCCCCCCCCCCCACTCTTTACCCAACCATGATGCTGTAGTGTATTACAGTTTCTAACAAAAGTGTAAGACAATTGTCATTGCATTTCAACAGAAATAACATGGACACTTTGAAACGCTACCGGTCTAATAGCCTTTGTTGATCTATGCTAAGCTAATGCTAAAAGTGCTATTGCTAAATCTGGCGAATGGTTGGTACACTTTTGAAATTGTCACAGAGGTATGGAGAATAATGACATGTAGGTTATATAGAGTGGGAGGAGTGATATTATTGTGTCCTCCATATTTGTAGCATTGCCTTGGTTACACATTAAACTGAGTGACTCCTATCCTAAGAAACTAACCAAATTATTTGGGGGGTTGTTTTCTATTTTATTAGTAATAGTATTTAACCCCAAAACAATTCAAGTGCAACTCCTGGTGGAAACTAAGAATTTAAACAAAATGGCCGCTGAACTGATGTGACATTTCCTCCCTTTCCATAAACATTTTAGACCATTTTAAACAAGATGAAGTTTGGAGAATAAACTATTAATGCTAATCTCAAATTCTTTATCTCTTGGATGTTTTAAATTCCACAAATGAGCGCATATGTTTGAAATCGAAAGTTGCATCCAGATCAGTGGTTAAATACGTTATCAATGGGACACACCGCTGTGAATCATTGACCCAGAGACGGATCTGGCAACCCACCGAGACGCTTGATTCGGGGGTGGAACATAATGATATAATCTCTCTCCCGAGCCCCAAAAAGGGCTGAACTTGTACTTGGAGAATGTGCTCCATGAATTTTAAGACTTCGGAAGAGTGTCCTGCCATGGCATCTAGCTAAACTCTCGTAAACATGTTTGTGTGGATCAGTCTCCTCGCGGGCTTGGCTCTCCTTCCCCCGCTCCTCAAAACTTTCTTCCCATATCTTTTCCAGGACTGCGTTTATATGTACAGAGCGATCATATGCGGCATACGGTTAATTGTGTACAAACGGAGAACCCCTTTCTACAGCATCGTGGACTGCTTTGTGGAAGCGGTGAAGAAACACCCTCGGAAAGCGTTTATTCATTTCGAGGGAAAGACTTTTTCTTATGAGGAGGTTGAGAAGGCGAGTAACAGAGTTGCGCATGCGCTTCGTTCGGTCGCGGGGCTCACAGAAGGGGACACTGTAGCGCTTTTCCTGCCAAACGAGCCCCGTTTTGTGTGGACTTGGCTCGGCCTGGCCAAGCTGGGGTGCCCTGCAGCACTCCTGAACTTCAACATCAGATCCAAATCACTCCTGCACTGCTTCTCGTGCTGCGGCGCGAGGGTCCTCATCGCGGCGGCCGGTGAGCTCCTGTTCTTTTTTTTTTCAGTTAGCACAGATTTCCGTTACTAAAGCGGTTGGCCTTGCTAATTTACTTAGCCATGAGCATAAACATTTTCTTTTTTGGGTTTTTTTCCGATAAATTTAGGTGATTATACCAAAATGTTATTTGTGTCAAAAAAAAAAAAAACTCATACAGAAAAATGTATTACAAAATAAGAGTACATCTGCAAGCAGTGATACGGGGCCAAGCAGCCATTTGAAAAAGAACTGGGTCAAAGGCCACCAGAAAACATATTAAGCTGAAATTAACAAACCAGATAAAACTGTTTGGCATTTTGCTAAAAAAAGCTTTTTTATAAATATTGGCCATTGTTTACAACCGTTTCCAAATTGTTTCGGTGTTTTTGATATAAGCTGAAACTGTCGTACTATTGGTACCAATTTCACATAGGCCTTATTCTATACAACTTTAAAATGTAAGTATCCTCTGACCACAAGAGTCTGCTGCAGTGAAACGTTTTGATTAGCCTCAGGGCATTGAGACGTGCCAGTTTTTGTAAAGATATGTTAATGATTTGGGAACGCAGCATTTTGGACCGATTCCCTGGTGAATTGATTGAATATGGCTCCACGGATCACCAAGGTCCAATTGTAGCGTGACTAATTTCAAAATGTTTTTATAAATAAAGTGTACATCAAAGCTTTGAGGTAGGGGTAGAGTGAGGGCAATGGGGTAGGGGATGACCAATAGGTAGGGGTAGAAAGGGGATAAAGGGGTAAGGGAGGTCTAAGGGGTAGGGGTGGGTGTTGGTGGCTGTAAAGGTTACATCCCCCTCATTTGCATACATTGGTAGACATAAGAAAACGGCAAAAGCACGGACAGTCCATTTATGGTGTTTTAACTTAAAATGTTTCAACCATAAGTAACTGAATTGGAGGTAGAAAGGAGGAAATTGCAGCATTGGTGCATGCATCCTCTGATGGTCGTTGCGTGTCTCTTGTAGAGCTCCGGGAGGCTGTTGAGGAGATCCTGCCAGCTCTGAAGGAAAAGGGCATCACTGTTTACCTGCTGTCGGATGAGGACAGTACAGACGGTCTCCAGTCGATCGGTCAAGTCATCGCAGAGGCCTCAGATGCTCCTCTGTCTCCATCTCTGAGAGCCAATGTGCACATCAGGAGTACGGCGCTGTACATCTACACCTCTGGCACTACAGGTTAATTCTGAAGCACTTATCTGCTCAATTGAAAAGACGAGCTATGGTTGGGTTTCCTGAAATGATATCTGCCCAACGTTTACTGGTTAGCTTTCCTATGACTGTCAGTAGAGAATTGCATCAACACAAAGGTCTTTGGTTCAAACCCCAGTGACGGCAAGAACTGTAAGTTGCTTTGGATAAAACTGTCTGCCAAATGCGTTAATGTAAAGTTTAATATGCTTCGAAGCAAAACTAATTAGAAGACTACTAAAGAACATTGATTTTTATGTTGTTCAAAGAATTTTTTTATTCTATGAATGCGAATTGAATGGAGTGGAATTTCTTTAACATTTTTTTTATTATACAGATTAAACTAACAAAAAAAAAACAGAAATGTTAATAACATAATTTTTTCAATATAAATTATACTAAATAAAAAAAAATGGGTAATTATAAATAATATTATTGTTTAAAAACAATTTTTCCAAAGGAATAATTTCACAAATAATTAACATGGCTCCAAACATTTGAAATACAAGCCTTTGAAAAATATTCAAATATTTATGAATATTTTATAATATTAAATATCAAAGTAATATTTTTACTTTTTTTTTTGTAATGAATGCTAATTTAATTTAAAACACAATGTTTAAAAATTCATGAATTAATCATACAATAAATAGATACTCAAGATATATTTATCACAATATTTTGAAACAATCTAGAAAATTATTTCCTAAAATTTTTCATTACAATTTGGCAAGAAGAGGCATTTCTTTCCTAATAGCCAGATTGACGTTCGTTAATAAATAAAATATAACAAGTAGTTGCATAATAATTTATTTTATACTTTTTTTAGGAAAAACATTTTATTCAAAGGAAACATTTGGAATTTAATATTTTTTTAAATAAATACATTTTATACATTTGCTGCCTGCATACAAACCAATCAAAGAAAAAACAAATGCTTTCAGTGATTATGCTGCTCATAGCTTTTGTACTCACAAAAAAAAAAAACATTTGCAGATTTTGAACCGTAAACGAGCTCAATAAATGTGTTTTGGTGACTGATCTCTCCCCTGCAGGTCTCCCCAAGGCAGCATATGTGACACACGAGAGGGTCTGGGCATCCTCGTTCATCCAGGGCGTCTGTGGAGTGACCTCAGAAGACATTTTCTACATCAATCTGCCTCTGTACCACAGCGCTGGGTTCCTCATCGGTCTCGTGGGATGCATCGAGAGAGGTACGGTGTTTCTTGAGCATTCCGAGAGTTATTTAGCAATGTTTCACTTTGAACTGTTTGTTTGCTCCAGTGACCCATCAAAGGGTACTAGTGGGTTCAATGGTGACTGATTAGAAGGGTTTTTGTTTACCGCCATCGATTTAATGCTCAAGATAAATCTCTCATGATCTGTTCAGCCTTTAAATTAATCAACAGACTGCAGTTTGAGGGTTTTTAATCACGGACTTGTAATGAATTGAGTATTTTCTTTAAGGATAACTGCTGCTTCATTATAATTTGATCTCCGCAGGAAACACGTTTGTTTTGCGGAGGAAGTTCTCGGCCTCTCAGTTCTGGGAGGACTGCAGGAAGCACAATATCACCGTGATGCAGTACATCGGGGAAACTTTACGCTACCTTTGCAACACACCCAAGGTAAGACCCTTTTAAACACATTTCTATATTAAGGAAATGGAGATTTGACATTTCCGTTCCTGAATGAGATCTTCTAGTCTGCATTTGTGCATTCCGACGAGAGGGCATCAGACCCGAGACATGGACATCTTGCTTTCAACCCATGAGATGATTGGGGTGGTTCTGCTAGTTTAAGGTGCTCTGTGGAAGTTTCTAACTAATCTGACATCTTCAAGCCTTTTCAATGGTCAGAATTTCAAGAATTTGTAAAAAAAATTACATGAAACTGTAATTAAATTTTTTTCCAGTGGTCCCCAACCATTTTCACACTTTGGACTGGTTTCATGATGTTTGCTGCCTTCTATGGATTTCTTTGTTGTGCTAAAGGTCTAGAAAAGCTTACTTGTCTTATTTGTGCAAAATAAAAAGTTTAACGGATTGCTGTAAATGAAGACTTTTTAAAATGTGGTGATGTCCGTGAAGTTTATGTATTACAGGGCAGTGTCTCAAGGGGGTACTTTTCACGGCAGCCAAATAGTTACAGAGAGGTTACCAGTGGCCATGACTCCTCTGAGCTTACACTGTTGCCGGATAACCATAAATGGACTGTTAAGAGGTTACAAGAGTTTAAAAAGAGTCAGTGATTCCAAATGGGGGGTTGTCCATGTAATAAAGTAGCTTTAAAAGTATTAAAATGGATAAACGTATAAATAAGGACATTTTCACTTTGTCGTTGCAGAGAGATGATGACCGAGAGCACCAGGTGAAGATCGCCATCGGGAATGGTGTGCGAGCAGATGTCTGGAAGGAGTTCCTGAAGCGATTCGGGAAGATCCATGTACGGGAGCTCTACGCTGCGACTGAGGGAAATGTGGGCTTCATTAATTACACGGATAAAGTTGGAGTGGTTGGTCGCGTCAATATCGTCAGCAAGGTACAAAACTGCATTTTCGTGAACCAGATTTCCTTCGAGTTTCAAATCGTTTATTGCAACCGTTTTCACACCGCGTACTGGTTTAGATTTCCTTTGAGATACCAATAAGAGATTACCAGTGTTTTCAAACGATCAGTAGCTGATTTCTGGAAAAGTTGTTTGCAACTGGAGCCTTATCAATCATCGCAAACGCCATACATGGGGTTAGGCCATTTTTAAGCCCCCACAAACAAAAATGCTCACTGTGGTACTCATTAAAAATATACTATTGGTAATAAATCTGTTTTTTTGGGCAATTTGTTGATGAAAAAAAAAATCTAATTTTTTGCCTTCTGACCATTACGTGACGAATACACTCTCCGATCCATTAGGTGGCAGCACTGAAGAGTAGCACCCCAGGTCCAACTGAGACGATGATATCAAGAAATTAATTTAATTGGTTTATTTTTACAATCTATGGTGAACATGTTAGAACTTCAGCTTTGAACAGGTCGACAAATAATTTCATTTAAGGACTGACGCGGACTGAACTCTCGGTTTGCGACTAATTTTTCGGTTTGCGACTAGCATTTTCCAGAGGCACATTTGTGGAGAAGACTTCCCTCTAATTCAAGTTGAGGTCAGGACTCTGTGGCACTCAAGTTCTTTCACAACAAACTCGCTCATCCATGTCTTTATGCAGCTTGCTTTGTGGAGCGTAATTATGTTGGGGCCATCTTTAGCAGATTTCAAGGTTTTTTTGTTACATGTTCCAGGTTTGCAAATGTTTAAAGTACTTCTGTTGGAAAAATGCTGACACTGACCACACAAAATGAAGGTTGAGTGTTTATCACAGTAACAACTTCCATTGTTCATGATGTCACTGCAACAAAACTGAAACCATCTCAGCTTTGATAAATCTTAGAGACATGGCGTTTGGTCTATTTTACTCATATTAACACAAGGGACATAATTTTTTTTTGTCACTGTGCCCTCCATAGCAACCAAACTGTGTACAATAGTAACCAGTTTGGCTCATCTATGTCTCAGCTCAGGAAAACCATGGTCAAAGTGTGTCAGTAAACTTTAGCCATTTAGTATCAATTGCTATTTTTAGTCTAACCAAAAAAACCAGTTGCGCCTTATAGCGTTAGCTTAGCCAAAACAAGATACGATGGCATCTGAAGGACTTACCCATCGCCGTACACTCGTCAAAGCAATTCAGATATTCAATGTAAGAAGCTCAAAGCCATGATGTTCTGTGAGGAAAACTAATAAACACAAGCTTAGATTTTTTTTCCCCAGTATCTTTATTACAAATGAATTGGGATTCCAACAACAAAAAAGCCATTCAGACAATATAGCAACCAATTTTGGATGTCTATTTCAGTTTTGGAAAATTACAGAGACATGGGATTTGGTCTGTTTTGCTCATATTAACGCGAGAAACTTGTTTAAGTTACTGAGCCCTCCATAACAACCTGACTGTTTACCATAGCAACCAATGTCTATATCTCCCAGATATAAACATGGATTCCTTAAATTATGTTGTGGTTAAATAGATACATTTGGAGTGGATTTAAAAAAAATGTAATCCAACGCTATGAGTTAAAAAATTTTTTTTGCAGGTTTAATCTTTTTTTTTAATTCTATATTTATGTACCAATAAATTTAAAGAGGTACATTTGTTTGCGTTGACGAGCCTGTCATTTAATTGCATTGGTGTAAAATAATTTTTACATTCGATTCTCAAGCAAATAAAAACTATTGTGTTTAAAATTAATAACATTTTTGACTTGAACTGACGTAATTTTTTTTTTACGTTCTTAAACGTGTTCATTTCTAAACTCATAATGAATATTGAGAATAAATCTAAATGCAATGAAAACAACTTCAAGATGAAACATCATGGAGAAAAGAGGGTTTGTTCATAGTCACAAATCGCAGACAGCTCCCTAGCAACCAAGCTGTTTAACCTAGCAACCAAATTTTCTGAACTCTCAGCTTTGGTAAAAACACGGGAGTTATTTCACTCTTCTGGATACAGGGAACATATTATTTCACTGGCCCTTGTATAGCAACCAGACTGGTTACCATAGCAACCAACTCATAGAGAATCATAAAGACATGGGGGTTGATTACTACCACTTATATTGGCTTGGGGAACTTTGTATGTCACTGACTTCTCCATAGCAACCAAAAATTCTACCTTAGCAAACATTGAAATTTGCTTATAAAATACTTTGAAACAGCACTTTTAGAAGAGCGATATTCACGTAGTTTAACATTTGTCTGAATAGTTGAGATCTGAAGGGGTTGTTGGTATTCCACAGGTGTTTTTCCCCTTTTCCATCATCAAGTTTGACATTGAGAAAGAAGAGCCGGTGAGGAACGCTGAGGGCTTTTGCATTCCGGTCGAGAGAGGTACGATGTTCGGTGTTGAAGAATGACCTCTGGCTGAACAGTTGTGAAACCCAGATAAAAAGTTAAACGTTAACCCTCGAGATCTTTCATGAGCGGCTGTATACTAATAAACGTCTGATGTTCGGTAGATGAAGTGGGCCTTCTGGTCGGGAGGATCACCAAGCATACCCCGTTCGTGGGCTACGCTGGGAACAAGCAGCAGACGGAGAAGAAGCGGCTCTGTGATGTGTTTGCCAAAGGTGACCTTTATTTCAACAGCGGAGATCTGCTGAGGATCGACTGCGAGAACTTCGTTTACTTTCAGGATCGAGTGGGAGACACCTTCAGGTAGTTCAGAGGAGGCACGTTTCCACAGCTGGTGAACATCTCGATGATTGAGGTTTGGTTGTGCAGGTGGAAGGGGGAGAATGTGGCCACGACTGAGGTGGCTGACATCCTCAGCATGGTGGAGTGTGTCGAGGAGGCCAATGTTTACGGGGTCAAAGTTGAAGGTATGCTTTACGGTACCACTATAGGGAAATCGTTTGGTAATTAACAAAAACACGTATGAGTCAAACACCTTCTGAAAGAAAACCGCCAGAGCTGATTCGGGTTATTACTGGAGGTACTTGAAGAACCCGTGGCTCGTCACATGCAGTAAGCTGAGAATGTTTTGTTTTGGTGAATGGAGATAGACTCTCTAAAGCCCAGTGTCCCGTAGTTACTTAATACCTCCTCGTATCTCCTGTTCAAAGCTGGGATCTTTCAGTTCCCAGATCAGTCTGAAGGGTTAGTGTTAGGCTGTAGACGTCCGTGTATTGTACAATAATTGTTTTTTTTTTAATTACGGGGAGGCGTTGTTGACATTTCTTCAGCAAAAATTACATTTTAAAATATTAATAAAGCTTATATTTTAGTTGTTTCTATTTAAATGTAAATTATTGTTGTGTTTTTCAAAGAAATTATGCATATGTAAGATTATTATTACTTTGGTTTTTATCACAAGCTTATTTCTTTGTTCTTTAAAATGTTACATTTTTTTAGAAACAATATATAAATTTGTTTTATATTTATGTCTATATTTTCGAAAGACATTAAAAAATATAATTATTTACATTAATATTACATGTTTTCCACCAAAGTCTATTATTCAAATATTTATCATTTTAAAAGAAATTCAAGCTATTGTATTTATGTTACTTAGTAAAAGAAACCTTTAAAAAATGCCATTTTAGTTAAAATGTTAAATAATATATTTTAAGAATAAAGTGTTTAAATTGTCCTTTTTTGTTTTATTTGTTTTCGCAAAAGTTTTTGTAAAAGTTTTTCATACATTTCCACAAAGGTTTTGTTAGTTTTAAAAAATATTTTTAATTTGTTTTAGCAAAGCCATTGTTAGTTTTATAATATTTTTCATTTGGTTGTTCAAAGGTGCTGCTCATTTTTTTGTTTTGTTATTTGTTTTATTATATATTTCTTTTTTTTTCCTGAAAAGTTTTGTTTCATTTTTTTAAATTAATTTTGTTTTCGCAAAGGTTTCAGAAATTCTTTTTTAGATTTGTGATTTGTTCATGCCAAGGTTTTGTTCATTTTTTTTTTGTTTAGATTTTCAGAGGTTGTTGGTTTTTTTATGTATTTCACTTGTTTTTGTAAAGTTTTTGTAAAGTAAAGTTTTCTTTACTATTTTTAGAATGATCATTTGTTTACACATTTGTTGTAGGTTTTGTTAGTTTTGTTAATTTTTGTTATTTTAATTTTGTTTTAGCAAAGGTTTCATACATTTTTTTTTAAGATTTGTGACTTGTGCAAAGGTTTTGTCAGTTTTTTATTTGTTTATGCCAAGGTTTTGCTAACTTTTTTTGTTTAGATTTTCAGAGGTTGTTAGGTTTTTTTTATATTTCACTTGTTGTCTTTACTTTTTCATAATGTTCATTTGTTTAGGCAAAGGATTTTGTAATTCAGAATATCTTAGAGGAATATTGGGAATCAGTTGGAAAACACTGAACAAACAGAGTAAACGTTATCTTGGACGTCCTTGAGGGAGCTAATGATCTGCAAATATTTGAGTGAGCCGCATTTTTGAGCAGAAAAACGTTCCCGTTGTTGTAGAAAATATTACTTTCTTAATTGATAATGAACACTGAAGACCGTTTGAGTTAGAACACAGCAAAGGCGGCTATTTATTTATCAAGATAAGCAGTCTTAACGCATTTCCTACACACGTGACTCTAACGTGGAAGAAGAACGTGGTTTAACGCATATTAAGAGCCTATTAAAAATATAAACGAACGCCAGAAGAGAAAAGAGGAAAAAGAAATAAAAGAATAGAGATAGAAAAGAAAGAGAAAGAAAGAAAAGGGAGAAACAAAGAGAGACTCCTGAGAGAGTGATCAGCTCCAAGAACAGGAAGAGAAGAGACCGAGACAAAGAGGCGCATGTGCTTTTCTAACTTCCTCCTGCTCAAGGGCGGGACTAAGTATGACGTATGCTCTAAAAAGTTTCTCAAATTATATTTCTCAATATAACCACTAGATGGAGACATTACATAGGAAAATTTCTATCACATTCCCTCCTTTTGTCACAAGACAACAAAAATAATTTTCCAAAAGTAAGATATCTAATACTGTAAATAAAAATCCGGTTAAGCAATGTATGACTATTTTTTCAATATTGTAACCCAAAATTTGTTTTCTACAATATTTTCATTAATTACTTTACTCAACGTTCTTCTTCCACTATAAAATGTTAAAACACTTCTAATAATAAACAAGCAAAATTATTAAAATTCTAATTCACTTCTCATAATAAACAAGCAAATTATAGCACACTAAAATCAAACGCAAACATGTATTAGCTAACATTCTAATTAGCATTACATGCATTACCTAAATATCCTAAAAAAACAACACATTCTTCCTTTTCCCACAACGGTATCGAAAGGTCAAGTACCTGGTATTGAGGAAAATTTTCCCCTTTCTAATTGAAACTAGCCGAGAAATCTATTTATAAATTTGTCAAGATACAGACCTTCAAACACCGTCCTGGAGTATATGAAGCCAAACATCCCCCTGTCGTTTTGTTTGACAAGAAGTAAAAGACTTTCATACCTCTAACTAATATCTATGCCGTTTGCTGTGTGTACAATGTGTTCAACAATGAAATACAAAACATAACATTTATTGCAATGTATTATTGTCCTCGTATTCGTCACAGTCTTTCTGTTTCCAATTGTCCCAAATTGTCCCAAATTTCCTTTGTTGTTTCCAGTCGTCCTAAAGTTCCTCTGAGGTTTCCAGTTGTCCCAAAGTTCCTCTGAGGTTTCCAGTTGTCCCAAAGTTCCTCTGAGGTTTCCCTTTCCCAAAGTTCCTCTGATGTCTCCAGTTTCCTGGACACACTAAAATGATTGATTACCAAAAGAACAATTTCTCAATTCGGAATGTTTTCTAAATCATCAAATATTGCATTCCATTCCTCATCCATCATTTTCACCATTTTATATCCTTCCATTGTGATGACCAAAGTGACAGCCTTTTGCAACAAGGTCGAGATGCATCACAAAAGACAAGGCAGGCAGATGATGATCAGCAAGATCATAAATATCACCAGGGCAATCGTTTACATCATCCAATGGAACCATCCACTTCCCAGGTTTAAGAACCATGAAAACCATGAATTATCCACTGCTGTATTACTATAGAATTTTTCATGTGTTGTATTATGTTTGATATATTCTTGGATTCGTCTGGGATATTGAAACAGCAAGAAATACATAATAATTTACAGACTCCTCCCTTTTTCTGCTGTAAGAATATCCAAAGCCAGTCTATTTTGAATACCCGCATCTCTAATGTTTCTCATTTCATTATTGATAAATCGTAACGCAACTTCAGTATCATTAGCTAAGGATAACATACTGTAAGCTAACCCATTGATTTTATTCAACGCCATTGTCGTACCACCTCCTAGAAATAAAGACCATCCTATGTTCGCTGCCGGTGACGTCCATAGATCTGATAAAACATACCCATTAAATCTTGGTATTCTATTTATGTCTCTTTTGCACGTGAGTTTTCAATTGAACCATCCTGTATTAGAACTGATGTACCCGTCGAGAGTAAGGCAGCATAACAACACCCTCTCCATTTCTGAGGAAGTTGATGATATGCTCTCATACCATATACCCATACTGCAGCCAGTAGTTTGAATCTAATTTTGAAAATGGATAATAGAAATCAACAGTTATTCCATTTTTATCTAGAATTGAACATTGTTCTGTGTTATTCTTTAAGGTTATTTTCAAGTTGCATTGTAATAACCCTACGTCATATTTTCCCTCCTTTGAACATATGCACACTTTTGCTTTTGTTGTTGTTACTTCAAAACTTAGTTTTGAATACATAGGTTTATCAGTAGAACAATTAGTTTGAATGTTGTCTAAACTCATTTTATTTTTAATTGCTTCTCCCATTAACGTTATAATAGCCATAGCTTTGAGAATTTTACATTGATTTTGTTTTACTAGATCAATAGTAATTTGCTCTGTCTGCCATTCCTGATTCATCTGCAAACATATCCAACAGCTTCGGTTAAGGTTTAAACTTTCATGTTGAAGTAATGCTAACGCACAAGCATGATTTCTCTCACATCTTATTTTAGCTATTTTTACCTGTTTTGCATCTTTTGATAATTTAGTAGTTTTCATAACTTCCACTCTATTTGTTATATCCAAATCACTAATAATTTGATCAGGGTTTGGAATTAAATCTATTATTTGTTTTAACGCTGGGGTAGGAATTTGTTGAATCACTTCAACATCAACTACCATCTCGTATGAATCTGATGTGATTTGTTCTGTCACACACCAGAATTTACCCGCATCTGCCTTAGTTACTCCTGTCAGAGTAAAAGTGACCAAGCTTCCATTTTTGTTCCATGAACATCCCCTGGTCTATGAATAACCAGTAAATGAAAAATACTCACAAGGATGTTTGCAGAGGTAATAAATCCAAGGCCATAGGTTACCTTCGTTGATGTATCTGGTAACACATTCTACCTTTCCTTCAGATTCCTCTTGCAGGTGACTCTCTTGCAGATGTCGATCGCTCAAGTCCACCTCCCTTATGAACCACAAAAACAAAAACTGATCCAGGTCAACTTAAACTCCATTACTGGTTATCGATACCTATGTTCTTTTAGCAGGCTCCTTCATCAAGCTCTTCAACAGACTCCTTCACTAGACTCCTGCAGCAGGCTCCGGAACCTTTCTGCAGTGACTAGCATGCACCCAAGTAGCTCTTTCTGCTACTTTCACTGCTGTCTGTGTTGTAAGAAGAATTTGGAAGGGTCCTTGCCAGCGTTTAGATTGCCAGTTTTTTCTTCTAAAATCCTTCACCACCACCCAGTCTCCAGGTTTCAGATCGTGAAGGTCCACTTGTGTCAGTTACTGTTCTGTGCAGAGAATTCAGAACAGAAAACAAGTTCATACAATACACAAGCATTTCATCTTCACATTCGCTAGTCAATGTTCTCGGAGGACCTGAATGTCCAATGCCAGTATTAGCTGGTCTCATCATAATTTCAAAAGGACTCAATTGTGCTCGACCCCGGATTCTCGTTCTCATATGTAAGAGTACGAGAGGGAGAGCTTTTACCCATGTGAGCCCTGTTTTCCTCAAAACACTTCACTAGCTTGTTCTTGAGAGTTCCATTCTCTCTTTCTACTGCACATGTACTAGCAGGATGATGAGCACAGTGATGTTTCAGATCAATACTCACCAACCATTTGAAGTGCATTGTTCACAAATGGAGTAGCATTATCACTGGAAATCCGTTGTGGTATTCCCCATCTAGGAATCACCTCAGCAAACAACGATTTTGCCACTGCACTTACATTCTGTTTAGCTGTAGGGAATGCTTCAACTCATTTTGAAAACATATCCTAAACAATTACTAAACAATATTTCTTTCCTTCACTTGGTGTTAACTCAATGAAATCCATTTGCAAATGTTCAAAAGATCTGTTTGGTTGTGGGTGAGCAGCTTGCATCATCTTAACACCTCTCCCAACATTATTTGTAGCACAAATAACGCATCGTTCACAAAAGTTCTGAGAGTATATTACAAAACCTTTCTCATACCAGTGTTGTCTCAAACTGTCTATCATTGCCATTTTTGAGGCGTGATCTTTCCCATGTACTATCTTAGCATAGTATGGAAAAAATCTTTTAGGCAAACATGGTTTTCCATTCGGCCCAGTCCAGATGCCCTCTATCAATGTACAACCATGTTTCCTCCATACCTCTTTCTCTTCATGAGGAACTCCAGATTGTAATCCTGCAATGTCTACTGTAGGAGTACACACCTTAGTCATGATGGGAACAGACATCACCTTTCTCGCTGCACTCTTTGCTGCTGCATCTGCTCTAGCATTACCCTGTGAAACAAAATCTTCTGCACCAGAATGAGCTTCACATTTACATACAGACACTTCCTTAGGTAACAGAATAGCATCCAACAAGTTAGAAATTAGCATATGATGTGGAATAGGTTTTCCTGATGATGTAAGGAAACCTCTATGCTTCCATAAAGTTCCAAAATCATGAACAACTCCAAACGCATATCGACTATCAGTATAGATAGTTACACGTTTATCTTTAGCCAAGTTACAAGCTTCAGTCAAAGCCACCAATTCAGCAGCTTGAGCAGAAAAATATGACTGAAGAGATGCAGCTAGTAATGTCTCATGTTGTGTAAATACCGCATATCCTACACAGTTCAACCCAGTCTCCCCACTTCTGTAAGCTGATCCATCCACAAAAATCACCATCTCAGGATTCTGTAGAGGTATCTCCTTCAGATCAACCCTAGGAGAACAAACTTCATTCCACCACATCAACACAGGAATGCGCTTCACCATCAAACTCTGTTGGCAAAAGAGTTGCAGGGTTAAGCACATTACATCTTTTCACAGTTATGTTAGGCATTTCCAACAAAACAGTATTATACCTCAACCATCTCGCCGCTGTCATATGAGCTGTTTTTTTGTTCTAATAACAGTTGCGAGACAGAATGTGGTACGAGCAGTGTCAACTCACCATACCCAACAATGTCTTGTGAGGCATTCACTGCTTTTTCAGCAACCGCGACGAAACGCAAGCATAATGGAAGTTCTGCAGCAACAGGATCCAATTTTGAGGAGAAATAAGCAACCGGTCGTAACTTACCTCCATGATCCTGCAATAACACAGATGTCATGCATCCATGTTTTTCCATTCACTGTTTGAACAAAGTGTTTGGTAGGATCAGAAAGATCAAGAGTTGATGTAAAAGCTCCTTTTAAGTCCTGAAATACGAGTTCTGCTACTGGTGTCCAAGTAATAACACTGTTCGGCAACAAAACTTTTCCATGGATGATTTCACTTAGAGGAGCCTCTAAGCAAGCAAAATTTGGAATGAAAGTCCTGCAATAGGAACATATTCCTAGAAAAGACAAAAGTTGCTTCTTTGTCGTCGGTTTCAGAATGTTCTCTATTGCCTCCATTCTACTCACCTCCAGTTGTTTTCTTTTGTTTTGAGATCAAATGACTCAAAAAAACTTTACTTCCTGTTGAACAATTCACTGCAATTTAGAAATACTTGCCTTGTGTCCATCTTGTGCTAGATGTTTCAACAGTTTCACTGTGTCTTCTTCACATTGCTTCTCTGTTGGGCTTGCAATCAGACAGTCATCAATGTACTGTAAAAGTACTGATCCAGAACCTAACTCTAAACTCTCTAAACTATTTCTAAGATTGTTGAAGATTCACAGTACCCTTGACACAGGCTTTTCCTTCAAAAAGAAAAACAGACCCAAAATTGACCGTCAATATCCACACACACAAAAATAAAAAACATTGGCCAGATCCACCACAGAAAACCATTCACACTCAGAAAGGATAGAAGAAATCAAAGATTGAATATTTGGTATATTCAATGTTCTCGATATTACCGCATCGTTTACAGCTCTTAAGTCTTGCACAAATCTCCATCGTTCAGGTTCTCCCATTGCCTGAAAATATAAGTTCTCACAGGAGAATTATTTGCATTGTATAATTACAATATCACATTTAAAACTCATCAAATTAATTTTCTTTTATACAGTAATATTGCTCAGAGTTTCTCTCATCATTAAATACTTGTTCAACATCTGTATTAGTCAAATCTATTGTCTTCCTCATGAGCATTCAAGTTACTGCTTCTTCATCTCTCTGTAGTCATCATAAAACCCCCACTATCTCCTCTAGCACTCACTTTGGAACTTTTGTCGCTGGGGGAAGGGTTTTCCTTTGTTATATCAGCCATTTTGAAATTTGGAAAGAAAAGCAGGAAGAGGACCATGTGGTCTTCTTGAATAGCTTCTTCACTTTGTATGGTTTTAAGAGTTTTTTATCACAAAAATCAAGCTTTTCACTTTAAAAGTATATTAAGTCAAAGATTCTTCTCATTATTACGTTGCATAAGTTTCATGTTCAGATAGTTTAGTTACTTTTTAGAGCGCTTTTTTATTTTTGCTGTGCGACTTTGCTGTGCTCCAATCCCATCTCTTTCTCGATGAACATTATCAAGTCTCTTAATATCTCAATAATATTTAATCACACGCACCCTCACCACAAATTATTTCACTCAGAGAAATAATCTATGTCGCATGAACTCTTTTCACGCATAAAGACAATATCAAACGTAACCTCGCGGAGAACTCTCTCTAGAGTTACACTCCTATTACGTTGACCAAGCGATTTATTACGTGCTACTCAAATTATCACTAGAAGATAACGCAATGTTTGTTCGTCTCTTAAAGTAATAATCCGTACGCAGAGTAACATATAATTAACCCTTTATTCCGGAATACACATCGCATACATGGACCATGCTTTACTTCAAAATCTTATGCGTGAGAAAAAATCAATAACTGAGATATTAGAATTTTACTCGCCTTTGAATCCAACGCTGAACAGATGTATGCTGATCGGCCAAATCAGACGTCTCCTCTGTCCAGAAACAGGAATTCCATTCATGCACGTGACTGCTCACGTCGCATCAGACGAGATCCTCATTCATTCGACCCCAAAAAAGTGTTTGGTTTGGTTCGAAGTCTCCAGGAACGCCAAATTGTTGTAGAAAAATATACTTTCTTAATTGATAATGAACACTGAAGACCGTTTGAGTTAGAACACAGCAAAGGCGGCTATTTATTTATCAAGATAAGCAGTCTCAACGCATTTCCTACACACGTGACTCTAACGTGGAAGAAGAACGTGGTTTAGCGCATATTAAGAGCCTATTAAAAAATATAAACGAACGCTAGAAGAGAAAAGAAGGAAAAAGAATATGTAGAAATATAAAAGAAGAGAAAGAGAGAGAAAGAAAGAAAAAGAGAGACTCCTGAGGGAGTCACACACACATGCTCCTCACATGGTGGGTAAGAGAGAGAGAGAGACCAAGAGAGGCGCATGTGCTTTTCTAACTTCCTCCTGCTCAAGGGCGGGACTAAGTATGACGTATGCTCTAAAAAGTTTCTCAAATTACATTTCTCAATATAACCACTAGATGGAGACATTACATAGGAAAATTTCTATCACACCTCCCTTTGTTTGAATGAAGCTTCCAATGTTTTTTGCGTCTGGCCTGGCTTGTCCTTCTCTTTGGTTGCTTGTGGCAACACGACACAACTTCCTGTGTTTACATTCTGAGCAGCGAAGAAGAATTGATTTCCGCTTTGCAGCGATAAGCAAAGCTAGCGGGTATAACTAGGTTATGTTTATGAAAATGGTATCGGATCGGTACGTGGACTCAAATACTCGCCGATACCGATGCCGGATTTTTTTGTGGTATCTGCAGCATTTTCGATACTGGTATCGGAATCGGAACAACTCTAATTATAACGCTTTCTTCTCTCACAGGCTCTCTGGGTGTTGTCTGTCTAGCGCTCATTGTGAAAGTCTCAGTTCATCTCTACGATCATCACACTCATCTCTGAGAAAACTAGACCTCAGTAACAATGATCTGCAGGATTCTGGGGTCACGTATCTCTGTGATGCTCTGAAGACAACAGAGTGTTGCCTGCAAAATCTGAGGTCCGTCTGTTACTCTTAAATATTCTGTGTTTCGGATATATTGCACTGATGGTTAGCAGTGCACAGCCATTAGAATTCTGAAGGTTTCATGGCAGTTTCTAATTGAGGCGTTTCTATACACTCAAGTTTGACCTATAAAATCATGTATAAACACCCTTTTAAACTCTCTCTCCAAAGATCCATGCCTCCCCAAGACTTTCAGGTACTCGGGTACTTTCTCCCCAAACCTTGGCATCTGCACAGAAGTTGCTGCCTCCCCAGAAGTCAGCACCTTGATAACCTCTAAGCTGTTATTAAATAATACGCATTTAAATACATATTTGCTCAATCTACAAAATATATGGCTGCTGAGTCTTTATTTCCACAGGAACGTCAAGTTCAAGTAGGCTTTTATTGTAATTTCAACCACATACAGTGCAGTACAGTTTCCCCAGGACCGAAGTACTACATCAAACAACATAGAGAGAGTGACTGAGACCCCAATTTTAAAGGACCAGTGAGGCACGTGTTTGGTGATTTAATATCACTCAGATGGGTATTTAAGCCCAGTGAAACCTATCCTCATTCTGTCTTTTCTGAGGAGCCGAACCCACTTACCTCTTGGCACCTCAGATCACTGACCTCAAGGAAATGCCAAAGGGATATGTCTCCATTCCCTCCTTAAGTAATCTATACATTCCCTTTCAGTCGTTCTTGGAGACGTATGTCAGAGACTGACTGATGAAACCCTGTTTAAAGGGACCCAAACTTCTTTCAATAAATTGTATGATGTACTTCAAAAAGGGAAGGGGGGTGCCTCGAGGGGACCCTCCACATCAGATGCCGGAGGGGTGAGGAAGGAACAAACCTGATTGTGACACTTTCAAAGGCCCTGCAAGCTACACCCACACAATTTCCTCATTAGCAGATGTCTTACCTTTGCCGTTTTTTCAACAAACGTTATTTCCATAGCGATAAAAGTCTGTTTGTTGTTATATCCGGTCGATATACTCCATTTTGGCTCTTTTCTGTAATAACGTGACCAAATATGGAAACGTGTCCTGTGATTCGTCGGGTATCCTGTCAGTCTCAAAATGGTAGATATCATTGGATTCTACAGATTCAAAGCTTTTCAATGAGGTATAGAGCTCCCGGATTGGACAGATGGTCGGGGGGTAGGGACACGCGGAAGTTCCAACGTTGGAAGCACTGTGAATGGGACGTTACGCAAAGCGCAGGAAAACAGCTCTGCGCTCGCATAACATGACCAAATATGGAAACACTCCCCGTGTGTAAAAACAGTCCTCTCCACGCTCCATGTCCTGTGATTCGTCGGGTACCCTGTCCGTCTCAAAAGGGCTTCCACCCCCTTTTTACAGCGTTTCTTTAAGAGTTTTTTGCTGAAATCATATCCCGTAAGCAAGAAAAGAAGACCAGGAACGTAGCGGAAGCTTTGGACAAGATTTTTTCCATATGTCAATTATTGCGCCAAACTGTGCCAACATGGATTACACCTGAACTTTGTTCAACCAAAACCTGTACAGAATATTAGTTTCTTGTAGTATAGACACCAATGCTTGTTTTCAAACAGATCCACATATTTATCATGTCTGTCCTTCGATGAGAATTACCCTTGGCACCCAGTACTAAACAACCGTTGTGTAGTCAAGCTGCAGGGTAGGCAACACTCTAATCTTTCGGTGTTTAGTGATAAGTTGTAGTTCCTCTCAGTTCGCTTTGGGTAGGTTTCACTTGGCTTAAGTACCCAGGTAATTACTAATCACCCACACCTGCACAATGATGCATTGCAGACCCAGTCCCTCTTCCAGGAATCGTTCCCATCAGTCGGTCTCTGACATGTCCCCGAGATATACTTTTAACCTGCACAATACAATACAGGAATGCCCTTTTGACCAGCTCGCTGTGCTTTCAACCACTGTGTACAGATGTATGTCCTTTCTCTAAGTAGTATAAGAACTTTAAATTGGGTTTTTAAATTGTTCGCCTAATGTAGTCTCAGCGGGTTTAGTTGGGAATTGTGGTAGATTTGGCATAGAATCTTTTAAAATGCACATTAACGTGTGTTTTGGTTTTATTGTTTATCTTTTGTCTAGACTGGCAGGTTGTCGATTAACTGGCCTGTGTTGTGAGAGTTGGTCTTCGGTCCTACAATCATCAAATTGTTGTCTACAAAAGCTGGACTTGAGTAACAACGACCTGCAGGATTCAGGAGTCGAGCGGCTCTGTGCAGGATTGAAGAGTCGCAACTGTCACCTGAGGACACTGAGGTTTGAATCTATTTCCTCTAATGTTAACATCCCTTTTCCTTTATGACAATCCCTATAGCATAGCAACCAATATTGCACATCTCCTTTCCAGCTTAGGAACATCGTAGAGACATGGAGCTTGGTTTGTTTTACTTGTATTGACATGGGGAATGTCATATTATGTCACTGGCCGCTCCATAGCAACCAGACTGGTTACCATAGCAACTGGTTTTGCAGAGCTCTTTCTCAGCTTAGGAAAAGAGACATGGGGGTTGGTTTATGTAACTCATATTGACCATGTTTTTCACAACTAGAAAATAAGGAAATAAACTGCATTCTTTTAGCAAGAACCACTGAAGTCCACTATTTGCATATTACACATAACAGTGCAAAAAAGAATGAGTTGAAAAATGATGAATGTTTCTATAAAGCACTTTTTTCAAAACTAGAAACGTAGATTCACTTTACCAGAACAATAACAACAGCTATTGTTCAAAGCAATGAAGAGCTTATATCATGTCTCTGTTTCACTGTCCTTCACCTGTTCACTCCATCTCTTACTACCTTGTGTATTTATGCACCGCTATTCCTCGTCCTTTATTGTTTAATGTAACGGCATGTTTCAATGCTCCTGGTTCCTAAAGTTATTGTAAACAAAGCTTGTGTTTGTCCCATTCGGTCGCTCTATCTGGTCTCTCAGTCTGTTCCATCTGGAGCAATATGACCGTTTTCTCTTGAAGAAATGTTACATTGTTAGATCTCATACTTGTGTGGCACAGTGGCGCAATGGGTAGCACCGTGGCCTCTAATTTAGAAGGTTGCCGGTGACCTTCCTGGGAGGAGTTTCCTCCGGATACTCTGGTTTCCCCCCAGGAAACAGGCTTCCGGTTAGTTATTAAATAATCTAAATTCCCCTTGGGGCGGATATAGCTATACCATGTGAGCATAAAATATTTTTGATCTCAGAGGCACCTTTATTCTTTTGAAAAAATCAACAAAAACACTTTCCCTTCATCTATTATAAAAACTGCTTCTTAAGTTTGGTTCTAAGGATGTAGTTTACCTCCGCACACTGAACTGAGCAACCGTTACCAAGTAGTAAACTTCTTTGCGAAACGAGTATTGTGTAGGATCAACTAGCATCTTTTTCTCAACAAAATAAATACAGAGCGTGATATCATGGCAATTCCTGTAAAACTATTCTGCATGCCCACAGATGTGTCCAGGTTTTTCTAAAATGAGTATGAAGCAATAGCAGTGATGGGCATTGATCTTCTCAACTTGTTTGTTCTGCTATAGGTTAGTCATCTGCAATTTCACGGCTCAGTCCTGTAAATGCTTGTCCATAGCCCTGAAGTCATCAAACAGTCTGCGAGAGTTGGATCTGAGTAACAATGACCTGCAAGATTCCGGAGTGCAGCATCTCTTTGAAGCGCTGAAGACTCCGGGCTGTCTGCTGAGCATACTAAGGTACCGAAACCTGGGAAGGACTCACAATTAAGCTCGCCACCAGGCAGCACCAGTTCTGACGATTTCAAAATATTACTTATACTGGACTGCATACAAATATTCTTTAGCCTATTTTCACATAGGTAAAATTAACTAAAGCTAATTATTTTAGTATTAAAATATGTAGATTGAAGCACAGGTAGGACACCTGTTCTGTGGATGTAGAAGTGTACAACATCGAAGTAAAATAGACAAAAATGTGTTTCCTAACAAACAACCCATGGATCGCAGCAGCAGCTCCAGATGAGAATTCATAGAGAGGTGTAATCGATAACGGAAGAGAAGCAGGGAAACCCGATGTCCAGGCCTGTGCGTTGTAAACGCATTAATGTGAATAAACGAATCTGAATTCATCAACATTCATGTTCGTTTTTAGGTTGTCTGGCTGTATGGTGACTGAGGAAAGCTGTGATCACGTGTCCTCGGCTCTGGCATCAAACAGACACCTGACAGAGCTCGACCTGAGCTTCAATCACATGAAAGAAACAGGAGTGTTTCCTGGTTTCCAGAGAGACCCACACTATGCTCAGGTCAAACTCAAGTAAGTTTAAATCAAACCCCTCATTGCCACTGTACAAAGTGCCAGAGTAAATAATCACCAAACACTGCTGTTGGAGCTTCACCAAAGATATAAAATAAAATATTCCCAGCAGCTAAATGTACAAAAGATAAAACTGTTCAATAAACTAAAGATATCGTTTTAGCTACGCACGCACAAATACCCGAAAAAAATCTTCCCTGTTTAGGATTTACAGTTTCTTCTGTATAACCACATCGATGGTCAGTGTGTGATGATGCGAGCTCCAGCAAGTTGTGCTTTGTTGCGCAGGGCAGTTGCTGTGGCACAGAGGTGAAAGAAAGCCACAGCTTTTCTCTCTCGACCCAAGGGAACCTCGCTTGTTAAACTTTAGCTTTCCACATGTCCTATATTAACCTCTTAAGCCCAAGAGTCCCCGGTACACCTTGTGCATTGCATTTTCGCTCACAGTTCACTAACCCTGAGACTAACCCACACATATTAAATACCGTTGTGCTCAGCGGAAACTTCTCTAAAAACGTATCTAATTCAATTTCATATCCGTTAACCACAGCTCGAACGCCATGCAAATAAACAACAACATGTCCGGATTATAATTCATGACCAAGTTTTTGTTTATGTGAGATATGTATCCAAAATATAAACGGAAACACCAAAACCATGGCATCAAATGAAAGCTAACAACCAGCAGAATCCAGCGATATGCAACCCATTTACATGGCGCAAAGTATTTCAGACCAGGGAGCGAAAGTTCCTCGAAAAAAACGCCAGCAAAAACAAAGCAAGCATGTAAATCTTGTCTTACCCTACCGTTTTTTCAAAAAAAGTTATTTCCATAGCGATAAAAGTTTGTTGTTATATCCGGTCGAAACCTTCGCGGAAACTCTAAAAAGCAGTCCTTTCCACGCTCCGTGTCCTGTGATTCGCCGGGTATCCTGTCCGTCTCAAAAGGGGGGATATCATTGGATTCTACAGATTCAAAGCTTTCCAATGAGGTATAGAGCTCCCGGATTGGACTGACGGTCGAGGGGTGGGCACACGGGGAAATTACAAGGCTGGAGGCGGTATAAATAGGAGTTTACGCATGGCGCACAGTGACAGCGTAAATGGGCTTCCACCCCCCTTTTACAACGTTTCTTTAGGAGTTTTTTTGCCGAAATAATGTCCCGTAAGCAAGAAAAGAAGACCATGAACGTAGCGGAAGCTTTGGACAAGATTTTCTCCATATTTCAATTATTGTGCCAAACTTTGCCAACATGGATTACGCCTGAACTTTGTTCAATCAAAACCTGTACAGAATATTAGTTTCTTGTAGTATGGACACCAAACTTGCTACAGATGTCCTTCACATGTAGTGGTTACAATTGATTGTGTTTATTTGCTTCATTACAAGTAAAATAAGGAGAAATTAGAGGAAACATGTAGTTTTTTTGGGGGCGGAGTTCATTTTTTGGCCGATTCAACATCAATTACTCTTACCCAGTGTTCTTGACTGTCAAATTAACTCATCCACACCACCCCCCAAGAACCCATCTTCATTTTGATACCAAGATTTGCAGTTTAGACCTTGTAAAAGCTGAGAAATGCCTTGTAAAGTGAAGGTATAGGATTTTCGGAAAATAGGCTTTAGGGCTTAAGAGGTTAACTTTAATATCTAGAGAACTCCGGTGAATGTATGGCAGCTGATTAAATGACCGTTGCTGTGGACATATTGCCACCTAGCGACGATGCAGATCATTGCTTTTTAGTTTTCCACAAAATATTGTTACAATAAATGATACAAACAGTGTTTATATATGAATATTGGTTATGGGAAATATGTGATATGGGGGGGGGGGGTTTCTTAGAGCACAGCGGGAGGGGAGAGATCTCGCATGGTTTCGGTGAATCGTGGTGTGCTTCTTTAGTGCACTTTGCATTGTGGTGCTTAGGGTTTAATGATGTGTTTACTAATGTTAAACTTTATGCTCAGGCTGAAATATTGCGCGTTTCTGTGTTCAGAAACGAGATTCTCAGGAGTTTTGTTTATTTTTGCACTAATTCAGCCAGACTTTATTTTGTAAAAAAAGAATCATTTACAAACACCACTGTGTGAAAATATGTGGTCTTTTGCGTATATTTAATAATAAAACTTTCCCTGGAATGGCTTGTTTTAAATAAAATATCTGATGAATATTAATTCTTCATACAACGAATCAAAGTAATTTTAATTAAATCAGTCGCTAATCCCTGAAAGATTAGCGCAAACCCTGCTTCAGGAAAGCTGCATTTTAAAAGTCGATCTGCTCTTTAACATCGATTGTCGTCGCCGTTGGCGGCACAGTTTTGATAAGTAATGTTCTTCTGGCAATGCCTAGTTCTTGTTAGCCATAGACTTTTTCATGTTTCAATGCTGTGTTTTTTTACAGTCTGGATCATGACGGAGGATGTAGGATTCAGGAGGGACTTCGGAAATGTATGTCAATGAACAAACCAATGCAAACAGCTTTATCTTGAATCGTTTCTTTGATTCATACGCTCTCTTCTTCTTCTTATGTTCAGATGCCTGTGACCTAACACTGGATCCAGTCACAGCAAACAATCATCTCATTCTGTCTGCTGACAACACAAAGGCTTCGTACATGGAGGAAGTGCAGCCGTATGACGATAACCCGGAGAGATTTAGCGGCTACCCACAGGTCCTCTGTCGGGAGAGTCTTTCTGGACGCTGTTACTGGGAAGTTGAGGCAGCTGGATATGCAGTGATTTCCGTGGCATATAAAGGAATATCCAGGAAAGGATGGAATGAATTCTCAGAGTTTGGATACAATGGGAACAATAGAAATTCCTGGTGT
>SRMA01025990.1:0-21561 GCA_007224835.1 Danionella cerebrum
CTGTGCCAACATGGATTACGCCTGAACTTTGTTCAATCAAAACCTGTACAGAATATTAGTTTCTTGTAGTATGGACACCAAACTTGCTACAGATGTCCTTGACATGTAGTGGTTACAATTGATTGTGTTTATTTGTTTCGTTACAAGTAAAATAAGGAGGTTTTAGAGGAAACATGTAGGTTTTTTTTAGGCGGAGTTCATTTTTTGGCCATTCCAACATCAATTACTCTTACCCAGTGTTCTTGACTGTCAAATTAACTCATCCACACCACTCCCCAAGAACCTATCTTCATTTTGATACCAAGATTCGCAGTTTAGACCTTGTAAAAGCTGAGAAATGCCTTAAAAAGTAAAAGTATAGGATTTTCTGAAAATAGGCCTCAGGGCTTAAGAGGGTAATACACGTGGCAAGTTTGATACTGATTGGATATTGCATGGCTGAAATGTAAACTTCGTTTTTAAGGACACCCTGCGCACATAGTTTGACAAAGTCCAAAAAGCTTTGCAATTTAGCATTGTATATGCCTTAATATAAGGCTGATGTAGTTTGGAGATGAACAGATCCAATCTCTAGTAGGATTTAGTTAAAGTATGGGAAATTTCCAGTTTTTTAAGGTTTTTACAAACAAACTGACTTCCTGTTGAGGTTGGAAACTCACTCTAATGCATCACTTTGAGGAAACGACACCATTGCTCTGAACTGACACATGACAGCATGACATAAGTGTCATTGAACCACGCAATTTACATTCACAAACACTGAGTTTGTTCCAGTCACATGCTGTTAGCCGCTTATAACTTCTCACCAAATATCTCGTAGTGGAAACCCATATAAAACAGCCCTAATCCAAGAAGAAAACACAACAGTCTTTCGGCATTTTTGGGATCCATTGTGGATGTTTCCTGATTTCATGTTACACTCTTTATTATGTCATCAAAAAGGTAGCATGGAAAATCAAGCAGACAGAACTGAACTGTGTCGAGCCGCACCATGGCATGCAGTGGAAAAGTTTAATAATAATAGCTAATAATAGGCTTCTTTGTAGGTTTTAACCCTTTTACTTAAGTATTCCACATTTTAAACATGTGCTTCAAACACACCGTGAAATATACTCCATGTTGCCTCTAGGTGGCGCTTTATTATTTATATGTGGAATGTTTTCATTCATTTATTTTCCAACCCGCTTGTACCCTTTTTGGGGTCACGGGGTCTGCACATCTCCAGCGCACATTGGGCGCACATTGGGCACACAGGTCCCGAGTCCATCAGAAAGTAGAATGTTTTTAAAAATTGTAAAAAAGCTTCACAGTTTAACATTCTATATGCCTAAACATAAGACTGAAGGAGTTTGGAGATAAACTGAGAAAATCGAGCTCCTCAAATGAGCAAAAGTGGCCATTTTTAGAGATTTAGCAAAATAACCAACTTCCTGTCAATTTTGTAAACATGATCTTTATTACTTTTATTTACGTCTTGGTACTCCACACATGTTTTCGACTGTGAAATCTAACTTTTCACCAGTTCTGAGGTGTGTGCAAAATTCAGTGAATTTCTGAGTATGTTTCAGGTCCTCAAAAATATTTATGGGTAATAGTGAAACGTAATTTATTAACCAGCATAAAATTCAGGTGGTCCATTGGCGTTTCAAGCAAATGTACTTATGTACTGAAATTTTAGACATCGCCTAATGTTCAGGTCACACCCTTGATAAGAATAATAAAAGTGACATTTCTCTCTCTCTCTCTCTCTCTCTCTCTCTCTCTCTCTGTCTCACTACAGCGGAGCTTGGGGATTACGACCCATACAAACACACAGCTGGCTACGTTTCTGAGTATCGATTTGTTCCAGACCAGAGGGAAGATCTGGAGGAGAGCATTGAGCAGATTCACAAAACACTGATGTGAGAGACTCACGTAACATCACATTTCATTCAGAGTATTCAGTATATATTCAACTTTATTGTTCCTGCAAACACTTATCAACTGTGGAAATACAGGAATAATAATGCTCTGTACAGAAAGGATGAGAAACATGTGTGAAATGGTCGTCCAGATGGTCCATTGGATTATTTTCTGTTTTAAATAAAGACAAGGCTATGATTGCAGTTTTTCAATGTAAGGTACCTGCTATGGCTACTCCTTTATTTACAATTTCGGGTGGAGATGTTCATAACTCTGTGCTTGTGGGCAGCCGGCACAGTTGCTTCTAGCATCAACAGTATCCGCTATACTTACAACTTTTTGAACCCACTCCACATTACAGACTGCAGAGAACAAAATTGTACATATATTTGTATAGATTACATGTGCATCCTTCTAGAATCAGAGCTTTAGGAGTGCTAAGCCCCTGCTAAGGTGTATGAAAGCCTCTAAAAACAACAAAAAATGACTGGTATCTAACAAACAAAAAAATACTCTAAAAATGCACTATGATCTGCCAGACTTGGTTCTATGGCAGATCACAAGGGGAACGCTTTTGTACCACTTCACATCAAATTCTACTGCCAAGATCTTCCAGCTTAACCCTTTTTTCAGTGTTTTTTGCTACTTTACAATTTTCTCTCATAATTTAAAGGTTTTTTGTGGCAACACTTGCTATCATTTTATCATTTATATTTTTTGACAAATATGTTTTCAAGACATTAAGAAATAATTCCACTTCCAACTTGTTTGAAAAATACAATTAATAAATGAATACTATTTAAATATAGTATTAAATTTGGTCATTTTCTGCAAAAATCAAAACTGTTTAGACAAAATAAAAATGTATAAATCCCCCCAAAAAAGCAAAGACAAGGTCAAAACAATGTGATGATTTTATCAAAAAACAGACAAACTGTTACAAAACCTATACACAATATACACCTATACAATACACTAGTCCAAGGACTTTTTGTTTGATTGTCCTTTTTTGAAAAACAAACAAACAAAAAAAAACACAAGCTATATCACAGATATTGTACTTCCAAAGGTTATTCCTTTTTTGCCAATAAATGGTACTGATGACATATATTTGGGGTCTAAAATGAAACTGAAAGATGAAACATTTTCTTTTTGTTTTTGAATTATGTTGCGAATTTTGTCATAACTATTGTATTATTTCAAAAACATCAAAACTAATGACCTTTTTGAAACCTACACAATATATATATATATATGATGTGAAAAAATAACAGGTGGTGTAAACAAACAGCACTCATTGATTGGCACACACACTAGTAGATTTACTATGAATAAACAGCCAGAAATAAGCATGGTAGTTACACAAAAATCAATGCACATTTGCAGAGGTGGAAAGTAACGAATTACATTTACTCACGTTACTGTAATTGAGTAGGTTTTTTGTTTATTTCTACTTTTTAGAGTAACTTTTAAATTTTGTAATTTTACTTTTACTTAAGTACGTTTTGATGTAAGTATTGTACTCAACTACATTTTAAATCCTATCCGTTACTGAGTAAAAATAAAAAATAAGTAAAATAAAAAAAATAATAATTGTGTGTGGAGGGAAGGAGGGGAGCGCGCGCCGGAAACTACAGCTTGATGCGCGGGAGAACAAACGCAGTGCGCTAACTCAAGAAAGATGTAAACCGAGATGAAAGTGAAATGCTGCTGAATTTGAATTCTTCAGAAACAAACCCATGGACATATTTACAAGTACACTTTGAGTTTAAGAGCAAGAAAGGCAACAGCTTTATTATGCGTGTAAACTTTGTTTGCCCAAGACGACTGAATTGGCAGCTTACAAAAGCTCAACATCAAACCTGCGCGAGCATGTTGAGGTTAGGTAAATAATACTTTTTTTTACGTAATTATTGTTCTGTTGCGCTGCATCACCGTGTGACATTGCTAATGTTGGTTAGCACTAGGGTTAGAAATTAACAGGAACTTAGAACAAAATTGTCAATTCTTTTGTTGAGAATGCGGTGTCGAAGCGTTTTGATTCGTCACTGAGTTCAACGCATGAGCTGACTCTGCATTTGCGATTTCTCTCATTATCGTAAGTTAAATGACAAATTGTAATAGATTTTTTTTTGCTGTGAAAGTGGATAACCTGCAGTAGACTCAAGTCATGGACTGCTACTGAAATAAACAATGTTTTTATTTTTTTGATCAGTAAAGGCCATTAAACAATATTTTTTTTATTATTAGTTGACAGAATGGTCTGTTATCTGACAATGGCACAGTTTTTTTTTTCATAAATTCTTGAATGTCCCTGACCCATTATGACTTACGTTTGCACTACTGTTTAGTGTTTAACAAAAGGATGCTCTGCTGAGTCACAGTTTATGCCATATTCATTGCTTGTGATGTTTTATTGGATTATTTGCCCTAAAATGACTTCCCTAACTGTTTTTATGGTTATTTTATTTATCCTTATTGTATTTTTGTATATATTGTATATTGTATTTGTTTTTATTGCATTTTAATTTGTAAAGTTGTTTCCTTAATTAAAAACAACCAGCTTAAATTTATATCCCCATCTACACTAGAATCACCCACCCACCACTCAGAGTAAAATTTTAGAAGAGTTACTTTTTACTTTTACCTGAGTAGATTTTTTGGTCAGTACTTTTACTTGTACTTGAGTAAAATTTTATTGTAGTAACAGTACTTTTTCCTTGAGTAGCATATTTTATTACTCTTTCCACCTCTGCACATTTGCCACTGCAGGTTTTAATGAAATGCTATTGTCGCTGGGTGGCAAGAGTGTGCCCGGACACAATATAGAGTTCAGTGCCATACAAGGGCACTTTATTAATCAACATTAATCGAATAATCTGTGTAATATATTGTTGTTGGTGACTTGAGAGTACTTGTTTCAACTTCCCTGGGATACCAACCCAATCAAGCTTGCAAAAGACTAGGGATGCCAATGCTGCTGGCCAGTTGTTTGATTTGTTGGAATTTTTCGCCAGCAGGCACTGGTGTCGGTGGCTCCAAAAGGATCCAAATTGACCAAATAAAACAAAATGTTAGCTGCTTTAATTAGGGACACTTTAATTGCATAATCCCTATTGTATTTAATATTAAAATGTTATTGTTAAATGGCTTTTAGCTAATTTTTGACCATCCAAACGTCCTCGAAAAGTCAAATTATGTACTGAAAAATGGCTCTATAGCGCCACCTAAAGCGTTTCCGATTAGGGTGCGCTCTCAGGATGTTGTACACAAACGAATTTTGGCACACATTTGTATTGTACTTAGATAAATATAAATATAAGTACCGTATGTTCACAGTATAAGATGCACCGACATATAAGATGCACAATTTTAAATGAGGAAGATCTAGAAAAAAAGATTCTGAACCAAATACTGTAGTAAAATATTTTATATCAACTGTGTAAAAGTTAACAGCAGTTTAAGAACAATTATATGCCAAACATGTAACATGAACAGTCAGTAAACAGTAAAATTAACAAAAAAGGCTGTAATGTTTCATACCTGCTCCTTACGATCCGAGCAGAGATGGGCGATGACGTCAGCGCGCACCGACGGCTCCGGAGTGTGATGGGAATTTTTCTATATAATACTACCATCTAGTGGTCATTTAGAGAAATGTAATTTGAGAAACTTTTAAGAGACACGTCATACTTCAGCCCGCCCTTCTTCCAGCGCTTGTCTTACTTTGAGAGGCTCGAGGTTCTTTTCCAATGCGGATAACACGTGTGTAGGAAATGCGTTGAGACTGCTAAATCTTTACAATAAATAGCTGCATTTGCTGTGTTCTCTCTCAAACGGTCTCCAGTGTTTATTATCAATTGAGAAGGTATATTTTTTACCTTAACAGGAGCTAGGCCGAAGCCGCAGCCTCTCTTACGCCTCTCCTACGGCCGTGACCGCCACTCCGCTCCACTGTATAAGATGCACCAACTTTTCCCCCTCAGTTTTGGGGAAGAAAAAGTGTGTCTTATACGGCGAAAAATATGGTAATATGGAACACATTTCCAAAAATTTATAGAAAGTCGGCTATTGCAAAAACCTCTACAAATGGCCATTTTTGCTTGTCATACTTTAACAAACTCCTATAGATTCTATCTGTTCATCTCCAATCTCCATTCGTCTTTTTTTTTGCAGCCGTAGTCTCTATTGTTTTTCTCTATTAACAGAGAGGACAGTAGAGAGAGACAAGAAGCAAGACAGTTTTTACGTCTCCGTCATAGCACCACAAACTATTTTTTAATTTGCTTTTTTTTCTGCTTTATATTTTGCTGGAATTGTTTTTGCTTGAATACATCTAGGCTTAGGGTTGATCATAATGCAAGGGGTGATGGCGCTTCACATGCTCGAGCCCTTTGATCACTGCTTGCAGCTTTAATTATTTTATTATTGTAAAATAGAATTTAAAGATATGATGTTGCATGACATTTGTATTATTATACCACAACAGCAGTGGCTGCTACTAGCGCTCACACATTTCCTTCCTTTAAGTAAAATTTTGTGTAGTAATTTATTTAATATTCCAGAATTGACTTCCAGGGAACTTCAAACCCAAACTCTGCAAAGCGTGCTATTGATGAAAGTTAAGCCACAGTGCAAAGCAGCATTAATTCCAGCTGCAGGTTTGATTGTCAGATAAAACACCAGAAAGTCAAGATAAGCTTCATGTGGGAGATTGTGCGAGATGAGCGATGTGAAGCTATTAAGATGATTGACTGGCAGTGGTAAAAGGAGATGTTGTGAACTAGAACATTCGTGAGAGGGGCTCAAAAAGCAAGCTAAAACCAGGATAAAATCTTTGAGATGTTGATGGGATGGATGCAAGTAAGGCTTTTAAAAGAAGTTGTGCACTGTTTTTATTAATGTATGTACTGTCATGAATAAATGGAAAAATATTCCTTGAAACATTATGATTTTGAAGAAAATAGCATTTGTTTTAAAAATGTTTCCCCATCTTCAAAACCATAGGTTTCAGTAGGTATTTAGCTGGATCTTACTACACAAGTCTCAAAAATTGAGAACAGGAAGTTTTTATGTTTTACAACAAAAATCAAGTGTTGAACCTAAATAAAATGTCATTACCCCACCCCAATAAAATAATTGAGCCATAGAGCCTTTTTGCCACAACCACTTTTCAAACCACAATCAAATATAATTTTCACCAGTTCTGATTTATATGTGTGACATTCACTGACGTTTCAAGCACGGTTTGCCCCTTTTCAAGCAAGCTCGACGACCAATAACAGACATAATACTATGATGTTTTGTCTCTCATTAAATCTATAGTTTTGAGTGTCAATTGAATTCATTTAGGTTGGATTTTATTATAATGTGAATATAGTTTTAATTGAGGAGAATTTTAACTGTTACTTTTATGATAACGTAACTCAGTTACTTTTATGATAATGTAACTCAGTTACTTTTATGATAATGTAACTCAGTTACTTTTATGATAATATAACTCAGCTACTTTTATGATAATGTAACTCAGTTACTCAGTTACTTTTATGATAATATAACTCAGCTATTTTTATGATAATGTAACTTAGCTACTTTTATGATAATGTAACTCAGTTACTTTTATGATATCGCTAGTTACTTTTATGATAGTTACTTACTTACTCAGTTACTTTTATTATAACTTACCTCAGTTACTTTTATGATAACATAACTCGGTTACTTTTATGATAGTGTAACTCAGTTATTTTTATGATAACTTAACTCAGTTACTTTTATGATAACTTACCTCAG
This sequence comes from Danionella cerebrum, assembly GCA_007224835.1. NCBI lineage: Eukaryota > Metazoa > Chordata > Actinopteri > Cypriniformes > Danionidae > Danionella > Danionella cerebrum. Next base: position 7,693 of record SRMA01025990.1, read on the forward strand.
TTAATTTTATGATAACGTAACTCGGTTACTTTTATGATAATGTAACTCATGATAATGTAACTTCAAGAACTATATATATATATATATATATGTTAGAGAGAGGGTATATATATATATAGAGTATATATATATATATATATATATATATATATATATATAGTTACTATTTTAAACAATATGACCAGAACTGGTAAGAAGTGACAAAAACATTGTTTTGTCTTTTTTTGAACATGTAGTAGCAGTTTGTACCTCTGTAGTAAATATAGAAATAGCTGAATTGAAGTTACTCAACAGTTATTGGGAACAAATGAACAGAAGGACAGAATTGTATTTCTACTAGGATCGGTGCCCTTTAGATTTGGTGTTTCCAGCACATTCCTGCGTCGGTGTCAGTGGGTTAAATTAGGAAAGGTTTGCCCTCTCAGGAATGACTGTGTTATTCAGTCCGTGACAAACACACTTGTACAAATCACTTATTTCCTCAAAGAGCTTAAAGCGGTGCTGAAATCCCACCGCTCTCAGGAAGTTAATGATCACTCTTTCTAAAACAGCCTGTTACTGGAGTTGCTGGAACGTCTGCTGTTTATATACACACATGAAACAAAAGCCAGCGGAAGGTGTTCTACATGTTCTGTGCGCTACATTAAACTGGAACAGCTGTGACGTAATATAAACACATTTTCCACTTTTTAAAGTTACACATTCCTATTAAAGAAGTTTAATTGCATTTATGCTAGAACCAACATTAACAAAATTCTAATAATATATTTTTGCTTTCTCTTTAGTTACATCCTTCATCAGAGTCAGTGTGAACTCAATGAAATGATAAATCGATGGGAAATTTTGATCTTGTGGTGTAGGGCACCTCTGTTTCTTCAGAGTTCCTTCTCTTTCCACCCATTCTTGTCATGTCCATGCTGCTGTTGTGTTGTTCAAGGTGGACACATGATCTCGAGGTTTTTTTTTGCAAGGCTTTTGTTTTCTTGCCATAGTTGTGTTTTCAATCAATCAATCAATCAATCAATCAATCAAATCCTTTATTTGTCATATACAAAATAAAATTAAATGCAATTAAATTAGGCAACTTCAGGGGGAGACATCATTGTTGAGAGGTAGCATTTTTTTTAAATGTGTGTACAATGGGAGAGTTAGTTAAAAAAAATATCCTTCTCACATGGTCCACCAGAGGGTAGTGTGAGACCAGTAAAAAAAGCCACATATCAAACTTAAGACAAAACTTAAGGGTGGGGTGGAGGGATGTGGATAATTCCTCACGTAAAAAACAGTCTTTCTAGCTGTCATTCTTCCGGCACTAGTCTCTGATCTGCTCATTTACACCAGGGGGTAAAAGCATGCAAAGTCTATGATAAGGTGTGATCTTGTTATCTTATTCTCACTGGAGAGTTGTTTTGTCTCTAGCAAAGGCCTTGTGGGCGACACTGTGGATCCCGCAGTGTGTATCCCTGTGGCCTTACAGTTGCCTGTCTGACCCTCACCGGTGAACTTCCCGTAAGGAGTTTGCATGTTTTCCCCATGCTTTGGGAAAACCTCTGGGTACTCCGGTTTCCCCCACAATCCTAAAAAAAACCCTGCCAGGTTAATTGAATAATCTAGAGATCAAGAGATAAGGGAAAGCTGATTGGATGAGAAAGATTTTATTAGGTTTGGTCAATACCTATCAGTTTCACAGATATTTAGTGTCCATCACTGTTTTATCTCCATTTTATCCAACATCCGTTGCATGACCATCAGTCTCTCACCGATGATGTCCAGTTTGTGGTAGAAGACCACAGAGTGAGTCCCAAAAGCTCTTCCCACCTCATTCTCAACCTAAACTACGAGCTTAGTGGGGTTTTGAGAACTTACCACCTTTGATAGTTGCTGATTCCCAAGAGTTTTTCCAGAACACCTGTTATCACAGCTTAGAGTAGATAGATATCTCCGAAATCTTCCAGGGACAGAGCTGCCAGGCACATGCTACGCCACTTCTCCCAACCGTCCATCATGTAGCCAGCAGCAAAAGTTTCTGCAGGGCAGTTGGGCTCTCCTGATCCCATGGTCATTGTCATGAAAATGGTGTCGATAGCATTCAGAGACCAGATGATCAAATCCATAGTTCCTTTATTTAGAGAGCAGTCTCACAGAGACAGACCAACACAACACAAGGGGGCCAGCAGGGAAGAGAGATATATAAGGCAAGGGAGAAAGATGTGACTACCTCCGCCTAGATATTTTAGGTTTTTACACATTTTTGCCAAGGACAAGTATTATCCAGTAAAGCACTCCTCTAGATTAATAGACTGTTATGCAAATCTGTCTTTGCATCATGACTCTTCTTCACACTCTTTAAGGAACTCACCTCCAGACCATTGGACCTAGGGTAGTTTTGGCCCGATGTGTTGAAATCAACACTCTTTAGTGAAAGTTTTGAATTCTCCAATGGAAATTAATTTTCAAAAACACAGTGGCAGCTTGGCTAAATGTCACCAGTAGTGTTGCAACTTTAGGGTAAATGCAAAGATAATCTGTAGGTACAATGTGCTGTTTTCTGTAGTATCAGGTGATATCCGGTGGGTAGGAACCTATGTGTGTGTGTGTTATGTGCTGGAGGACAGTTTAATAAAGGACACAGAGTTAAGAACACCTGTGCGTGGTTATCTGTCTGGTGAACCCAAACCGTTCTATATTTAGAACCGAATATTTTCCATGGAGGTTTTACATCTTTTACATAGATTACATCTATCCCAACCTTTTGGTATAGATGGGCTGGCACTGGATGAGGTATAGCTGCCTCTGCTTGTTGCCTAGATCTGTTGGCTGGCTGATATCATGATATATCCTAGGACTTTCCACAACATCTCCAGAGCATGACCCCAATTACCCTACACTTGCATTTCTCATCTTCTAGATGTCCGTCAATAATTTTCCAATTTTGTTGTGCGTTGATAGAGGGATAGCAAATTTGTTGCCCTTGAAAAAGACGTGATTCACCACTGAAAGCTCCTACCCCCTGGGAATTTTTCCATTGTCTTAACATAGGACTAAACATTGTAATGAGAACCTTGTAGGAACTTAAATTTCACCACACTTTTGGAGGTTACCAGTCTGTGCATTAACATATCAATCAATGCACAAAAGTTTGTTGGGGTTAAAGATTTATCATTTACAATACATGGGAAAATGTATGTCAAAGAATATATCTCAAAGAATTACTTTTGTTAATCATTGTAACAATTTAAAACTTCAATGACGTCAATTTCAGCTCACAAGCATCAAAGCTGTTTACCCTAGAAACCAAAGTTGACTGAATTCTATCTCAGCTTTGGTAAAACATAAAAAAGGGAGGGTGGGGGCTTATATTACTTACCCCTCCATAGCAACCGATTTATTTGATCTCATCTTAGGAAAATCATATAGATATGGGGGCTGGGTTATTGACTCATGGTGAAATGACAACAAAAATAGTTTTAAAGGTTGCTTTTCCAAGCCAACTTCAACGTATATGAGCAAACTTTAGCCATATAGTGAATAGTGTATGACTATTATTTCTTCATCATTCAAAATCTAATAACTCCTGGGTTTGTATTTTATACAATTTGTTAAATGTTCTCCACCCAACATGAATCTCATTTCTAAAAGAAATAATTGGTTGGCTCTTATCATCCTTTTTTCCTCTTCTACTTTCTGTTCAGGGGTCAGGTACCAGCCCAGGCAGAGAACAACTACCTGTCCATTGCCAAAACTCAGGAAATGTATGGCGTGGATCTCCACCCTGTCTTTGTGAGTAGATCTGTCTCTGCTGCACCTCAACAAAGCCCTCTCTAATTTATTTAATCTGAATCTAGCATGAATCTATTTGACAGACGGTTAAACCTCTATAGCTCACATGTCACACTCAAACAGAGAAAGATGGAATCTTTGTGTAGCAGCAGTTACAGACTTCTTCTGGGCAACTTTGGACTGAGTAGAATGAACAAAAGAGAGCAGTTCTTGCCACAGTATTCCTTGTAGTTGCAGTTGCCACGAGATGATATCAGAAGAAAGGGAACGTTGGGAAATAATGCCTCAACAGGCAAAGATAATGGGGGGTTAGCTCATGATGTTATCTACAGGATGCAAAAGACGACTGGGGTCTGCAAGAGATTTTCCCTACAAAACAAATCAATGGGAGATGCCTAAGCATTGAGCTGTTCACGAATACTCAACAATAATAATAAAAAAAAAAAAACATGAAGAGCTATGGGGATGGAATAAAATTCCTGTCAATTTAAATCAAGGTATCTCAGCTGAGCTCCACTCAAGCGCTGATCTTAGAATAATTTATGGTTTAGAGTACATTTAAACAGATGTGCAGACTCACTCAGTTATGTTGCCTTGTAAGCTATTTGTCTGTTACTAAAGGAATTCTGGAAAATTGACTTAATACTGGGTTAAACTTTATAAAACTGTAACTCAAACTGAAAACCTCATAGAAACTTCAAACAAACCACAAATGTTGCACCACTTTGCAAAAGTATTTGAACCCTAAGCTCCTAAAGAGTTACTAAATTACCAAAATAAATGGGAAAAGGAAACGAAAATATTGTGAAGATGAAACATCATTGAGAAATGTTGATTTGATCACGTTAATCATATTAACCACTTAACGTTTTTACTACATCACTGAGAGCTCCTTAGCAACCAAACTGTTTAGCCTAGCAACCAAATATTCTGATCTCTGAATCTCACCTGTGGTATATGATAGAGACATGGGAGTTTGTTAAAATAACATATACAAAAACAAAAAATAACATTATATAATGTCACTGACCTTAGCAGCCAGCCTCTTTTCCATAGCAACCAATTTGGGATATCTCTATCTCAGCTTTGGAAAATCTTAGAACCATGGGGTTTTGTTTATTTCACTCATAAGGACATACAGAACATTATATTTTGTCACTTCCACAGCAGCCATGCTGTTTCTCATAGCAAACAACCTTGGCATATGTTGGTTCATGAAGAGGTTGGTTTACAAGTTTGTATGCAAACTTTAACCATGTAGTTTCTGTAATCTGTGCATGAAAACATAGCCAGTGCTGTTCTGTTTTCAGTGTCTCTGATGCATGTGTTTGTTTCAGGGAGAGAAGCAGTCTGAGTATTTCATTGGATTGACTCCAGTCGGGGTTGTAGTTTACAAGAACAAAACCCAAGTGGGAAAATACTTCTGGTAGGCTTTGACTCACATAATTATTATTGACGTCTAATGAGAATCTCTCTGATTTATTACGATACAAGTTTTATTATTTTGCCCAAACCACATTACAATCGACACAAAATGCAGATCAAGGACCCAAAGTTATTAAAAAAAAAATTGCAGATTTTGTAGTACACATATCTCCTCATCACCTGTTTTTGCTCCTGGGTGTGTTGAACAGACTATTGTTGCATTGGAATCCTGCATCTCTTCCTGTCTGTCTCTCAGCCTGTGTCCCGGCATGACAGCCACCTGTAAAACATTCCAGTTGTGAATTACCCTGGCTACTAAATGTGTTCAGGCCAGGCTTAATTTCTATTCTTTTACTGAGATCAATCTTTAGCCTTCAATTGTGATGTGTTTCGTTTAATTTGAGAGAAATAGAGGCTTGCTTCAAGAGATTATATTTGTAAGTCAAAAATGAGTCAGGTTCAAGCTTTAAAAACTGTCAATTGCTCCACCCAAATTAAGTTTGGATCAAAACTAACCAAGCTTTTACGGCCTGAATAAAACTGTAGTTTGCTATCAATTGCTAGAAATGTGCAAATTTCATTTTTCGGACAAAGTGACCTACTTTCCTTCTGGACATGTAACAGTAAGTGAATGAAGCTGCAGTTCATCGAATGACCACTTGAGACAAATTCACAGTAGCCATGTTTCCATCCAAAGATGCTAATGAAATTCATGCGCAAAACTGGAATAAAATATTTGCGAATAAAGCACAGTTTCCATCCAAAGAGTCCAAGAGAACAAAACGTCACTTCCTGATAAACCTGTGCCAAAAATCATAAGAAAAATGGAAGTTGCTGGGATTGTGCATCCGGATTGCCCAGAGGAAATCCACGCAAGCACGGGGAGAACATGCAAACTCCTTCCAGGAAGATCACAGCCAATCCTGAGTCTGGCAACCTTCTTACTAAAAGGCCACAGTTCTACCCTCCGCACCCCGTGCCATCCTGGCATTTTTTTTCTCATGTAATAAAAAGTTTATCCTACTCAGTTAAGGGCATATTTTTTTCATGCACAATTTCAAATTTATGCACATCTTGGCATTTCCATTCAGGGTTTTTTTTAACCCTTTTAAACCTACGGGAGTGCCGGCGATCCATTTGTGTACCAAGTTTTAAATGCCGGTAAAACTGGAACCACAACAGATGAAGCAATATTTCTTTTTGCAAATGAAACAGAAGGAGTTAGACTTTCATATGATGTATGAAACATAGAGCTGTTTTTTTTTCACGAGTGGTGTGCAGAAATCCAGTAGAAGTCGCAAAAAACTCCATAAAAAGTTAAAACATTATAATTCACACTGCGGGTGTTAACAGCACTTCCGATGAACTATATTTCCTAATTACATTTTAAACGTGATTAATTCCCACAATATTACCTGCAAATTTTTGGCTTGGACTCGCTCGATCTGTATCTAAATCTCTCCTAAACATCCCATAACATCCCTTTTGCAATCTGTGAGGTTCAGCAGGCTCAAAAAAAGCCTCAAAGGGGCGAAGAAAGTGTAGAAAAAGTGGTAAGTGCAATCTCTTTGTGTGTGAGGCATGTGAAGTGCATCAGGAAGTGTCACAGCTCTTGAGTGCTGTGTCACAGCTCCTTTGGCGGAATAGGGGGATGAAAACTCAGCCAATGACACTTTTTTTTCTCTTTGATATAGCAAAATAAAACATTAGTGACATTAATGACAGCTTTGATGAGTTGAATTTTTTTGATTATTACTTAATTGTATTAAGTCCTATCTCTGCATTTTACCCAATTATGATGGATGGACTTGGATGTACATTTGTTCCTACAAACTATTCTCTAAAACTTATAGTCCATCCATATTTTTTCAGTGTTTTTTATCTGTGTGTTTCTGTGTTTACATCCGTATTGCTTCATGTTTGGTTTCTCAGGCCGAGAATCACTAAAATCTACTTCAAGGAAACACAGTTTGAACTGCGGGTCCTGGGCAGAGATGTGAGTCCTTCCTTTAATAAAACAACACCATAAATCTTTATAATGACACCAACTTTTCCAATACATGGTACAAGTCAGTTCAGAATATTTAGATTCTTGCCTCTTAAAAATTACAGCGTCTATTTTGAACTAAGTAGAAATGACGTGACCCACCTATTCTTTCATTTTGATTTCAATTTTAATTTGGTTTTAAAATGTTAAACAAAAATTACAGGAGTTATGACATAATTTGAAAGGTAATTTAAATTAAAATGTGAGAAAATGTGCGATTGTCTTTCAGTTTCATTTTACAGACCCCAAGACGGTGCTATTGGTGCCATCTAGTGGTGAATGGAAGAGATAACATTGGAAGTACAAGACCTGTGATATGGCTTGTACTTTTCAAAGGTCTGGTACAAAGCAAAGCACAATGGCACAAAAAGTGCTAGGAAAGGTGTATAAGATTTAGGAGAGGGTTGCCCTGTTCTTTTATGCAATTTTCACAATTTTAACCATGTCTTTGATTTTTTAGGGGGAATTTATAATTTTTCTGTAAAAAAAAAAAGAGAAAATAATTTTTTGTACAATTTCTGGATTGTTATTTAACTGTAATGCAACGTAGAAAAAAAAGAAGAAGCTGGGGTTTACAAAAAAAAAAAAAAAAATCAAGCATTTCCAATCAAGCAAATGGTAAAGTAGTAAAAAAAATGTCTAAAAAGGTCCCAGACTGGGTTCGGCTCATAAATAAGACAATGTTACGAGCTGGACTAGTCTTGATTTAAAAAAAATAAATAAATAAAAAGCAGAACTCAATTGCTCAAATCAATGGGACTTTTTTCAAATATGACAAACAAAATAAACAACCCATTCATAGGGTACACCTCAAATAAGCTAGACTGAGAGAGGAGATAGCTAACTAAAGGATTCAGGAACAAAACTTGAACTTTAATAATAAACTAATCTCTTACTCTCAGAACAGCAGAGTAAACAAAAGAGCATAGCATAGCATAGCATAGCATAACATAGCATAGCATAGCATAGCATAGCATAACATAGCATAACATAGCATAACATAGCATAACATAGCATAACATAGCATAACATAGCATAACATAGCATAGCATAGCATAGCATAGCATCTCAGTTAACAGACCATCAACTCACAATGAGTACGTTGTCAGTATGTTCCCACATCGAGCCATAAGGCAGACAGGAGTAAATAGGGAGCACAAACGAGGGGCACCTAACGATGACAGGTGTTGGCTCTGATGAGGAAATGACAGCGGGAAAGTAGAGCACATGGTGAAACACAAACATAAACAAGGAAGAAGAAAAGAGAAAGGTGAGAAGTCACAGGGTTAAAATGGTATGGAATATAAAGATTCATAACAGGAAACTTAAAATTTAGGGAAAGGGGGGCATAATGAGACAGAAATGTAACACAAAATCTGGTTCAGGCCAGGCAAAATTTTTCTGGGCTCATGTCAGGCTGGTCGAACTTTTTAGGCACGATTACATCTCTAGTGTACTCAGAGCTGTACAGTAACGTACTAAAAGTCAATATCTGTACTTTACTGGAGTATTGTTTTTTCTTTTCCACCTTTACTCAAGTAAATATTGAGATTAATAGTTTTACTCCGATAATTTTTTTTATTTGCTGCATAGTTAACTCATTACAGTTATAAAAATGTTACGAATTAAACTCACATTATCACTGCAATAGAAGAACAGATTGTTCTGTCACAGCTTTTATTAAGCTTTGCTCGTCAATAAACGAATCAATAATCAAAGAAGACAGAGCACTTTTTCGACATAGAAAGCCCATCAACTACTTCACTAAATGACTGTGGCGATGAGGAAGACCCTATTTAGAGCCCATGTTTGCATTTGTCGGAGTGAAAGACAAATTCATAAAGAATGAAGTGCTTACTCTTTCTCCCGAGAGATTGTGAATTAATGGTCGTATTTGAAGAAATTGAGGTAATTGATAACGAACAGTTTGAACTATATGTAAAGTAGATACATTACGTTTCCAGTTTGGATATATTCATTTTTTTGCATTGGCAGCATGCACTGATGATATTCAACAAAAAGGCCAGTGTGTGTACTAACAATGCACACAGGTTTAAGAAGGAAATCAGCGATGGAGAATATAAGGCACAATTGACATATTCTTTTTGTAAATTGTGTTTGACACAAATTACATTTTAAAATAAACAAAACAATATAATCTGCGATGAACCTGTCCAGGGTGTACCCCCGCCTCTCGCTCGATGTCCTAGCACCAGCAGACCCCCGTGACACCAAAAGGGAATAATAAGCGGGTTAGAAGATGAATGAATGAATGAATGAAAACAATATAATGTCATTTTCTGCTTTTCTAAATAACTACATTACACAAGACGTGTACTTTAACTTTCAGTACTTGAGTAGTACATTTTAAAATAAACAAACATTCATGCATTTGGCAGATGCTTTTATCCAAAGCGACTTACATTTTGAATGAATGAACACATTTTTTCTTGCTTTCCCTGGGATTGCAATACTTAAATACAAAAATGTTGAATAATCCAGTACTTCTACTTAAGTGTGGTGTTTAACTAGCACTTCTACTTCTACTCAAGTCACTTTTTAATAGAGCACTTGTACTTTTACTCAAGTCTGGGTCTCTAGTATCTCTGTATTACAAAAAATACCATGAAAATTAAAATATGTTTGTTGAGTCTGTTTCTACAAACTACAGGGTAACAGGCTAGCAGTAGTTTTGATCTGAATTGTACTGTAGCTTATAGTGAAAAGGCACCATGTGTAGTCCCATTGCTTGAAGACACTAAAGAGAAACATCTTTTGTTTTCTGATGTTTTTTTCAGTGCAACGAGACGTCATTCTTCTTTGAGGCTCCCAGTAAAAGCGCCTGTAAGAATCTTTGGAAGTGCTGCGTGGAGCACCACACCTTCTTCAGGTAATAAAACATCTGCATTGTAAACACATGTTCATAGCACTTGCGAAAACTGAGTAAAAATAAGCAGAAAACCTATTTTAACCTAAATTGTTTAACTTTTTCAAGTCTGGGGCCATTTTCAGCATTTTTTACTCCTTTAAAATTTGCTTTAATAAATTACCTTTAAAACAGTTTTTTGTTGTTTTATTACAACCCAGCTTATTTTTCCAAATATTTTATTACGCACATTTTGTCATATATATCCAAAATTGAAGATTATTTTTTTCTGTAGCCTTTATTGTTTTTTTTTTCTTTAAACGTAAAGTGCAGTAGAGAGTGACAGGAAATGAGAAGGAGAGAGAATGGGAAATATGACAGAATTCAAACCTGCATCACTACTCATATGTGTCCTGTACATTACCCACTATACCACTCCGCAGTACGTTATCGCTCCATATTTTTGAATAGTTTAAAAATCTAGTAGCATTTTATGTTTAATGTTTTTCTTAACCTGCAAATCAGTCTCTGCTATTCACTTTTGCCAAACACCAGCTATTTTGATTTGAGTACGAATGACACAAACCACCTATTGTTTGATTTTTATTAACCCAAAAAGGGTTTTAATGTGCAGATTTTAAGTGCACATTTTCAAGAGTTCGTTCAAATAAAAATGTGATAAATTGGGAGATTGTCTTTCAGTTTCATTTTACAGACCCCAAATCTGTGCCATCAGTGTTATCTAGTGGCGAAAAGAATGGATAAACCTTGGAAGTACAAGACCTGTGAGATGGCTTGTGTTTTTCAAAGTTCTGGCACAATGGAAGTTTTGTTAATGCAATTTTCACATTTTTTGACCTTGACTTTGCTTTTTGGATGGATTTCCAAATTTTTATTTTGTCTCCACTCTTTAAACATAAACTTTCAGCCTCAGTTTTTTAGATTATTGCATTGAAAAAAATTACAAAATCTTGATACTCCGAATTGTACTTTTTGTAAAAGTGTAGGTTTGTTGTGGAATTGTTGTGTAATGTAATAACAAAAATATTTGTAAAAAATGATATCAAGCATTGCTACAAAAAATGTTTTAAAGATAATTTATTAGAGCAAATTGTAAAGTAGCAAAAAAGACACTGAAAACAGCCCCGGACTAAGGGTTAATGTACAATTTGTGATATCCAAATAAGTTGAACTTCCTGAACAGTTCACCTTTGCTAAAACTTTGGAAATAAAGTTCAACCAAGCCATTGGCGCTTTTATGAAACTTTTGATCCAACGTTTCTCTTTGTGAATTGAAGAGTCCTTTCGAATCCTGCAGGGTTTCACTAAAGCTACATTTCAATCCTCTCGCAGCCACAAATCTGCTTTTAGACTCGTTCACTACGCTCCCAAATGCTTTATACACTGCTCACAGACACACACACACTGCACCTGAGGGTTTCTACTGGTAATCCGCGTGTGAAACTTGAGAGGAAAAAGAATTTGACATGTTACACCAACAAGCAGAGCTGCAATAAAACACCTTTTCTGCATCTTAAAGAACAGAGCAACTTCTGATGCTGTGCATGAGCCCTAACTACTTAGTATTTTCAGGCTGAAGTGGAAGTGCTGGATTTATGCAGATGCTGATTTTTTATTTTAGTGGCTAACATGTATTTTCCAGGATGCCGGAGAATGAGTCAAATTCCCTGACACGGAAGCTGTCCAAGTTCGGCTCTCTGGGCTCCAAGCATCGCTACAGGTCAGCTCCTGAATTGCGTAAAAGCAGTTATGGTTATGGAAATGGAGTGAAATCAAAGTTCCACCATCAAGTGTTCTGGACTTATTGCTAGGAATGGGTTTTTTTCTGCTTGCAGTGGCAAAACAGCGCTTCAGATGGGGAGAGAGCAGTGTGAGAGTCTACCCCGTGCAGACCAGCAGGTGATCCGGAGCCGCAGTAAAACCTACCCCAAGAGAAGCACTCACACCTCAGGTGCTGCAGGTGAAGACCACAGCAACACAGAGACATTATCCTATCAAAGCCAATAAAATGAGAAATCGTTGACATTTATTCAAGCAACCCCACCTTCCTCCCCTTCACCACACTAGCAGAGATTCAAGTCCAGTTCACTCCCCATTCCTTGATTTCTTACTCAGAAAACACGCCTAGTACACTTCCCCCTATGCCTGCCTGACATGCTTGCAATACTCGGCTGGTCAATGGAAGTGAATTCATAAAAAAGAAGAGTCCCCAAGAGGATTTGAAATCCATTGCATTAAAAAGTGTGATTTTGGATGCTGTGTCCGAGAAATAGTACAACTCGATTTAGGAGCTGCAAGCAATTGATCTTCAATCTTAAACACATGAGCGCTAATGTGACCTTACACACCAGCTGGAAAAAACACTGCGTCAGTTTTCAAGAAATGCAACGGGTCATTTTTTTTCCCATAGTGTGTGAAACCGCTGTAATTGGCTCGTTTGGTCACATGTCTTCAGCTGAGAAACGCAGCGGTGGCCAGCACTCAAGAACAAAATGAGGAGCTGTACTCCCAGAGGGGCAAAAGTAAAGCCGTGCAATTTCAGACTGCTGTAGTTGCTGAATTCAAAGAATCAGAGAGAACTTTGTCCATGTTCTCAAACTGCCAGACCACAGTGCAAAACCAGGTGCAAGACCGGGATTATTATCAAAAATGGGAGCATGCAAGTTTTTAATTCATTTATTAGGTCTAAGTAAACATAAAAGGAGCCCCTTTTGAACAAAAACCATTGTTTATATGCCTTTGCATCATCATGTATTTTTGGGGAGTTGCATCAACAGAAAACGTTCGTTTTTCAGACAGTGGTTTGGCATTATATTTACAGAAGAGTAAATGCCCATCCTCTTCTCTATAAATGTGCCTCTTACAGGGTGAATTGCCGTTCACTAATTTTTAAATGCAAGAGTATTAACACAGGCAGCAGCCGATGTATAGGTGTGTAAACTGCCTTAAGACTGATTTCTCCATGAACATATTTAGAAGAGTTCTCTAATTTGCTTAACTAATGCCCAGTAAAATTCTTAGTATGTAAAACACAGTAACTGGGAAAGTAAGTAAAACTTTAAATGAAAAAGTCTCCAGATAATCAAGCAAGTGGACAAGATCTTTAACCTCTTAAGGCTGAGAGTCCCCGGTACCGGGGACTTGCCCCCTTGTGCGTTACATTTTCACTCATAGCTCACGAACCCTGAGAATAACCCACACATATTAAATACTGTTGTGTTCAGCGGAAACTCCTCTAAAAACGTATCTAATTCAATTTCATATCCGTTAACCACAGCTCGAACGCCATACAAATAAACAACAACATGTCCGGAGTATAATTCATGACCACGTTTTTGTTTATGTGCGATATGTATCCACAATATAAATGGAAACACCAAAACCATGGCATCAAATAAAAGCTAACAACCAGCTGAATCCAGCGATATGCAACTCATTTACATTGCATGAAGTATTTCAGAGCAGGTAGCGAAAGTTCCCCGAAAAAACGCCAGCGAAAACCAAGCAAGCATGTAAATCTTGTCTTACCTTTGCCGTTTTTTTTCAACAAAAAGTTATTTCCATAGCGATAAAAGTCCGTTTGTTGTTATGTCCGGTCAATAGCTTCGTGCAAACGCCATTTTTGATTGTTTCTTTAGCTTTGTGGCGTCATTACGCCACCAAATATGGAATGACTCCCCGTGCGTAAGAGCACGTCTCTCCACGCTGCGCGTCGGGTGATTCGTCGGCG
>SRMA01025991.1:0-66484 GCA_007224835.1 Danionella cerebrum
TGTAGCTAGCTGCATTTATCTTAACTTCCACCTATTAGCTGAATGTAAAAAACTGGAAAAACCAACAATATCTGTCAAAATATCCAGCACTTTCTGGTTTCTCAAATCATGACCCTTTTAAGGGAATGCATAACACCTAAATTTAGTGTTGCTGAAGTGGATGTGTTGACTGTCCATGTGTACATTATCTATACATATATTTTTGGGTGTGTTTATTAAAAACATTGTCCTAAAAGCATGTTTTTCCCCATTTTATAACTGAACCTTTTTTGTAGAGAACTGTGCATTGTGTGCATTTTCATAGCCAGAGGAGGAACTAACAGAGCCAATGAAAATTTGGCCATGTGAATGCATCCGGAAGGCTTTTAGCAGAGTTTGAATGTTTTGCAGAAAGATTATCCTTGGGGTTTCTCTGTCTGGAGGGTGAACACACTGTGTTATATTTACTTTAGAGCGCTTAGGTCACTCTTAACCTTTCTTATTTTTATACCCGCTGATTCAGAGTTGTTCTCACAGCCTTTCTGGAGCTTTAATGCCCTTAATAAAAGGGTAGAACTAATTTATACATTGTCTGAAGTTATGGTATGGTACTATTCCAAAAATTTGTTGATGTTACTGTAGTTGCTAAACGCAGAAGGTCTGATGTGAACAATGAATAAAGACGTTTTTGGTGGCTGGCCATTCCGTTGCTGCATTATTAATGCTTTGGCCTAATTTGAGCCAGTAAACAGCACTTTCATTCTTCAGAGAGTGAAACACTGCAGACAAATCATTTCTAAAATGTACACAGACACTCATGTGCTGGTACAACACTCAAAGAAACAACAAACCTTTGTTTCTTTCTAGGGTTTGATTCTGTATTTCCAAATTATGGATTTCAAAGCTTACGGTAAAGTATAGTTGGTGGACAAGTGCTAAGAATCTAGATATAGTTAACAATACTGTCACCTTTGAGAACATGTCCTCTCCAAACATTTGAATTCCATAGTCCCAATTACCAGAATTCAAATTACCTTCATACGAACAGCATCCTTTATTTTAAAGCTACCAGCTCTTTGTTAGCTGGCATACAGTGTTGTAACTTATCTGACAACTCTCCTGCTCCAGAAGAAATAGCCAGTTACGGTTCTCCTGTTTTAGCTCATCTGCATTCTCAAAGGGTGTCCTCGTCAATCATTCTGTCCAGTGGTCTCGTGTTCTTGTTACCTTGTGTCTCCAAAGTCATTCAGCATAACATCAAAGGAAAGTGCTCCGATCATTGCCTGTTACATAAGAAAAGATCTAGTCCAGTTACTCTCTGCTCTCTATATTTAAACGAACTGAAATCTTATATAATTTAAAGAATTCTTAAAATACATAATACTAATAACAATAATAATAAAAAATCAATATCAATAGTAATTATAATTATTATAACAAAGTAAATGTTATTTGTTGATCTTTAAAGTTCAGTTAAAAATAGGCACATTAAAATTACACATAAATCAGAGTTAGATAAAGACAACCAATTTTAATATGAAAATACCTCCCGAAATACCCCTATGTTATATGTTAAAATTAGACATTCATTTTTTTATGTTATAAAAATAGAGCAAAAAACGTGCTATAAAGTACCTTTAAATCTGCAAAGAACCAGTGAAGGACCACTGAAGAACCACAAAGAGCTTAATGGGTTCTTTAAAGCAAAAAAAGTGCTATAAATCATCCTCAAACTTCCAAAGAGCTTGTGAAGAACCTTTTTAAAGCTTGTCTACGGCTATATATATATCATGCTAAAGTTTATTTATTTCTTTTGATGGTTGGTTATAAATAGTACCTTTGGAAATGGAACCAAAAAAAGCTCCCCTTTGAAGAGGCAAAGGTTCTATATAGAACCTTTTTTTTAGAGTATTTTATTTTATATTATTTTAGAGTAATTAATTGATTCACTTAATTGATTCATTCATTAATAAATCTTCTTTTTTAGCAAATAACCAGATTCTGTGAATATTGTGATGAACTATAATTTCCAAACATTTTTTTGAAAAAAAAAAAAAAAAAGCTTAAAAAAGTGAATGCTTCAGCGAAACAAAATAAACCCGTTCTATTTACAATGACTGCTATTACACACAAGGTTAAATACTTTGCTAGAAATAATTTACCCCTTTCTTTCTTTCTCTCTCTCTCTCTCTCTGTCTTCATAATCATACTGCTGGCCAGATTGGAGCACTTTGAGCAATATAGAAATGATATTTTGAATGGTACTAATGCTAAAGACACTGTCATTAGCACCCATCCTCAACCACTTCACTCTAACCTATGACACGTGCATATTACACTAATGCCCCTGACAGGGCAATAGTGGTCTTCTTACTTCGTATGTTGACTTGAGAAGTTTTCTTTAATTGGTTTAAACTTTGCCCCAGCTGCCTGGGGATCGGCAAGAGTAATTTCAGCAAAAAGGTCAACATCAATAAATCCAGCCGAAGAGAAGAAAGTGAGTAGGACAAAGAGAGAGCGAAAGAAATAGAGAGAGATAAGCAATAAGATAAATAAGTGATCTCTGTATTTGTAACTATTTCAAAAACATAAACAAATCACCAAAGGTAAAATAAACAAACTCCATGTGTCACAAAAGAATAATATGCCTGTATGTTTAATAATGGCTTTTATTTCAGCAGCGAGACACACAATAGCAACAAGGAAAACCCGAATAATACATTTAAAAACATTCTAAACTCAATTATAAACTAGATTATCACCAGGTTTGCAAACATCTCTGGAGAGATATTGCCCCACTCCACTTTGCATCGTCTCTCCAAGCCATTGGAGACTAGAGTGTGGCAACTCAAACCTTCAGCTCCCTCCACAGATTTTTAACAGATTTTCATAAGTATTAACACTTGGAAACTTGCAAGTTTCCTAAGTTGTTCCTTTTTAGATCTTTGAAATCATGGAGGAAAACCTATCCACAAACCATTTGCAAAGCTCTACTTCACTGAAGAAGGTTCTCAACGATCATTAGCCCTAATTATAATCCCATGCATGCTGTTCTAGAAATAAATAGAAGAAGAAAAAAAAACATTGGGTCTGTGTTCCTGTCCTGTGTCAAAAAGGAAAGTTCTTTGATCTCTCCCTGTTTATGACAAATGATCCGGTTCAATTTTTTAAAATGCTTTTTTTTGTCTGTGGTCTTTATAGTCAGTAGGGGTTGAATTGTAATTTCTCTCACTGTACATTTTTATGGAGAACAATACTTTGGAGATGATGGATTGCAAATGAATGTTTCAGATCACAGTCTATAGTATATTGGAAATGACCTCTGGTGAGATGAGGGTCATATTTTCATATAATCCCAAAGCTACTCCGTTACTGTCCATCAGGAAGTATATAATAACGGTGAAATGAACAGTACACGAGTTCAGGATCATAGAGAGGGGAAAGATTGTCTGAGATGGACAGAAACTTGACCTAGAGCTGAGAGGACAGCTTCATTTATCTTCTGCTCCGAGGATAGAGAGAGAATTTTAAGCCAGCACAGACATCACTTCTCAGAACTAGCACATCATATTATTTTTCATTAGTCACAGCTTAGATCATTAGCTTTCCAGTGCTTGACGTCCATGACTAAAGCTAGAAATCAAAGCATTGTCTGCCTACTTTGTTTTTGTTTTTTATTTAATATCTCCCAGTACAAGCACCCAAAATGTTGATGATGTACAAACTAACTCATAAACATATTTATTAAAAGTCATCATCATCTAAAAGATTTTTATAAAAGCAAGTTAATATTGTTTACTAAAAAAAAAACATTACAAATCATCTTTCGCAAATTTCTGTAAACTCAACCCATTGTTAAACAACTTGATAAACGTTATAAAGTGTATGTAATATAAGTGTTTGTCATACATGTTCATTAAATGTAATGTTTATAATATTTATGCATTATAATATATATTATAGATTATATTTATGTTTATAATATTTAAAGTTAATGCATTTAAATATAATTGGGAATTGGGATATTAAATTATCGAAGAGTATGGTTCCAAAATGCTATAAATCCGTGTTAAAGGAGCTGCTATTATAGTCATGTTATCAACAAGTGCACTGTGGATTGGTTTATTGGGTTTTACTGAAAGTTTGAGGGGAAAAAAAGACAAACAGCAGGAATATATCACTAATATCAAGTTTTGTCTAAAACATTGACAGTACTTGGAGGCCATCTGGCACATTTCCTTTTGGAATTTAAAGCTACATATTATATACAATATTCAAATATTTTCATTTTTCCCCAAAGTGACAATTTTTAAAACTGACCTTTTCTTTCTCTTTTTTTTTTAAAGAATCAAATTTGTGCTGCCTTTATCGGTTAAACTCACTTCCTACTCATCGCAAGCGAGTGTAAACCATTGGCTGATCTATTGAGAGTGCAAGTGCTGCTACTGGAACGCTTTGCAATATCGGTTGACTGTATGATTCAGCAGCGAGACAGAATCAAAGGTGACGGGTGCAATCGCGCTCTCCATCAGTGGCTTGTGGCCTGATGCTCCTCACGTCAGAGAGAGTTAGAGAAGCCCAGAGTGATGCCCACACCAGACCAGAAGAGAGAAACAGAGGAGGACGACTGCTTAATAGAGACCCCTGGTTCACTTAATACACACGCTTCAGCGTGAAAGTGACTGAGCGATCCCATCTCGGACTGACTCATCACAAGTGAGTGGCAGGAGGCATGGATTTATCGAATGGGAAGGTGTTTTTCACATAAAAAAAAACCTAGCCTCTTCACAAATGCTAAAATATTGAATATAATAAAAGTATATCAAAATAGTACTAAAAGAAGATGTGTCTGGTAAAAGCAGCAGGTTGGAACAAAAATGAATATTCCTGCAGAAAAAAAAAAAACTGAAAAAAGGCAACCCAAGCAGATACAGTTCAGGGACAAATACTCTTAAATAACTCTTAAAATATATGGCACAAATTTCTCTTAAACAATGCAAGTGAACGTCAGATGGTGAAAATCTGAAGTGTCACATTTGATATTTTCCAATTTCTAAAGAATGTAATTCAGTCCTGGTTTGTCTGTTTCTTTTCATACCACGATAAACAGCAGTGTATATTTTTTTTTCCACAAAATGCCATGAATCCTTTAAACAACCAGCGCAACACATTGTACGTCTTGTAAACATGTTAGTGCCTTTAGATGGCCGCGTAGAAAGTTGTCCAATACTTTTTAATGCATCATTAGCGGCATTTTCATCTATTTGCATCAGCATTTTGGAATATTGCACAAAAAAGCTGGATGGAAATGGCAAGATCTGCATATATTTTGAAAATTTGCATAAAAAATTTAACTTTCTTGTAAGTAAGATGACAGCGCATGTTGAGTTTTGTCTTTTCTTATTATATGAGAAAATAGGCCTTTTATAATACGCAGCAAATGTTTATTTTTCATTTGATACATGCTGCAGTTTATCAGGAAGTGAACATTTTGTTTTCTTGGACTCGTTGGATAGAAACTATTTTTTTTAGCAAATATTTTTTGTGATATCCCAGTTTGTGTATTAATTTAAATAGCATCTTTGGATGGAAACATGGCTATTGTGGTTGTTTCTGGAAGAGGCAAAAAGCAAATACCATCAAAAAAATAATTTTATGGGATTACAAAGAAAATGAGGCTCTGAGGAGGTGGAAAATGTAGCAAAAGAATCATTTTACAATCATTCCACAAAGATGGAACAGAATCGGAGCATTCTCTAGCTGATCAGGAAGTTATGTCATTTTGTTCAATTATGATAAAAAAAGTCTTAATATTACAACTTTTATTCCAGGAAAAGCT
Source organism: Danionella cerebrum (assembly GCA_007224835.1). NCBI lineage: Eukaryota > Metazoa > Chordata > Actinopteri > Cypriniformes > Danionidae > Danionella > Danionella cerebrum. Next base: position 5,819 of record SRMA01025991.1, read on the forward strand.
TGTTGTGTTTGGTAGTCACACTGGAATCCTGGAGGTTTGTTTCTCTCATCATTCGTTTTGTTTGCACTTGGCTGCATTCAGCTCTTCTTGACATGTTTGTGTATCAGCTCCCTTGACTCACTTTGATTACTCCCATGTACCTTTCCAATAAGGACACTCAAAAGAATTCCTCTTGCTGATACTTAAAAAAAGACCTGGCTTCTCTCTCTACAAAACACACAGTAGTGTGTCTGTGTGCATTTTCAATAAACACACACTTATAATTCTTCCGAGAGCTGCAAAGTCCTTGTCTTGCACTTCCTCTACTGCCAGTCGAGGAGTCTCAAGCCGCCCTAGTGTTCTTTAGAAAAAAAAAAGCTGCTTTTAATTGTTTGTAGAGGACAGGAGTTACCCGTCCATGATCTCCAGTTCAGATAGGAAAAACACAACAGCTTAAATTAATCCTTCACAACTTTAAAATGACTGTAGATTGGGTTTAATTTCAGTTTCTGTTTCTTTATTATCAGTAAATTTTATAAATTGCAATGATGGGGCACTAACCTACAATGAAAAAAAAATACATTGTTGTGGGCAGTACATGATGACAGTATTTTGGCTTTAATGCATTTACGTTTTTTTGTACAGATCAGACTGATTCAGCTGTGAAGACATCAATAAAAGTAGTGTGGAATTGTGTTTAGACGTATTGAAGCCTTAACGGGTGATAATGTAATGATGGTTGATGATTAAATCAAATGTGAAACAAACAGATGAGGCGTGAGTGTTTCGGGCCATTAGGCAAACTCATCGGGAGGCTGTGAGCCGTGTGCTGAGCTTTATGGAGTAATGCTAAATAAATATGTTAGTTCAGAGTTCATGAGGCTTGAAAAACCAAACCTCTACAAAAAACACTAATATAGCACATGTAATCATGAGGCCTGGAACACTAAAGTTACCCTTAAGCATGCAATGCCTCCTCTAATATTCCTATAAAATAGGTATCTTTTAATGTAAAAAAAAGGATATTATTTTTGACAATTTGTTGTCAAGATCCAAGCTGTTAATCACCTAGTAGTAGACACTTTTTATTCAGTTATGGCACTGTTATGGCACCGTTATTGGGTTAAGATATATATATGAAGATATATACACAGTTTGTAATATAGATATCACATAATTACAACTTCTAATTCTTATTCAACTGTAAATTAAGAAACCTACCTTTTACTGAACAATGTAATTTAATGAATGTAACTACAATAATAATTAACCATTTTATTTGACAATCAAATGCTTGTTCATCCTACAGTCTGCAGAGTAAGGTGGGTGTGGTATTAGCCATAGAATATACTATTATTCATACTGTGGGGACATACTATCTAATTTCAGATACCATAAAGTACTATACCAAGTGAGTCACAACAACAGCCTACACCTCCACTCAATTCAAAAAGTGGGTTTATCTTATTTTGGTGACACTTTCAAAGTTTGATACTGCATTTTTTTTTCCCTTTCTCTCTTTTTCCAATCTACTCCTAAAGTCCACGGCTTCATTTTACTTCCATAAAATTGTCCTGCTTAAAAATTGTGAAATTAAAGTTTTCAGAAATATTCTTAAACACATGATTTCTTGTATGTTTTGTCAGGAATCTTGCAAACGCTAATGAGTGCACATCACCATCTGAGCATGAAGCCCAGATGGCTTGCACACATTCTTACTATGAAGCTAAGGAGCCGGGCCCACATTACATGACCTCCATGTCATAGCCATACATCTCTGTTCCCTTATTGAGGGTATGATGGGCTACACAAGTAACCAGGACATTCCCTTTTAGTTGGTTCTATGTATGTCTAAAAACTTGATAATGACATTCCTGGTGCTAAACATAAAGGTTAGAGACGTGACTTCTGTAAAAATCTGTAGAGATTCTCCATCTGCCCAGGCCTTTTCTCAATTTAGGTTATCTTCTCAACACTGGCTACATGCCAGTAGAACATTTGTCCGAAGCAGGACCTGAACACCAACTGACTGGTACTTCACCCTGTCACAGAGGCATCTAATGTTACTACTAGCGACTTGGAGTAACCTCATAGTGGAACTCTAATAAGTTGGATTGCAGGATTCTTCCAGAACTAGGAATGATTGATAATTGCAATATTGCACTTAAGTTTGCCCTCAGTGTCATGCCTAATTCAAGACTCTGGTGTAGCAGTCCTATATGGATCAGTCCCAGTGACTGCTAAACACCAGCGCTGCCATATGCCCCGGAGTGAACACCTGTAGCTTCTACCCTCAGATTGAGTCCAGCTTAGTTTACATCAGCATGCAACCCAGACAAAACAACATTCTCAATCATACTGTGAAGGCAGAAACAAACACTATGTGATTGGTGTGCTTTTGCTTCTATGCATGTGTGCATCAGAGAATATCCTGTCCTCAAAACATCCGTCTCATACGTTTCCATCCGACTATAATTACACAGCAAAGACTCAAACTGTGCGTTGAGAGGAGCGCTGTGAGTTTGTGTTCATCCAGAGAGCACTTTTTCCTTCATAACAGAGGGCGAATCAAAGAGCTCTCATCTGGAAGCTCAGCAGCCATTGCACAATATACATCTTGCTACAGAGGCATGATTTTTTTTGTCTCTCGCTCTGCTCTGTGCATTTGATCTCTCTTGTATTGGTAATTAGAACACAGGCCTTTGGCTTTTATGCAGACACATAGGCATAGACCATCAGGGGCAGTGTATTAGTTAACACTGTTCCTGTTTATCGCCTCTAAAGGGACTTTTCTCTGTGATTTTTGCATTAACTTTGAGCTTAATGGCAAGATTTCTGGATTAACTATAAATGTACAATGGAACACTTATATTGGAAATATATGCATTGTGTGTTCCTTTGACTTGTGTCAGCTGTTTTCTCAATCCTATGTGATTTTTGATTGATGAGGGAGATGAAATGTAAAAGAATTTTACAATAATGGCTGTCAACCCAACAAGGTACATATATTTTCCTCTATAATAAGTCACTGCATATTTTACGTTTTGACGACGCATGCAGGAATGGTATTTATGCAGCTATTGATGGATGGAGCTGCTTATGTGTAATTTATATTGATGCCATTTGTTTGCATGTGTCATTTTCAAGGAATAAAACACAGTGTGGAAGGCTGAATGGTTTTGAATTTTTGCGAATCAAAAATGAGAAATGACACAAAGAGATTTGCTGATTTGGGACGGTTTTACAAAATGTATGGAAGCACCAAGATTAATGTGAAACGTAGAAATGACAGAAGAAAAAATATACTCAGTTGAGAGAGACTTTTAACCTTGGTTTGTTTGTCACAAAAACAAAATATTTCACAGCTTTGCATGCTTTGGGTCTAAATCCCAAAATATTAATCTGTTTCAAATCACAGCACAATGATGAGCGTGAAACTATGAAACCAACACTATAAACATGATAATCATTTTTAAAATGTTGCAGTTTGTGTATGCTCACATGTACATCTGCGCTGATACTTTAAACTGAGGTAGACATCAGTTTTTCTGTGCAGTATGTTAATCTCAAATTCCTGAGAAAAAAATAATCTGAATGATTTTCTTTATTTTTGCATTTATTAACAGTCAATAATTCGAATTGTAAAGTTTTCTTACAGAATATGTTTAATTAGTTAATGTAAAATGATAATCCATTCATCATGCTCATTTGTGAACCAAAAAGCTTAAATGTTAAAAAAATGACTTGTTTGCAGAAAATCGTGAAAAGAGAAAGCCATGTTCTTGAACAATAAAGACATTCATCTCCAGCAGGAGAAAGATCAGCCACACTGCCAACATCTGCATCAGCTGCTGGTGTAATAAACCATTAACTCAAAAACAATTGCTACAAAATCCTGGCGGAAGAAGGTGGTACAGAACACGAATAAATGAAAGAACACGATTATTTTGTCTCAGGAATCATTATGTTTTTGACTTGCTAAACAAGTCACATGACCATGTTGGTGACAAGGAAGTATACAAGGATGCATAAACAGATTAAAATCTGAATAGTTTAAAGTAATACAACTACAAAATTGTCACTACAAGTGCATTTTACAAGTGAAGTGTGAAAAACTCTCCTCCACCCATTTCTTCTTACTAGTCCCAGGTCCTCTATGACAGCTAGCCGTCTTATGCTTACCATGCTCAGCAAATCTTGTGTACAGAGGAGTTCAGATCCATTATTATTACTAAATAGTATAATGATTTAGTAGCTTGACAATGCATCTCACAACCTGAAAAATATAGAATGAACAAAATAAAAAACGTATTACTTTAATGAGTATTCACCTGAAACCAGAACAATATAGGACAACCGTTTTTGTTTAAAGATATCAGAAAGAAGATACAATCTGTTAATAAAACGCACACATTTTTTTTTCACTGAAAAGTAAACTGCTTCAAAGTTAACTTTTTTCCCCAGATGAAATGAGATGTTCATAACCTGCCGTATTTTGGCACCGAGGCTACTCCGAGAGACTTGATGGATTTCACAAGCTTTTCAACACGTCAGAATCACACACACGTTTCCAAAAGCAATCAAGCTGCTTGGAATTAGCACAGAAATTAGACTCTAATTAGAAGAGCTGCCCTGGGGATGCTGCAGGAATTAAATAAGTCTGACTGCAAGCTATAGCTTGTTTCAAAGTTACATATGTTTGTTTTGCTCTGATGTTCCAGAACATTCTACATGAGTTTTTGCACTGATGTGTGGAAGCAATGAACAAACCAAGCATTTTCTGCGAAAGCTCGGACTGCACCGTGCTGGTGATGCAACCCCTTACTTTAACGTCATTAAATAATCTTGTTTTTTTTTTTTTTTTTTATATTTTGCTTCCAGAAATTTTTATTGTCCTTTTACAACGCCAGAAAGTGTTAAAATAGCTAAGAGCAAGATGAGAATGAGCACCGCATGTCATCATTCTGTTTTTGCACAACAGCTTTCTCCCTGACAGCAGTTTAACCAAGCCTGGATTGTCACTCTGAATCAGCCAGTTACAATATTCACAGTTGCAGGCCAGTCAGATCCAGTTATGAATCAAAAATGCATGACAGATTTGTTTGGATGGCACATTACAGTGTGCAGCAGCATAATGTGTCAGTGTGTAAAACGTCTGCTCTGTGCGTGTGTGTGTGTTCTCACATCAAACCACACATTCTACAGTGCATCGATTATCAAAAGCATATGTTTCACTGTAATCACATATTTTCTGCAGATTCCTGGTCAGCAAGCATTTGCTTTTTTGGAGGGGGGTTTAATGCATTTTTTATTTGATCTCAACACTTTTACATATTTTACAACATGCAATTTTACAGGTTTTTAAAATACGAATTGTATTTTTTGTCAAATTTAAGGTTGTGTTGAAGTAATGACAAAAGTAAAGTAAAGTAATGACAACATACTAAATGGAAAGAAAATGGGGTTGAACTAAAAATTTGTATAAAAATGTAATCAGAGCAATTTGTAAAGTAGTAAAAAATGCTCAAAAAGGCATTGGACTTCAAAGGGTTAAATAAATACATAAATATAGTTGTTATATAATTCATCAGTTTTTAATATATATATGACCAGTTGTTGCTTCTTGGGGCATCTATGTTTATAGTCTGGCAGCATTGGTTGGTGGAACTTATATAATAAGCTATTTTTAATGAGAGACCATTACTGTACAACAGTTTTTGGTGATAAAATAATATATTTGACCAAATATCCCTTTTGAATAGAATGTGACTTTTGGGGACCTTTTTGGTTTTAAAATGTATTTACAATTTTTTACTTAAATTAATCAGATTTTCTGTTTGTTGGATATTTTTTGAAGGCTTTGTTTCAAATCCATAACACTTTGAATTTGTAAAACGTCACAGAATTGCATCTTCTTAAAATCAAGGAATTAATAAAATATCTGTAATATATGTCCACATCCCACATTTTCTGATTAGGTCAGAGTGATGCATACGAGTCTGAGTTTGCATTAACAGATTCTTATTTCTGTCAGAAGTTGGACAAACACGGGTTTGGATGGATGAATCTCTTTTATAATCTATTTATGGAAGTGTGTGATTATTATTAAAGCGTCACAGTTTGGCAATTCAGCTCAAGAGGATTTTTCGAAAGCTGCTGACAACCGTATACAGTCTGAAAATGAGAAATGCCTCAAATATAATTGAAACTCGGAAGAAAATGAGCTGCTTAAATACAGGGAAGTAACTCTGCCCTTCTTTTATTATTTTTAATGTCTACCCTTCAAACAGCATATGGTTGAAATTAAAGATGGGATGTGATGGACATTTTAATAAATGAGACTAAAACTCTAGAACTAAACCTCCCCACGATCTGTAATTACAATCTGATTTTTTTCATACATTTAAATTTTTTTTTTTTTATTGTAGCCACCATTTCCGAATATTGTTTTTTAATACATTTATTTGCAAATGTAAATGAGCACAAATAAGTGAAACAAATTTGTTTTATTTCCAAAGTTTTTCCTAATATTTTATTTATAAACCACTGGTACATTTTTTTCTTTTTGTGGATTTCAATAAACACAACTGAATAAAGAAGTCAGCTTCTGAACAACCATTATTGTTTGTTTCACAAGTGATGGAGAAGTGTGTTTTCTGTAAGTGCTAAATCATGCGTGATTATTATAAATAGAATAACAACAGACTGCAGCAGATGCCAAATATCAAACATCTGGGAACTGTCATGTTTTACTTCAGTGAGTTTGTTGCCATTATGTCCAGATGTTGCCTCTATTATTAACAAGGGCACACATGCACACACAAAACGTGTAAATCTTAACCTTTTAAGAACATTTAGTGAAGGGAAATTATCTCAGAAATCTAAACCTAACTAATATATCCTAACAGGCCACTTTTTTAGGTACACCTGTCCAACTGCTCGTTAAAGCAAATGTTTAATCAGCCAATCACATGGCAGCAACTCAATGGTCAAACCGAGAATAAGAATGGTAAAGGAAGGTGATTTAAATGACTGAATGTGGCATGGTTGTTGATGCAAGATGGACTGGTCTGAGTATTTCAGAAACTGCTGATCTACTGGGATTTTCATGCAAAACTATCTCTAAAGATTATAGAATATGGACTCAAAATGAGAAAATATCAAGTGAGTGCCAGTTTTCGATGGCAGAGGTCAAAGGAGAATGGCCAGTTCGATCTGATCGAAAGGCAACAGTAACTCAGATAACCACTCGTTACAATTGAGGTCTGCGGAAGAGCATTTCTGAACACATCAAATCTTGAGGTGGACAGGCTACAGCAGCAGAAGACAACTCTGGGTGCCTCTCCTGTCAGCTAAGAACAGGAAACTGAGGCTACAATTCACACAGGCTCAACAAAATTCACAACAAACTGGTTTCTTGAACATGACAATGACTTCACTGTCACCAGACCTCAATTAAATAGAGTAGATTTGCTAAATGGATGTGCTGCTGACAAAATGGACCAAACTCTCCCAACCTAACTTGTTGAATCTTTGGATTAAAGCAGTTCTGAAGAGACAACAGCGCCAACCCGGTACTAGTAAGGTGTACCTAATAAAGTGACCACTGAGTGTATGCTTACATGCATACGCGTGTAATGACAATTTATAAATATGCCAGATTTATCTATTTATTTATAGTAAATGTTCAATCGTGTTGGGGGGGGGGGGGTTCTTATCAACCTACAGATGCTATAGCTGCATAAAGTTTGACGCATGAAATTAAACATATAATTTTCCCAACTGATTAAACATATTCGACCATGTGTTAAATTCGATAAAAGCCACGTGTTCCCTTGTTTGTGTGCCTGTGATTGCTGTGTATTTAGTTTAGCAACGGAGCAGCTTTAATTTGATTTGATTTGATTAATTTCTGTAAGGCTTTATATTAACAGAGAGCTTTCGAGCAGAAACTTGAGCGCTCAGCAGTTTTCTGTGTATGTTTGTGTGAAAATTCATCAGCTTTACACCAGTGACTTCATCAAATTAGTATTTTTGAGCAGATTTACTCATATTTTTAGTGCACAGTAAAATGTATCTACATGATGAAAATTTTGATGACTTTGAGGATTCTGATTGTAATTGCGCAGCCTGGTGGCCATGCTTCATTGACGCCACATTCCCAGCATCATTGATACATTCTCAGCAAGTGGTTATCAGAGCTGAGGCACAGCTGGACTTAAAATGTTACAAGGCAAACATTATTAAGGGAGATTTATCAAAGATCTACAACATGTTGAGCTGGCGGTTTGAAGAAGATGAAAGTAAAACTTGAAATCTGCCATGGCTTGCTCACTAATCATGAATAATATTGAGCCATTTTGGGATATTATGGAGAGTGAGCGAGGCAACATTTCCCTTCAGCAGTATCAAGCAAACTGAATCTGAAGTGAAGCTGTTGTGTTCCCAAAAGCAAAGCGTTTCCCCAGCAACATTCCACAATGAAATTTGCCTTCTATATTTTATCTGGTTTACATCTTGCTTAGGCGCTTTTCTTGTTGGACCTTTCATTTGCATATTCAATCATTCTTTGTGTACAGTCATACTCATAATTGTTCTTTTGTAATTTCAGTAGTGAGATTGGATTGAGATTGACATACAATTCAGGTATTTACCTAAAAGTTGCTTCAGATAAATTATTATTTACTCACACAGTTTTGATCTCCATTTTTAATCTAAAGCCAACTTTCTAGTTTATGTTCATAATATTCATTCATTCATTCATTTTCATTCCCTAACCGTCAATTAACCTAACCGCATGTTTTTGGGGATTGTGGGGGAAACTGGAGTACCCGGAGGAAACCCACGCAAGCACAGGAGGAACATGCAAACTCCTTCCAGGAAGGTCACCGGCAAGCCTCGAACCGACAACCTTCTACCTAGAAGGCCACAGTGCTACCCACTGCGCCACTGTGCTGCCCATGTTCATAATAGATATTGCCAAATACAGGACAGGCTCAAACTAGTAATGATTTTTGAACAATTCTCTGAACCATCACTATTTCCAATGAACAAATATATATTATATTGCACGTCATCAGGCAGATATAGATGTTGACTAAAATGAACTGAATTCAGGTTGAATTTGTGTTAGAACAATGTTGGCCACAGCATTAAAGCTGTCTTCGCCGACACTCTTCCTTTTAAAGAAGAAAATCCTGTTCTGAAACCTATTTGTCATGCATTTTGGTATTTAAAAAATCCATGAGCAGGTAGGAGAATTTTAAATACTGTGAATTTGGTTTTGCATTAGTGTCAAATTCAAAACGGCAATATTTAATGGCAGTATTTATAAAAAAAAAAAAAAAAAAGTTGGATATCGAAACCAACAGGGATTCCAGATGAACCCTCTGTTCTGATCATAGGTAGAGCTGATATTAAGCAACTGATTTGCCTATAATGTTGTCTTGTAGAACATTGTTGTTGTTTTTTTATAACTACAGTTATGAACACATAATGAAGTATTACAAAATGACATTTTTTTTTGTCAAAGCAGGTATTAATGGCGTAAAAATGTAAGAAACTAGTAAATTCCAAACAATAAAATTTGCATTAAATCCACATGATCCAAATTGGTTAAACTAACATGAATTTAATTTTAATTAAATTTTCAAAAAAAAAAAAAAAAATTTCAGCGTAGTCTCACATTTGCCTATTTCACGGCGCCACAATGTCATCTAAATAATGAGATTTACCTAGAAATCTGACAGAGGTGCTGGGATAATGGGAAAGATTACTTATAAAATGATGTTCACAGATGAAACACATGTTTTGATTAGCAGCATGCATAGTTCATGTTCAGTAATGTTTATCTAACAAGTTTCGGGAGGAGCAAATCAGGGTTTCCAACAGCCTTAAACTCACATCATTATGCAAGCCAAACTTACCTCGTCCAATTAGGTTTTGCCCAGGTTTCACCCCACCCCAAATCATGAACACAATCTGAATGTGTGGAACCAATGTGTGTAAAGTAATTTTTTTATCAGTGTAGGCACAATTCATTTTCAAAATGTGCAAAAAAAAAAACTAACAATTCAAAGCAACCAACTTCAAATAATAACAAGAAGTCTGCATTCTAGTTCCAATTCTAACCAAAGAAATATGACTTTCTAGACACACAAATGCAAAACAGAATAGTAATTTAAGAAGATTTACAAAAAAATAAGTATTAATTAACAAAGTGTCCTTAAGTTCTAAAGTTTATAAAGGGCAATTAAACAAGTTTCATTCAATTGTATCGTTCTTTTAGGGCAGCATGAGCCTCATGGACTTCTGGAGGAATCAGCACTGATTACTAGATTTCTGGCACCTATAGAGTGAGTCCAAACTCAAACAAATGGTGTTTTATTCCTGCTCGTCCTCTGCTAGCTCAGCTTGTACAGTAGAAAGTGCAGACAGAGAGCATTTACTGCACACACAGCACAGTCCCAATATACCCCAAACACCGTCTTTTTTCTGGTTTTGATCTGGACAGTGAGCCTTGATGGCAACTTTACTCGTTGTTAACTTAGAACCATGTTTTTTGATTCCCTCTACAATCAATCTGATCTTTACTGTGTGGTTTTAATGTATTTTTAGTAATGTAGAATTCTATTGTTGTACTGTATATTGTATAATGTTAAGGTCAATGAGTGAAAATGTATCAGCACTACATGCATACATAAACTTTTGGACCTCAATGTTTCACAACAAACAGAACTGGACAAACAGAGCTCAAGGCTTTTCTTTATCGAGCTCATCTCCACCCATTCACAATGCTCTGAGCCATTAATCATGCGGAGAACACTGGTGTATCAGTGATTTCAACACTACGGACCACTCCAGAAATCAACACATGTATTCACGCTCAGGACGATGATTATCAAGGTCACTTTCCTGTTAGTGCCTCTCACTATCCTCAGGCGATAACCCATCTTCTGCAAGGTAATTAGCTTTTTATCACATCACACAAATTAGGAGATCACCATGCAGCACGACTAAACAGGAGTAAAAGGAGCTTTGAAAGAAAAGCATCAAATACGAGGTGCACTTAGAGTAATTAAAGTATACATATACATATTTAAATTGTATTTAAAATGACATTTTTTTTACCTTACTTGATTTTCAGAACTGAATCTATTGTAATAGCGTCCACGAAACATGAAGTCATCACTTTTGCCTTTTGAAGCTGTTCATTAAAATAGCCAAAGACTTGCATTGATACACATGTTTAAAAGGGAACCATGAAAACATGCTTTTATTTTTTTCTGAAGCGGCTGTGAATTGATATGCATCATGACAAGTGCTCCACAGATAAACCTGAGCTGAATTGAATTAAAGGAGACGCTTTCTTTCGTCAGGCTCATGCAGAGTGCAGAGAGCAGGGACTGGACTCTCACTCTCTGATAAGAGAGATTAATGAGGTTGTCCCACTGCCTGGCTCACAATCAGGGTTTGGGGATCAAATCTGACTGCTATCCCCAGTATCTGAATGCAAAGGACGGTGAAAAAAAAGCAGGGAGGAAAACTGTGGAAAAGTCTGTTACACTGAATACAGATCTTTATAAAGATGTCTTCGTCCATGATTCAATATGAATATTTATTAAAAAAAAAACAATTAAAAAAATCATTGCTTTGTATTTTTCATTTACTTATGCATTGCTTATTAATCAAACGAGGAGTAAATAGCTGAAAACAGCAATATTTCTCAGCATTTTGACAAAAATACATTGGCATCTAGATTTGAAAATGAACAGCTTCATTCAAGGGGCCGCAATATGCCTCTTTCAGAGCATTTCGAATCAAAGTTGGTTCTCTCTCCTTTAGCACTAAATCCTTTATAACTTTCTAAACACAATATTTGTCATTGGATCAGGTCAAATTACAAATCTCACCCAAACATGCTGTTTAACACGAGTTCCGCAGATGGCCTGGCGATCAGAACTTGATGAAACGTCTGCGCAGACAGTAAAGCTGTATTAATGCTATCAAGTGGATATATTTTATGTTAACTGCATGGATAACTTGAATTATGCTTCAGGGATGAGTAGAACTACACAAGTGGCCGGCAGGAACCCTATTCAACCATGACTGGAAGGCTTTGTGAGATGTCACATTCTCCCTTGATTTTCCTCAAATAACTCTGGACCATGTGTGATAGGTTGTCTGCCTACTCTTTTATTTGGATATAAAATTACTTTTGGAATGAATTTTTTTTTCCGGGTCTGTTTTTGGGAGGGGATGAAATGAAATGGATCATTTCATTTTTTTCATTTCATGCCTGGAATTCACTATGAGCAACCCAACAATGCAGTTTTAGGGACTTGTTTTGTAAATTAGTTGAGATCAAATTGATTGGAATATTGAAATCTAAGCATTTGGATCCTTTTTGGTAATAAAATGTATCGTTGTTTAAGTTTCTTAAAATGATGAACCGGATGCTGGTTTACACTGATTATTCTCATAATTTACAGCTAAAAATGTAACTATTGAAGCACAATAAGCTTACTATTAAATGAAGATGATTTTACATGACGCTGGTGAAGAATGATTTTGGCTTTGCAGGGTCAAACATGGACCCGGTATGATCAAGCAAATGATTCATCATGTTGACCTCAGCCAGACATTTGTCTCTGTTTGTGTTTTTTTTTTTTAAACATTGAGACCTTTAATATTCCCTCTGGGGTGCGGTGATGAAGGAGAGGACAGTCCAATGGGATGAAGATGTGCTGAGTCTTACACAAACCTGTTCATGTGAAAGTCAAAAAGGCCTTTTCACACAATTTCAGACCTCACACACAGTTTATCTGATGTTGAGGTTACTTTGGCTCATTTGCTGTGTAATGAAACTGCGAGTAAACATAAATCACAAAGTTCAAAGAGAAGCACAAAAAGTTAAAAGCAAAAATAACACGCCAAGCTAATCATTCTTGCCCTACTACAAAATAATTAGCATTCTTTGCATAGAAGAGATATGACGAGAAGAGATCTGTCATCTTTTCTCATGGCTGAAAACAAAACTAAAACACAATGGAGTCGGAAGGTCGATTTATTTTATTTTTTTATCACTTATGATTCTGATTAATAAAAAATGATTGCGAGGAATTCCAGACTCTAGTCGCTAGGTGGTCAGAAAAGATGTCTACCAACAAAGTCGCTAATTTGGCAACAGTGGAGACTCTGAACAAAACAAACCTTTTAAATAGTTTAAGTGCAGACACTACCAATTTTCATTGTGAAGAGAAAACATTTAGAATGTTGCTGAATCTACCTAAATCTACCTAAATTCAAATGTTAAAGATTGTATTGTTTAAACACTGTGATGAACAGGAGAAGTAGCCATTCTACACTGAATTACTCCCCAGGCCAGACATTCCCCAAGCACACCTCAGGTAGGGACCTTGTTAAGAGAAGTAGAGGAGAGGATCTTTGGAAGAAGTCTACAATATGTTTACAGTAGACCAAACTCTCAACCTTGAAAAGGTGAGTAGTTATAAAGGGAAGTGAAGTGCTCTAGGATGCTGATGATTGGTCGGGTAAGTGACTGGTAAAAGTGCTGTCAGGTGTCAGGCTTGCAGTCACTGGTTGAAGGGGGATTCTGTCTTTGGACTGTGAACCGGATTTATGACATTAATGTGCCAATCAAAGGAGTTGGATTTTGATTCCACGTATAGATTATATTTCTCTCATAAATTTCCCACAAAAGGCATGCAAAATTGTTTAAAATGCAGGTTTATTTTTCGTTTTATTCAAATCGGAAGTAACTGGTAGCCGACTATATTTTTCATTAAACATTTTACTCATACTGAAGCAAATAATTTAGTAGAACTTTTTTATTGCCTGTTATATTTACTTGGCTAAAACAAATATTCTACCCACCTCTGGTTTCCTAGAGAAAATTATTTTACCTCAGAAAATGGAGTAAATACATGACAATTCTCAGTCCTACATAGTGGTTTCCAGAAATTGAAGAGCCGTTGATAGATAGATGTGTTTTGATGAAGCAAGGCAGACTCAGAGACAAGAAGCACTTTGGATGCTTGGCACTAACTTAACACTACAACACAAAGCCAGCAGCTGCTGCCAAATCATCTGTAAAGCAAAGAAGGTCCTAAAAATCCTCTGAACACACACACTCAGACTACAAACTGTGGGCATAACAGCTGGTGAGTTGTTTTAATTAAGGGCCGGACAGGCTTCGCTGTGTCGCAGAGCATTCAAGAGTGTCACGGTGGGAGATTTAGAGATTTCTGCAGCTCCAGACACATTTAAAATGCATAACGCCCCATTACTGTCTCACATCTTTATGTTTATGTCCAACACAGAACCAGAGTCAGTTTTGGTGAAAACTACAAACCGGAGCTAAACCAAACAAAGCCTTTTATTATCATTGCATTAGGTTTCAGATTGGTTAATATTGAAGCTCAGCAATTTGTAATAACATATTCATCAGCTAAATAACAAGCATCAAAAACTTCACATAATCTCACATTTGGTTTTGTGTAAAAAAAAAAACACTTAAAACAAAAACACTATTGATACTCTCAATATCTGTAAATGTCTCTTCACTGGCTCCCCATTGGAGCCCCTGTCAAGTTTAAACACTGATGTTTATGTACAGAACAGTCACAAGGACAGCATCATCCTTCCTTCACGAACACTTGCAGTGCTATATTTTCCCAAGACACATGTGTTAAAAAAATAGCCAGATGTCCAAACACAGATCATATCCTTGTTATACCCCCAGTGAGGAGTTCTAGGGAGAGGGTGGGAGATAACTTGGATAACTTAAACTCGAGATGATGTAAACCCACGGTCACACTACTTAAAAATTCCATTGACATGAATGTGATCACATCAGGCAATGTGAAAGTGAAAGCAGTGCGATTCCAGATTCCACTCCTGACAGCTGGGAGGAACCTGCAATCTCAGGTCATGTGATTGGCAATGTCAGGTTCATGAGCTTTCTAGATCACTGAAATGTATATATTTAGGATGTCGGTATTGCTTTAAAGTAGTAGGGAGAATCCTGTTATAATTTAGACAAGTTATTTAGTGAAGTCTTTATGTTTTAATTGACGCTGTTTTGTGGGTCTTAGTGGACACGTCAACATGCAGTTCAATTCTGCGTTGTTCAGGAGTAGGGTGACAGCCCAGGAAGGCTGGCTTAAATACAACCTTGGCTTAATGGACAGATAAGGAAGAGTTGCCATGCCCTGATTGCTTCTACTGAAATCCATCATACAAATGTTACTTACAAACAAAATAAGTAACAAATGTTACTTACAAACAAAATAAGTCTAATGTGCTTAATTCTGAATAAAAAAAAAACAACATTTCTTAGCTAGAAGACTTTGTAAGATTTCCTATTTTCCCTTGCTTTTCATCAAATCACTCTGGACCAAAACCATGCGTGAGTTCGCTTCAGAGAGTATTGTACAGATGTATAGTGAGATACTATACTCATGATCTGTGCAAATTGTACCCATATTTTTGGCATATGTATGCTGCAAGACTATTAATGATCAAACTGGCTATAAATGATGATTAAAATGACTGATTGAGGAGGTTTCTGAGAGACACAGCAAAAGAAAGCAAAAAAGGGGACAAAGCCAAGCAAAGTTGTCTGGTGTGTCAGCCAGTGTAAACTGTAGGTCTAACTCCTTGCGAGGTGCAAAGAGGAGTCTTTTAAGGGGCTGTGAGTAATTGGTAGATGTGGGACTATGATTAGTTGGTGGCTTCTTGGATTAAAGTGTCATCGGGAATGGTGAATAGATGCTGATTAGGGGCTGGCTATGTTTCTGTGTATTTGAACCTTAGGCTATAGAAGGAGTGAAATATTTACCCTTACACTCATAATGGCCTTTGAAAATAAATGGGAAAATGCAACAAAACTATCTTCAAGATGAAACAAAATGGTGAAACTTGGATGTGAGTATGTTATTCATAGTAACAATTTAATGACTGACAGCTACCTAACAACCAATCTGTTTACCCTAGCAACCAAATTTCTGAACTCAGCTTTGGTAAATGATGCAAACATGGGGGTTGATTTATATACTGAATTGGCAAAATTACATTGTCACCAACCCCTTCATAGCAACCAGACTTTTTAACCATAGCAACCAACTTGGCATATATTATCTCGACTTAGCAAAATCATAAAGATATGGGGGTTGGGTTATTTTACTCAAATTGACACATTGTCTTTAATCGGAATTAAGCTGATATTATTTCATTATAAGCAAATTTAATTTAGAATGCCTATAGGCAGAGGTGGCCAAACATAATCTAAAGGTTTCGAGCCTGTTTGCTTTATTTCTGTTTCTTTCTTTAAAACCTGACATGATTGAATTGTAGACCTGTGAATGAACTTCTAAATATTTTTAAAGCTTCGTAAGTCTGATGCATAAATTTAATCTCTTTAAATGTGAAAAGAGGCTTTGTAACCTCTTAACAAGGCTATGTTTTACTCCATGATAATTTATTTGCACAGTTTATCTGCTATTAGCATGCACCAAATGCTTGGTAACGAGGTCAACGATTAAATCTCAGATTTGTGGGATGAAGAGGGAAAGTTTTGATTTGTAGCTGAGCAAGCCTCTTTCGGATATACAATATTATAACATAATTTGGGAGGATAATAGGAAATGAACAGTACCATTTCACACAGATAAGAGCAACATAATAAGCTTTGTATTAGACTATTAGAGAGGCTCACTCATATTTTGGTCATGAACTTAACGATACAGCCCTTATATGCCACCTAATGTTCTAGATTTAATAGTTTTAACTCAGTCACTGTCAATACAAAAAGTACTTTTCCTTTTTTAATACACAGTTGGGAAATTCAAAATACTTTGGCATTGAATATAAAAAGGAACAGATAATGTTTTAAAGCCAACTCATGCTTTGCTAATTTTGATCAAATTTCTTTTTGGGTCAAACAACCGCTTTAAAAGACTAAATGGATATGTCTTAGAAAACACAGGATGTTGGATTTAGCGACTGCTTTTAGAAGCAGAAATTCAACTGATAATATTTTACAGAATCCAGTACAATTTAAGACTCATAAACTCCAAATCACCTCTGACAGAAGCCTTAACTTTTAAAAAGCATGCACTTAAAAAGGCAGACCATCTGTTTTCTCTGGCAAATTGCTTTCCTTGATGAAAGGGAAGAAAAGTGATCATTCTGAGTGGCATGAGCGAGCTGAAATTTAAGTGTTGGCGTCCTTTAATTGTCTCTGTACGGCGGCTCTGCAAATTGGTGGGTTTACGATCTTTATACTGTATTTGCATCAGACTCTTGAAAGTCTGAAATTTGATGCAATCCTTATTTTCAGTGATTTCAAAGTAACTGGTTATGGCATCCATAATATCACTCAATTTTAGGTAGATTCAGCAAATTCACACTTAAATAAAAAAAAATGCACACTTTTTCTCTCACAAAAATGACAATCTGAGCACCAAAACATTATTTATATGCACCCTTAAAATCACAAAGTGTTCTCTGAATAATTTTCTCTCTCACACCTTCACAAACACAAGCAAGAGAGAGATGCACACCACTTGAAAAAAACCCGTGCAATTACTTAATTGATTTTCAGGGCTTATTATTGCAATGCAATTGCTTTTAAATTAGCCTGCCATTAAAAAACAAATGACTCTATTTAAAGTGTGACCCTTGACCTTTAGCTCTGGTCTGACATGCTTCAGGACAGAATTAAACACACATCATTACTGAACACGTGTTCTGCTGTTAGGAGATATGGATCATTACACACAATGGGAAATGAATATTAATGGACTGAGTTATTGCGGTTTGAAATTGAGTTAAATTGATACTGGGTCATTTACATATTTTTGTTTATCCCACATTTGTCATAGTATCTTTACCATGAACCTTTTTATCTATCTCTGCTATTACATTATTGACAATCATTATTAACAAACCCAATCCTAGGGTATTTTTCCTATCGGGATCGCTTTCTAAACTGCTATAAAAGCAAAGTAGATGTGAAAGAGACGGAGTGCTTTTCTAAAATACAGAACAATATCGCCCTCTATCTACAAAATCAATGAGCGCATGTGACCGATGAGACTCACGTTTCTCCAGCACATCAATATAGAGACGACAAAATTCCAAATTGGCCATCGGATATATCATACCAATTTTTCAACATTTGTATAAAATTGGTGGCACCTAATTTATAGCAAATTAGGCCAATGTGGAATCCAGAACTGTGATTTACACGCTACTCCCTCAGCCTCAGCCTCAGCTTCACCCTCATCCTCTGAAGTCCACCTCATGCACAAATTATCAGCTTTACATTCAGACTGCCAGCCAGCCTAGGAAAAGGTTGAAGGTTTATTTTTTTTTACTTTTATTGTTGTTCCATATGAAGAGTTATTGGAGGCTAATTGAGAGAGCAGGGGTAAAGCAGTCAGTATTATGTATGATCATGCTGCAAACGAATACATGTAATCAGTAAAATGCATTAGCACAGGCGTACCAACTAAAACCAAATGAAGTAGCAAATGACGTAATGGACAATAATGTAACTACAGTGGTGAATACGAATGCTTCGAGTTACGAAATGTTCGAGATACGGAAGGTCTCGCGGGAAATTTTTTGCTTCAAGATACGAAGAAAATTTGAGATACGAACAATAACAAACATCTCTGCTCTATTTTCTACTTGTTTGTCTCACGTCACGCTGCGCTTCCGGGTCCTGGCGCTCCTTTCTCCCTTTGAAGAAAAGAGTGCTTAAGGGGCTTAAAACACTTTAAATCAGTTTTAAATCCAGCGAAACATTATGCATAAATTACCAATAATCTACTGTAACAAATGTTAGTAAAGGTGTTATGTGGAAAGGTGGTGTAAATGTGGAAGTGCTGTTCTGAAGTGGAAGTTAGAGAAACCCTGTGACGTGCTCTCTCCATCCCTTCTCAAACGCTCTGTGTTCTTTATGCTCGTGCTTGAAACTGTGTTGGTGTTCGTAATTCGTAAAATATCTCGAGAGAGTTAACTTTTATACATAGTGCTGTAATGTTTTCTGCCATCCATTTCACATCTTCTGACACATCGCCTCACTCTCAAGGTAAGGTTTCACCTTTGTGTACATATTACGTATTTTGCGTAGGTTTTATTATCATTTATTACATTAACAAAGTGTAGATTAAAGGATTGAAGAAATGTTACTTGATTTTTTTCTGGTTTTCCTTTTTTTCATCTACTTATACTGTTGTTTCTGAGAGCGGTTGCAGGGATAAGGCATTTTACATGTAAAACTTGCTTCGAGATACGAGATGCTCGAGATCCGAACGTCACCCTGGAACGGATTAATTTCATATCTCAGGGTAACACTCTACTATCAATACCAATGTTTAGGATGTTATTGACAAAGTACCAAAAGCAGAACACACCACGTAGACTCCACTGTGTGACTGTGGGTTTTCATTAAATAGATTATATTGTGATAAACAATGACAGTGAAGTGAAGAAAACTTTGTTGTTAACCAAACTCTTCATGTATTTGTGAGGAAAGGTGCATTGTGTGAAAATACAACTTAAAAGTTGATACAAACAATGAAATTTTCAACCGACTGAGGAGGCTGGCATCGGGAACAATTTATTCAGTGTGCCATTGAGCTTTACAGCATATGTCCTGGATGGTCCCTTTTCCCAGCATTCAACAGTTTGTCAATTAATGGTTTACAATGGCTTGTGCCTGGAGTGTTTTCCTCGAAGGGGCAACACATCTCCATGGCTTTTGAGCCGTCATGATTAATCTCCAGAGCTTCACATTTGGACATTCCCTCACTTGCTCTCAAACACATGTTTGGCCGCGGGTGAGCATGATCACAGTCACTCAGGAATATTGAACTGGTACAACTGGTACAAAATTAACTCTAAATATTAAACCTGATAAACAAAGCTTCAAGCAAGTAGAACTTTGGCAATTAAAAAAATCTTTTTTGAAATTCAAACAATTGTTTTAACAGACTTGCACACATAACCTTACCATTAAAATTAACCAGTAATAACGATTTCACCAGGAAAGATGCTTCACACCCAGTGGCATCGGGGCCTTCACTCCTGGTCTAAATATTAGAAGAAGCTCTGAGAAACACTAACTTTTAAATTCTAGTATACTTCCCCCATTAAAGTGCTTCTTTGTCTCTTGCACTCAATCACTCAATGTCGGGATTGGGCTCTGCGGTGTGCAGTCATGTGATGTGCATATATCTGTGAAACAAAGGCTTATCTCTGGAGATTAGCTTTAAAAATAAATGTTTGAATATTGGATTCTGTTTGGCTGGCAGGTGTTGATTCATTTTGTGTAACTTTGCTCCGGTTCGATTAGTTCACTTCTATTATCGATCCGCCGGTAACCGTAGAAACTCGCGGCTTTGGTTGAAAGCGAGATGGCAGCAGCAAACCATATTCCCTGAACTAGGAATAGTGGATTATTTTAGCGTTTTTATAGAAAATACAATATTTTTTTCTGCAAAAGCCTGATTTGTGGAGCACAGGTGTTGCCATTGCTCCAACGCAGGACTGAGAGGCACAAAATTAGTCAAACGAGTCACTTCCTGTGCTTTTAAATTGAAGTGCCAATGTGTTAAAAAATAAAAAAAGTTCACACAAACATATGCAAATGAACATGGCATAAACGGGTCGGGCTTATGCCTCGGGTCTTGTTCGGCCTCAAAATAAAATTTGTTTTAGGTCAGACTCTACTCCATCATCTGCATCTCTGGTATTTGTTCCTTTTTTGTCCTTTAGATCCCCCTGAATCGGCATTGATCGAGAGACTCCTACATCTATGCATTGAACACTGATAAGGAATCACTTCCTAAGGAATTTGTTACCTTTTCTATCTGTTATATTTGATTTTGCAAACCTTCTGAAGCTGCGCTCACCTACTGTCAATACACAATCTGCAAATTTGCTAAACATCACAGATTGCGTCAGCCCTGCATGGAAGTGCAGGGATGAAGATGCTAGTGTCACAAAAAAAAAAACGCTTTACGGACATCACGGATAAAAACGTTACCAAAAGAAAAGTACCCAAAAGAAAGTGATCTTTTTACGAATCCATCTGGCAGTATTTGACTATTGAGCTGTGACATTATAGCACTTTTGTCTTATAAGAGGGACATTAAGTGATCGTGGCAATGAAAATATTTTCATCAGCCTGTCGGTAATAATGAATCTTCTAACATTTTTCAGACACAGCTAGTGAACTCCAACAGCAATAAAAATGCTTTCTTTTTAAAGATACTTTAAAATATGCTATTTGCAGTTTTTTAAGTTGTCTCAATATTCAAAGCCACATTTGGTACTTTTTAAAACATTAAAACAATCACATTCACCTGCTTAATCCATCATAGTCACTCAACGTTCTGTGGATCTTCTGAGCACATTGACAGGACACACCCTGTACAAGTCGCCAGTCCCACGCAGGAAAACACTCACACATTCCCTCCGAAGAGAACTATAGAGCAATCAATTTACTAGATGCATGTTTTGTCAGGAGAAAACCAACATCCTGAGCTTTTGTTAATTTTGCAGCATGGTGCTAGAACCCACAAACTCTATAATCATGATTAACATTCTACATTACAAAAAACTCAGTTTACTGGTAAAAATAATAATAATAAAAAAACAATAGAAGAAAAGGTTTGAGTTGTTGTATGTGCTACTTAAGTGATGATTGTAAAATAACTTGTGAAGAATTCACATTGCACATGTGTTTGGACAGCAAAAAAGAAACAGTTCACGCTTTGACACTTAATATACATAATTTCAATATAGCTGTACATTTCTACTTTATATAACTTAGACGTGTGTTACTTATAAAGAACAACAGCACCATCGAACACATTCCCTGAAAAACAGCTAAGTTGACGGTGAGATGGATGTCCTGTGTTTTATCTGGTCCAAGTCGTGGCGAGGATAAGATCAGGCTTCAGCGGGACCGAACGAGGGTCAGGGCGACACACACCTCGGTGTAATGACTAAACACACACACCATAGCGCTCGCTGATTTATAAGCTGACATTTCTGAGGGTTCATCCTTGATCTCTCTTTTACTTCACCTTCCTCACACCTCTCTCGCGCTCTCATTTTCTCCGAGGAAGAACGAGAGTGGAATCCTGAGTGGATAAAGGAGTGTGTTTTTGTACTACTATACTATACTAAGTAGAAACGTTGCACTCATCATCACCTACACAAAAGATTATTGTAATGCAGAAAATACAGAAGCATAAATGTTATCACACTGTACACTGACTCTGACTTCTAAAAACTGATTCGTTTTTTTTACAGAGAGGCCAGTGGTTGACAATAAGTGAGTTGGAGAGAGAGTGGTGTGGGGTAGGAAAGAGGTTAGGCTTAAGACTCGAACACGCATTGCCCTGATGGACAGCCTTCATTTTTTATTACATTAAAACCTGACTTAATAATAAGGTTTTACCAGATTTGTCAATAAATAAATGATTAAAGGTCTTATAAAGAAGGTCTTAAAATATGAAGTTGTTCATGTGGCAGATGACATATTGTGCAATATTCTGATTTTGGACTTCCCGAATTAGAACTAAATAGTTTCAGTAGCTGCCTAATAACACAGGTAGAGCTCTATCCACACATTGAATCGATACATGGTTTACATTCAACATAAATCTGTAATAAATGACCATTTAAAAAAAACACTCTTTTGTAAAAACAAACAAAAAAAAACATTACAAATGTCTCAAAAACATGCAGTGGCACAGAATGGTTATTGAAATAATAAACCAAACAAAAATATAAATCGCAAAAGCTGTCTTGTCTCCATCGTCATTGACAGATGACGTTACACGAATAGAAACCAACGTGCATTGTGGGTCCCGCTGCCATTTTGTAATGTATAACAATAATTTCTTGTTTATTGCGTTCAGCTCTTATCGTCCAATTATTGTCCAAACAAGTATAATACCATAGAAAATGGTGCTGTCCTAAAACTATTTCACCCAATATTTACTTTGCAACTAACTTGTAATTACTAAAAGGATGCACACATGTCTTAATTTAATGTAGTATCCCAGTGAAACCCAGTAACACTGTAATTCTTTGTTTGTTGGTCGAAATAAAAAATTAAAAAAATAAAAAATTAAAAAAGTCCTGTAATACTGTGAAATACCCCTGGCAAAATACTTTGAGTGATTTGTAATTTTTTTAACTGTTCTAATGTGTATGCACTTATCCCATCAACAAGATAGTTCACAATGTCCAGCTATGTTTGTTGGAGGCAAGAGTGTGAGATCTGTGGTCCAACTTTTTACTGGGAGCTGATAACTTGATGGATAAGTAATACACTCAGGGTTCTTGTGCGTATGCAGATTCTCTTTTTTTTCAATCAAAATATAAAAAATGTTGAGTCTTTCATGCAATGTACTTTAATTTTAATGTTTAAGTTATGCCTCCAAAATGGCGCATAAGTGGCGTCCAGATCAACGAAAAATCTCACTAACAGACAACCTTTACTTAGAGGCCACTTTCAATTAAGAGAGCATGAAGAGAGAGCCCACAGAGCACAAACATAGCTTTGCACCTCCCAGGAAACCATGTGGTTTATGTTTTCCCCTTTCAAAAAACAACAAAAAAAGGAAATATCAAAGTTCTCACATGAATTAGGTTTTCCCCTCCCCCATGTCATTGGAAATATACAAGATCTCGTCAGATTTAAGATTCTCCGAAAACTGGATGAGGTCATATTGACCCCAAGGATGATAGGAGTGTTATTAAGCAAATTTTTGCAAAAAACACAGAATAAACACTTCTGTGAGATTCACTATAGAATGATTGTTGGTTGAAGTTGCCTGGAAAGTTTCCCAGCGCATATATGTAGCACAGATTTGCTGTGTTGTATGTGATGAATTATTGTCCCAGCTCAGCAAATGCTCAGTCAGGAGAAAATACAGCATTTTGAGCTCAGCGAGCAAGCGACAGATGGGCTTAATTAATGAAGAAGCACTCAGATAGTTATTCGTCCGTAGATAGAGACAGAGAGATGAGAAGAGAAGAGCTCCTGAGAGAGTCATAACCTGAGAATGAAGCTGCAGACATCAGCCGCTTTATCCTGAGTGGTTTTCCTTCATCGGAGCTTCATTTATTGAGAGAGAAACTGCAAACTCTACACTTCTACCTCAGAAGAGCATGCAAGAAACTCCACACTCTTCACCAAAGACAAAACACTATTCTTCTGCTTCAGTAGAATAAACACTTACAAGACAAAGCAGAAGGAGCTCAAAATCTTTTGCTTGTGACTGATTGATAAAGAACTATAATTCTATGCATTTCTTCAATTAAAATCATATTTTTGATACTTTTCACTCAATAATTCTCCACTGGTAAATATGATATGATATTAGCACAGTGCTTTAGACCCGAAGACATCCCACAGACTTATGAAGCCACGGCTAATCACATGCTAAATGATGGCAGACTACTAATAACAAGGTGAGACTGGAACCTGAGGATACGTGTTCAACATCTTTCACAGGCTTTCTTCCCTTCCGTCTCTCTTCAGTCTGTATTTTGCTTTCTTCTCCCTGTCTCTTTCTAATAATTTATCTCACATTTCTTCTCAGGCTATTTAAGGTTGTCAGTTCCTGTCTGTCTCCATTGGAGTATTGATGTAGGTCCATGTGTACCTGTCTGAAGTTAGCAGCCTCAGTAAATTTTTGTGTTATTTGCCCTCGTAGCTTGAGAGACAGTGATCTTGGTCTTGATGATTACTGAAGTGCTTTTTGCTCTGTTCCTCCTGCTTCTTGTTTGTTGGACACCCAGAAGATGGTGCTTCCTCTTTCTGTTCTGTTTAAAATAAAAACTGTTTCAGGTGTTTTGGGCCCTTCCTTCCCGAGCATTGTGTCATCACAGTCAGAGACAATTTCAGATGTTTCAGAAGCATTGTTAGATTCAATCATGTTAGGCCACTTTTCTGTTCAAACATCTTGAAAAGTGTTTCAGTTTTCATCTAGTATCCCCTTTAAACCTTTCCAACCAGAGGACACCAGGGGGCAGAAAATTGTTGTACTTCCACAGTCTCTTTCAACGCAAAACTAAAGGAAATATATGAAAATATGTCTTGGAAAATTCTATTAAATTCTATTAATTAAATTATTGAAACTTTTTACTCTCATGAGTAACATTGTATTCTGTGGTGGTATGAGCGTGAGAGAAAGAGAGAGAGAGAGAGAGATTTTTTACATAATACATCAAATATCATCCCTATGACCTTTAACTTTGTGTGTGCGTGTGCACGTGTGTGTGCGTGCGTGTGTGTGTGTATGTGTGTGTGTTCTGTTAGATTTCGTGTTTGAAAATATCCTCTTTTTTCAAGAATTTGCTGCAATGTCTTAAATTTTTTTAAAATGTAAAACCCTGAAAAGTTTAAATGTGGCACATTTTTTAATCACTTCATCAAACATATTAATCTTTGATATTTAACATTTCCTTGTGAAAATGTATATTTTTATTTATGCCCTCCTTTGCAAGCCGCTATATTAAGGATGTCATCGCTCCTCAAATCTATCAAGATATTTTCAGTAAAAACTCGTAAAAGTTATAAGAACTGTACAAAAATAGTTGAGACCCTTTGTGATACTAATTTCCTTGTGAACTACTGATACTTTTATGAATAACGTCTAGGTTACTTGCGTAACCCCACGTTCCCTGAATAGGGAACGGAGACGTTACCCTTCGCCATGCCCTGGAAGTCATGGATCTGAGGTAAGCTGGGAGGTAAGTAGGTCCAGCTCCTCGGAAAATTGCATACTGAGGCTTAGGCACGCCCGGCTTTATACCCGGCTGATTGCTAATCAATCACCTTCGCCTGCAAATTAATTTGCCCGTTAATATGTTCGTCAGTCGCTCTCACGGTGATTCGCTCCCATTCAGTCGGTCTAATCCCGACTAACGTCTCCGGGACCGACTGAAAGGGAACAAAGCTGTTATTTTTTTGCTAAAATTGTGAGCATCACAACAAATGACATGATCATCACGCAGTTTGACATTCTTGATATTTGGATCAGGTTTGGATGTTTTTAGTCACAATCACCCATATAAACATAATAGTATTTACAATGCTTCATATTCTTTTAGATGAGATTTTCTTTCTATGACTAACAGCAGTGCCTACAAGGGTTTAAATGAGAGTAACCTTGAATTGTTTAGTGGTGCTGATTCAAAATCCTGTCAAAGTGCAACAAGTAGATTCTGGTATAACAAATAATGGTAAATGCAATAATAAAAGCATTGTTCACAAGGGTTGTGATTGTCCCATTGCTCAAAAGTGCACAGACATAATGTCTGAGTGTGTTGTTTATGGAGTGAGTGAGTGTTTCCAGGCCTCTTTCTCCTCAGAGCGAAATAGGTCTAAGCATTGAGTTCAATAGCGAAACTGCTTTAAGTCTCAACCATGAGTGGAAACACTGTTCGACACAACACAAGGGAGTCGAATAGATTAAGCATTTGTAAATGTTTGAATGTGCATGCAAGCAAAAGTATGAGAATTATCATCCTTTAGATCTTTAGAGTTCCGCCAGGACATATGTATGGTGCTTCAGTGTGAGACGCAACAGTGTAAGACCCGAGTGTGTTTGAAAGAAGCTTTTGTAGACTGACTTTAAATTCCACGTGTGTTTTTGACTGGTGTTGAATGTAGAGGTTCGTCTACAGATTCACACTTTTGCTTTGATGGTCAGCAATGTCATTCTCCGAAAAGCATATAAATGTCCTGATTAGTTTACTTCATTCTTAATCAACATTTTTCATGTGTACAAGCATTCGACTATGGACAACATAAAGTATATATTATTTCTGCACTATTTTATTACTTATTTAAGAAAATGCTCAGTACATGGTGTTGTTGACACTTCCTTTTTTTGTTTAACCTATACCTATTTATTATTTAACTTCAAAATAAGCAACATAGAAAGAAAACGCTTTTAGAAAATGTCAGTTTTTTTTTTCATGTATATATTTATTAGTTTTAAAATTATGTACCAAATATTTGTTGCAAAATGAAAAGATTTCATGATGATTTCATGGAAATACATACCAGTAGCTTATAGATAGCTAAATAAAAATAGGAATTAAAAGATGAACAACCTTAGAATGAACATAGACATCATTATTGATCATTTGGATCACTTCCAAAGCAAGCATTTAGATCTTGTTTTGGTTTTGAAAACTAATTAACATAAACTCCAACCATTTTCCAAAAAAAAAGCTGTTTCAGATAAAAAAATATATATATAAACATACAAATTAAACAGACTTTTTTACAGTTTATGTAAAAAGTGCCACAATTAGTGAAATTGTGAGACCATTTAAGAATTAATTAAATGTGGAATGAAACAATAATTAAATACATATGTGTTTTAGATGTGTAATTAATTGATAAAATACTAATTTTCTTTATAAAAAATGTCACTATAAAATTAAGTAATGCAGGTCCCAGTGTTGAAGCATTTAATGAATTTACATTATCTGTCAGTCAAAGTTGGTTGGATGGATTCTATCACCCGATTGGTTACTTTTCCCACCAAATCAAAAAAAAAAATGGATTGATGCTGATCTGTTGATTGAAGGCTTTCTGATTCACTAGGTGGCGCAATTCATGTGATTACATGGACTCAGCCAATGGCAAAAGCAATAGATTTCGTTTGACGGATCAAATCAATTCCTGAAGCACTGCAACACAGGGAACATGTATTAATTTAATTTAATTTGAATCTCCCTTTCCCACAAATGCAAGAAACAAAAGATTTACAGGGAAAAAGAAAGGCCATTTTATGACAAAAATGTACTTGCAGGTGTAATGAATGAGCATTTGTTCAATTCAGCTTCAAACTATCTGCAGCACATTTTAGGCTAATTGCTTTGGACTTGTAACATGTAGAATGAAAGGCCTTTGGCATTTTAACAGCGTTCCAGACATTCCTTACAAAATAATGAGCTCCACAAAGACTAGATTGGAATAAATGTGCTTTTAGGACCGGAAATGTTGCATTTAGGAATTTGGTTGCTAAAGTCCCGAAGAGGATCTTTTTTTTTTTTTGACCCCTGAAACACGGAATTGAAAATTGCTGATAGATTTTACAGCCACAGACATTCATGGATAACAGGATGCCAGACATTGAAACAGCAGGATGTTTTCACAGTTTCTCCTCTTTTTATTAGGTCTTAGATCACAGATAAATGAGAAAAACACATTTTGCAAACCCCAAATGAGAACACCCCCCCATCACCTGATTCAAGCTCTATTTTTTTTCTAGAAACAGCTCCGTTACATTTGCTTGCTATTAACTTTGATAAGCAGCTTCGAATGATGAAACCCCCTCTCCTCCTTTGTGAGAAAAGCTTAATGTTGTCTTTACAACTAACAAAAACACACCACCACTGTTTATTTCATATATTAAGGAGTATTTCTGTATTTGGGATAAATTGCTGATTATAACTCTAGATAATAAACTAATCAATAAACTATTTTAAATAACTCTTCTTCAGAGTCGGTTTAACTCTATATAGAGTGGATAGAAGTTCTACACTCTGAGTAGAGTTAATTTAACTCTTAGGATTTTACCGAGTATGAAAAAAAAAATATTCTGTATGAAGATATCTGCCATTATTAAATTTGTTTAATAATTACTTTTTTTAAACAGAAATTAGCTCCAAAATTAAACCTTGGTTCTCCACAATTGTACAGCACTCTATTAACTGAGCTAATTTTCCATTACCTTATAAAACTAGAATAAAATTATTTCTTGCATAGACCACAAAGTATCACTTTCATCCTCTGTTTCCTAGAAAGTGTCTGATTTTTACTGGAACTGTTTGCTATCCCAGTCCTTCCTATGTATCTGACCTCCAGTCATGCTTGAATTTCCCAACATCCTGCTCTTCTCTCATCTGCTACAATGATGATGATGATGATGAAGAACATAATAAATCTGTGTTTGGAAAAGCATGAGAGAAAGTATGATCCCAGAGCAGCTGGGCCGCGCACCAGACTTCCCTTCTGTGTCTGTTACAGAGTGATCAAAGAAAAAAACACATTCAACATTCACAAGCTTCACATATGGAAATGTTGATTCTGGAAACGGAGCAAAGTCCTGCATGCCCTAGAGTTTGCATTTACATGCTCATGCAATCATCTGCTTGACACGTTTATCCAGAGTCATTTACAAGTGATGGGAATAGAAGAAAGCAACTAAAGAACAACACGTAGCTCTATGAATGAGAAATCGTTGGACAGAGATGGAAGAGACAAAAAGTGATTTGGCTATTATTCTGCTTGTTTTGCAACTTTCGGGAGATAAAAAGGACCACATTATATCCTTATTGATTAACTATTTCATTACATGACACTCCACCCAAACAGAGTTCCACGTCTGCTCAGAATGGCCGTACCACAGCATAAATAACTATCTGGATCTTCTTTTGCAATGCTGGACCAACACTGGATCAGATATTAGTATTTGGTCAGAACTGGGCCAGCTTTGGTGCCTCCCGCTCACACAAGTGCTGGGTATCCCTGGATACAGCCCATATCCCACTTTTTGGTTATTTTTTCTGCTTGCTAAAACCGAGTCCAGACAGGATCCATTTTATTGCTTAGAAATGGATGCAACTATAATGCCAAATTTGCCAATGTGAAAATCAATCTGGGGTAAAAATTAACCTTACAGTCAATAGAAGAATGCACAATAACTGCAAACACTTTTTATGCTGTCTATGGCAAGTACAGATCCAAGGCCAGTTGTTATGATCAGAGGTGAATTAGGGTTTTGAGTTCAGCTGACCTTTATGATTGTAATACTTGACATGTTTGTCAAGCACCTTGAATTGTGAGCTGTATGAACTTGCTTGCCCTGATGAGAAAAAGGGAGGGGGGGGTACAGGGAGAAAAGATGCACAAAGAGGATAATGTGAAAGGGAGGGAGAAAGAGGCAGGGACAGATGGAGGGAAAGAGGGAGGGAGTAAAGGGAGAGAGAATCAAGCATTTTTCCCTCGGAGCGTTATATGCTCACTCTGAGTTTCAATCAGATCTATTCAGAGCAACAGTTGCTCTGAGAGCCTGTGAGCAATGAGCAGAGCTCAACATTCGACCAACAGGGAAGAGAAGGATTTATACAGCAAGAGAGGGAGAGGGAGAACATTTTACAACCCTGCTCCACAGCCTCACACTCCATCTGCCTTCCTGGAGGCCATGGCCTCCACATAGACTCTGAGGATACTCACTCAGTTTGATTTCATTCAGGGATACTGAGAAACCTTCAACCATCTCCATCTTTAACCAACTGGATCAGCTATTAGACTTACACTGCTACCCTTTTCTCATACTTTTTTTTAACTTTTGTTTTAGTGTTTTAGGCAATTAAGAGCTCCCAGAGAAGAAGAGTGTTCTGTTGGTGTCCATGCACTTCTTTTTTCATCATGCTACCTACTGTATTTATGAGCTGGTGGGTTTGGGTGTTACTTATAACCTTGGTAGGACCGTCCCAAGCTCAGCATCAGTCTCAACCCGATGACTCACATCCATGGAGGCAAATGATTCAATGGGAGAACAATGGGCGAGTTTACAGTCTCCTCAACAGCGGGGCCGAATATGTGCCTGCTAGAGGTCAGGAGCGTGACAGGAACCATCGAGTACTTGTTGCAGATGCCCCCAATCGAAGATCTCAGGGGGGGAATGTAAGAAGACAAGCACCCTCAAGAGGAACCTCAGAGACTGTACGTGGACAAGCAAGGCACCCATTCGGATTTGGACAGGTCCCAGAAAACTGGCGCCAGGGTACAGTTGGGCGAAGTGAATCTAGTCGCTTCCAATCTTCTACCGGATCCCGCTATAGACAGTCAACTGGATCATCTTCTTCCACTTCTTCATCTTCTTATCTCTTCCCCCAACAGTCTCAATTTGTATCCCCATATGACTCAGTTTTAGACAGATCAAATGAACCTCCGTTCCGTGGATCAGCATACTCCAACGGTTTCAATGGAGGGACATATGGAGGTTACTCGTCCAGCAGTTTTGGAGGTGGCAGCTACAACGGAGAAGATCGAATTTATCCACCGTATGCACAGCAGTACCCTGCGGTTCCTGCCCAACCTGCTCAGCCACCCTTCTCTGATGGACTGGACCACAGATACACTCATAGTCTGTTTAATGAGGACTCTCGAGATGGAGGGAATGCTCCAGTGCCTGGCTCAAGCAACACAGGCTCATCCTTCCAGCCGGTGGTGCAGAGTCCCCAGTATGAACAGTTTCCTCCATTTGGGAGGCCTCAACCTCCATTTGTACAGACACCTCCACGGAATCCTCTGCTCTCTAACACTGCAGAAAGCTCCAATGCAAATGTTGGAAGTGTTTATCGTCCTCAGCAACGAGGTAAGTTGGTTTAGGCCATCACTTTTATTTTCATTTGAAAAAGATTCAAAGATTTTTCTTGATTCCACTTTCATTTTCATTTGAAAGATTTGAAGATTGTTCTTGATTCCAATGGCGTTTTACAACTATTAAAGGTTGACCGTTTGAAGCAAGTCAAAGTGTCTTTGATTTTAAATATTGATCCAATGATGCAACTCCCAATTTGTCACTTGTATAAATATTTGTACAAGTTCAGTCACTAGGGTGCTACAGTTGATTTTGTTAACTTTAGATTGTCCTCTGTTGGAATTTCTATTCCATCTCTGTTCGCTATCTCTCTCTCTCTCTCTCTCTCTCTCTCTCTCTCTCAGGAATTAAGAACAGACAAAGTCATCTGAAAAATGTGCTTCTCTCTGTTTGCTGGCAGCCCTGAATCCCCAAGTTCAACAAATGTGTTTCTTGTGCTCCTCAAGCTTTATGTTGAGGAACAATATGTTCAGTCCTCTTGAGGTGCGTTTCCTGATAATCGTTTGGCATTGTTTTACTTTGAAGAATTATGATAGAAGCTACTTCAGAAGAACTAAGCAACTGAAGAAATTAGATCTACAGAGAGAGAAAGACACAGAGAGAGAGAGAGAGAGAAAGAGAAAGAAAGAGAAATAGAGATGAAGTTAGTTCTACTCTTAACTCAGAAGGAGTAGAAAGTAGTAGCAGTACACAGTACTTAAAGGGATAGTTTGTTCTGTCTGATGACCACTTGAAGATTTACCAAATATCTAAAATATTCACAAAAATAGAGAAACAGTAAAGTGTAGCTTTTATTTCACTTTTCCTCTTTAATGTCACCCCTCTTTAATTAGTTCCCCTCAAGTCTTTTTATTACCACAGATCCTTTTTGTCGCTCAGCTGCTTGAGTTATTGGAACCAGGTGCCACGGAAAGTGTGTGTTGAGGATTAGCAAGAGAGAGTTTGTTTTTCTCCAGGGTGGAGTGAGTGGCTTGAAGGTTTGCTTGTAGTGAACACTGGAGATTGTGTAATAATACAGCATTCATTTAAGGGTGGCTGGGGTTAGGGGTGTCTGGAAAGAACCCACCATGCATGGGGTCCACTGCCTTGGGAAAATATTGCTGTGCTTTTATGTGTGTAAGGGCTTTAGGACTATACTGGCCTCTGTCAAGCATTCAGAGTCATTCTAAGAATTGAAAAGTTCTTTGTCTCAGTCTAAGGTCCCCTGCAAGTAAACACTAACCAAAATGATAAAGGTTTGTTTTTTTCCAGTTCAGGTGTAAATAAACACAGGGATTTGGGGGACAGGGTTTTGTGGTCCACATGAAAGAACAAGACACTTTCACACTCTCTTTACACTGTTTACCTGAGCTGAACAAACTAAGCTTTTAGAGGCCTTAAAGTTTCAGACAGAGCTGTGGAAAAGGCTGTGCAAACAGAGATGGGAATTACAAAGAAACCATCAGAAGTTCACCACCAGGAGACAAGCTGTCCGATTGCGGGTGCTATCCACATTATACCCCCTTTCTACATTATACAGCACTCTTTTAACGATAATGAAAAATCGAAATAGCTTCAATGTCTTTTCCACACTTTCCACGCCAAAACACAGCGTCTTTGCTACATGATGCTACCGGAATCTATAAGGGTTTGGGGTTAGGAGACGATTTCTGTTCCCATGTATGTCAAGGAACAGCTAAACATTAGATTAATATTTTATTAGTTTCAACAACTCCAGGTCAACTCTTTTACTTTAAAGACAATAAATAGAAACACATTCACATTTAAATCTTAAAAAACATGCTTGGATTAACTTAGAGGCATGTCACACAACGCATGAAACTTCATTTTCAAAAATCCATAATAGGGACACATTAAAAATAAATATTTTGTTGGAGCGAACTTTTATTTTTGTTTGCATATCATTATGAGTAATATGTTACTGATGCAATTTCAGAAAACAATGTAAGTAGCACGCAAAATAGACACTCCAATTTGAACTATAGGTTTGCATTTTCATATGGTGGAAGCTGTGATCTGCAGGTATTTACACGCTTATTCTGGTCAGAAAATAGTTCTTGTTTAGCTCGATGTGTCTCAATTGTTTAGCTCGATTGTGGATCCTTGTCAAAGAAGGTAACAAAAAAGTAGCTGCACTGGAGACAGAGCCTTAAAGCATATAAAACCAGGAGTGTAGGTGTTAGATCATGTGGTTTGAGAATTAAATTTGTGTTCCCATCCTGTAGAAGCACTTGTAATGCACAAATGGTACAAAGAGACAAATACACCTGAATAAATTAGACTTCTTGTTATTGTAAATGTCCTTTGTTCACGTCACAAAAATGTTAATTTCGAGCAACTTTAATAAGTTTTCCTTTCAAATCACTGTACATTTCCTGTTAGAGATCTCTGGACATTTTTTCTCAAATTTGTGTATTTTAAAAAATCTGCAAATGAACCAAATTAATTCCAGACAAAGGTCACACTTGGGCCATAACTGGGCCGAGGCACAGCCAAGTGACCCACTACATATGACATCTGGTCTATGTATTGTTTTTCAAGTTAAAAATAGTACTACTTATACCAGACTCTGGAATGTGTAGTCCACATACCAAATTCCAGTGGCAGATGTGCTAGACAAATGCCAAATTTGGGCCAGTTTTTCATGGGTGGGTAAAAAAAAAATTAATGAAAAAAGGATTTATAAGAGATCATAAAGAATTAAATAAATAAAAATAAAGAGCTGGACCGTTTCCTGGCTACAAACCTTATCTCCTGAAACCTTTCCATGCTTGCCAAATATGCCATGTCACTAGGTAACCAAGAGAAATTGGTGAAAATCAGCTCAGCCACCATTTGAAGACTAATCAGCAAAGCTTTGATGTGGTCCATTACAAGTGGATTTTTTTTACCTTTTTACAGTAGTTGCCTGAGTGGGTATGTGTGCGTGCAGATGTGCATCCCAGCATCTGTTTGTACTATACTTCTAATGATGTCATCTCCTGTTAGGTTTGCCTGACCTGGTTCCTGATCCAAACTATGTCCAAGCCTCCACATATGTTCAAAGAGCTCATATGTACTCCTTACGGTGTGCTGCTGAGGAGAAATGTTTGGCCAGGTGAGAGATTTTAATACAATACACATTATTCTTACATGTACCACCAAACAAACCAGTACCTCCAGAGCTCACTAACATCTGTTTACACCAGTCAAACAACATTGGAAAGAAAAATCAGACATACTGTTTGTAATGACCCTGAAGAAGCTGAATACAGAAATGTTGTGGGGTGACACATTATTTAAATTCCTATTGTCTTAAAGAATTTTACCTATTGTCTTAAAGAATTTTCATAATGATTTGCATTTCGTTTTTAATTTGACGGGTCAATAGATTCATGTTTTTCAAATCTGATTGCTTTGTTTGGTTGGTTGGACTGTTGGCTGGTTCAAATCTGAAATGCAGAATAATGATTATTGGATGTTTGTTCAGAGCTAGACACATACATTTTGGGGGGATTAACTATGAATTTAACCCATTCAAAATCTGCTTCTTCAGCTCTGCTTACAGCCCCGAAACCACGGACTACAATGTGAGAGTTTTACTGCGTTTTCCTCAGAGGGTAAAGAACCAAGGGACGGCAGATTTCATGCCCAACAGACCCCGCCACACATGGGAATGGCATAGCTGCCACCAGTAAGTCAACAAACAAACCTATAGCGTATAGCGCAGTGCAAGTAACTTTTTAATGGCCAAAACTCTGTCCAGGAAGTAACCTATGAAGTGAGCAATTTCAGGGAAACATAATATTGAACCTTTTCTAGATGTTCTTGCGAAATGGAGCCCTTAATTAAATACTGGTATATCAAATACCCATCAAAGCATGCAGCTCATTGAGGAATGTCGTAAAATTACTTTTAATACAGCTGTAATATTTCTGCAACTTTAAAAAAATTAATTAAGTATTAACTTTTCTATTAAAATCAATGAGAAAGCGAAGCTAAATCTGGCTACAGTTTTGACAAGCGTCCACCATTGATTTCTTTCCATTTCAACTCAAAAACATTGGCTTCTTCCATTTGTGAAGATTTGAATCAATTGTTTTAAAATCATTTATGAAGTGTTATTATTTAAAGTCTTTAAGCTGAAGAATTTGCATTATGCTAAAAGCATGTTGTGAAAAGAAAAAACCTCTAGAGTTGTTTATTTTCGGAGAACAAGTCACAAGTGCTCAAAAAAGTGACAGAAATATTGAAATATCCAGGTTCCTAGATGTAAAATGTTCCTAGATAGTAAAGGGGCTTCCTCTGTTGTTTCTGTTTAAACCAGGACAGACTTCACAGTTAATCCACAGAGAGGACAGCCTTTAAATGAGTCAATGGTTTTAAAGACTAAGATTTTTCCCTGAATATCACTTCATTAAAGTGATATTCAGGGAAATTAGCCATGTGTATGAGCCATTGTATAGCTAATATTCACTGTAGTTTCAAATACATTGAACTTAGCAAACTGCCTTTAACAAATTCCACCTCACATTCAGAGAAACTCTCATGTGAGAATGAAAACACACGCATAAATATTTCAAGATTCATAACATAAATGGTTACAAAATGTTTGTTGAAAGGGAGCAAAGGGGTCACGGGTGAGCACACTTCAGATATTGTGAAATCTATAGTTGGAACATTACATTCCTTTGCATTTACATTGCATGTTAGTATGCAACAACAGCATCTCCTACACATGTCCCACAGGAAATGCAAATTATGTGTAATATTTTTAAGGGATGAAGGCTTTAGTGTAATTGTTAGACTCCAAATCTGGTTGTGAAATTGAGGTGGTGTTATAAAAGTCATCATAAATACTGTATATTTCTGCTTGCCTCAGACATTACCACAGCATGGATGAGTTCAGTCACTATGACCTGCTGGAGTCAAGCAGTGGAAGGAAAGTGGCTGAGGGACACAAGGCCAGTTTCTGCCTGGAGGACACAACCTGTGACTTTGGTCACCTCAAACGCTATGCCTGCACTGCTCACACACAGGTACATTTAATTGCTTTATATTCAACAGCATCCACAGCTATATTTAATTGCAAAGATTTGTAGAATAAAAGCAATATTTTCAACATCACTTACAAAACGTATGTGATTATTCTTTATACGCTGTGTAGGTTGTTACTTTGGGGATCTGTGCACCTTTGGACATTTTTGTTGTATTTATAAAGTTTGTTGTATTTAAATGATGTGTTGATTAATTTGAATTTCCAGGGGCTCAGTCCAGGGTGCTATGACACATACAATGCAGATATTGATTGCCAATGGATTGATATCACTGATGTTAAGCCAGGAAACTATATACTCAAGGTAATTTTGCACCAGTGAACCAGTTTCCACACAATCTTCTGTTTAAAACTGGCACTTTTCATAAGCTCCAGATAAATTCCTCCTATCTACGATGTCAAAACATAATTTAAAAATACAAATAAACAAAGGTGAATAATTATTTTCTCACTGTTTCATAAAAAGCACTGTTCAACACTGTCATACTGTCTACTTTAATGTGTTTTTTTTTGTAATTTAGTCTTTCTCTGCAAACAGATGTGTCTGTGAAATGTTTAAAAACATGAAAAGTAGGGGATTTTTTTCATACAAAAAAATGTATACATATGAAACTAGATTTTCTTAAGAAATTCAGAAATTAGAATTAAAAAAAATATATAGAGATTTGATAATAAAAGAGAAGCATCTAACTTTTTATTGCTTTATGCTGTATTATATAATTGCATTAAGCTATATTATCATTTATGTATTATTATTATTGTTGTTGTTGTTAGCTGTTTGAAAAAATATATCTTTAAATGCACAAGCATTTGTGTCTTTGGCCTATTTGTTAAATCTGTAATTGTTTTCAGAGGATGAAATTGCAGTATTTTTTACACAATTAATACACAGTATTCTATTTATATTATATGTATTTTAGCTCCAGGTGAATCCAAAGTATTTGGTGCTTGAGTCTGACTTCACCAACAATGTAGTCAGGTGTAACATCCACTACACAGGGCGCTTTGTCACCACCACCAACTGCAAACTCTCCCAGTAAGTAAAACCATTTTTATTAATGGTTCATTTAAAACAACACAGGTTTCTTTCATTGAATGACAATATGTTAATTTTAAACACAGAATTGCTACGTTTCAAAAGCAGTAGCAGGCAAGCAATGTGAAGTGTGAAACATCTCATTTAAAATAGATTCACCAGCAGATTTTTTTCAGTGGTTTGAGAGAACAGTCTTTGTTTTTAACATGGATAGAGCAGCTTATTATTTACACTTTCCTCACTCTTTGTTCTACTTCCACAGATCGTGAACTGACAGATCTGGATGAGTTTCCATGAAAGCACTGTTCCAATGCAATGTGAATGGGGTTTGTGTGAGAGTTTATTGCTTTTGTCTCAGTTCCCATTCATGACTTATTTTTACTGTATGAACCTGGGTTTGAATCTCGCCAAGAAGAAGGCACAGTTTCAGCCAACCTCTTACACACATTCTGAGGAATCCCATATTTCATAGCACGCACCACAACGACAGCTATTCTCCTTCCAGACACCCCATTAACCCTGGCTTTCATGGAACACACAGTCACTGCCCTCAATTAAATCTAATCCCTTTACTTTCCCGCATGAATTTCTTTGCAGGAATGTAGTGAAATCAATCATTGACCTGCTTTTGGTAATTCAGATCAGGAAAATTAGCAACTGGAAAGTTTGTGAGAATCAGTGGCACTTTAGTTGGAGTAAGCCTACTGGTACGCTCCAAGTATCCCTAGCAGATCCTAAACAGGTATGAAAAGTGAATTGTTTTAGAGAAGGGCTATATTTTCAATGATATTTGAACAAAACCTTAACCTTTACAAGTCCAGGGCCTTCTTGATATTCTTTTTAATACTTTACAATTTGCTCTAATAAATTACCTTTAACACAGTTTTTTTATGCCAATGCTTGATACCATTTGTTTAGTACAAACTCAGTTTCTGTTTTTTTTCATTTAATTACACAATAATTCCACAACAAACTTAAAATTTTAAAAAGAAAAAAAATAGAATTTGACAAATTGTAGCATTTTTTTCTGCCATTTTGGCTTTGGTGTAAACTAGTGGAAACAAATCAAAATTTGATAAAATCTCCATCACCCACCAAATCTCCATCACCCACCGAACACATTTGCTAAAATTATTTTTAATTGTGACAGGTAAAACCCAATGAAACCTCTGTAATGTAACAACAAAAAAAAGAATAAATAAGAAAAACATTCTTTTGCGAAAGAGAGATGCTTGTTTTTACTGATTTTGATCGTTGTTATAACGTACAGTATACAGTAATTGATTGATAAGGATGATTCACTGAAGTATATTGTGATTTTTAGATCATAAGAACCCTCTTTATAGATCCACTCTTTTTGCTAAAGCTCTATCAACAAATATGTTGTTTTTTTTACCATTTATGTCTGAATTGTGTTGTCAAAATAAATATAGCCAATAGTTAAAACAAGTTATGTTCACGAGTTATCATTAATCCATTCGTTTTGAAACAGTAGTTCCATGTAGTAATGTTACACTATGCAATAAGTTACTATTAGTTGGAAAACCATTTCGAGAAATGAAACAACTGCTCCTTTTTCTGAATGACATGATTTCACTAGTAAAGAAATTTGTTTCGTACTGTATTACTCATATTCACATGTTCTCATGTTCTGTCTCGGGAGGGAAATACTGCATTGCATTTCAGGAACTTTCAAGATATCTAAAAAGTATGTTAAAGCCATGGTTCATTTATTCCTGTTGCAAGTAATATGCAGATATAAGTCAATGAAAATATTTCTATCTTAGAAAGAAGTAGGCAATAATTTGCATAATGTATCAATCGTTATCAGTTTGCAGCATTTTCTAAAATACCTTTAATCTGCTTGAGAGTGGTGGCATTGAGCAATCCCTTTAAATCTGAACTTGTTAAATGAAATGCAGATTTGTATGAAACTACTGTGTATGAATCCAACATTGAATTTATAACTTGATGTTACTGATGCCTCCGTAGCTACCTCGGAAAAAGACGGTTAAAGTTACATAAAGGAACCTCATTATTATGAGATACTTGAAGAGGCTACCATTTTCATATATGCATTATGACAAAATATCTAAAAGTGAATCATTATCCAGCTGATAATCCTAAATCCCAGTTCTTTTAATTTCACCTTAAATATTGTGAAGCCAAATGTCTTATTTTAATTCTGTATATCCTGTATAAATTATTAATGCAACTTTGTTTATGGTGCAGATGGTAAATGTGCATCGGGATTTGAGATTTTTCTATTGTCTTACATTCATGCTCTGAATTTATACTGGATTTTTTAAATAAAGTATACCCGTTTTAAAGTGCTGTTGACTACTTATATTCAGAGCTGTTCAATTAATGTCAAAGGGGCTGAAAAGTTTTTGTGTTTTCTTGTAGAGAAATACCATGTGAGAAAAAATGAAGGCATTAAATCTGGGAAAAATTAACAATAGATGGAACAATAAGCCTTTGTTTTAAAGGTTTTGAGCATTTATAACTTTACCTAAAGTTAATGGTGAAACACTGAAAAGTAAAGGTGATTAATTGCTTCAGGTCATTTTTAAAAAGTAAATGCTTTTATGAGAGCATAGGTGACCGCATGTCAAATTGGACAACAATGTCATGTGGTGTGCCTCAAGGTTCAATCCTTTCCCCTCTCCTGTTTAATCTGTACATGCTCCTATGGGTCAAACCATAAGCAGACAGAAGTAGACATCCCTACGGGGCATGTGTGTTGTTTACGCTCTATTTCCACTATATCAACTCTATGAAACGCCTTGCCTTGCCTTGCCTTATATAACAGTAAATCTCAACATAAAAATGTTAGGGTTAGGATTTTTCTTTACCGGGCTTTTGCAATATGTGTGTGTGTGTGTGTGTTATACGATAACAAATATCACAAGTAAATGTACAAATAGTACAAATACAGTTTAATGCTCTAGTGAATGCAGGTCGCACAAAAATCTGGAGTTTATCCAGAAAAGGCCATGTTGGTTTCAGTTGAGTCAAACAAAGAAACATTTGGTCTCAAAATAACATTTTGTTAAACCTGAATCCATTGCTTTGAAGTGCCTGGAATTATTATTTTTTTCAAGGTTTCATTACCCAAATTTTGGGGTTTTGTTAAGGTCTTCTTTGTTATATAATATGAAAGCCAATAAACATGTTATGAAAGAAGAGGCAGGCCTGAAAACAA
Organism: Danionella cerebrum; assembly: GCA_007224835.1. Classification (NCBI taxonomy): domain Eukaryota; kingdom Metazoa; phylum Chordata; class Actinopteri; order Cypriniformes; family Danionidae; genus Danionella; species Danionella cerebrum. Next base: position 46,540 of record SRMA01025991.1, read on the forward strand.
AGAAGCTCTGTTGCGCTTTGTAGGTTGGAGAAACTAAACCAGAAGTGTTTATGAGATGCAGGCTTCAGATCAGAGGAGTTTGTACTACTTTAATTCCCTCGCTGTAATGCTATCTGAAGCATTCAAATGTATTTAACTGTTTCAATGAAAAGCACCTTTCACTTTTGTGAATTACAAGAAACCTCAGAGTTTTTGTTGCACAGTCCTTCTTTAGCAATCAAATACAATTGTAGCCTTTCATTGTGCTACTTTACAGCCTCTTTACATCCTTTACAGTCCAGAAGTCAGTGATGTGAAAAACAGTGAACTGTACAGTCTCTGGTCAGTTCAGAACATGCTGCTGTTTTCAGAGTAAATTTGGCTGAACAAGGGAAAGAGAGAGAGAGAGAGAGTCTCAAAGGACCATTAGTGAATTCCAATATCATGATGTCAGATTAAAAACAGAACGAGAGCCGACTCAGTTCGTGCAGCACACAGGCACACTTGCAGATGTGCTTCAAACACGTGCAGAGGTTTCGAATGTTTTCACAGTAGAGGGAACAGAACAGTCACAAGATCTGCAGGAAATTCATGCAAAGAGAGCTGAGATGACAGAAATAGACTGATAAAGAGAGGAAATGAACGAGCAAGTGCCAGAGCAAAAGATTAAAATGATTGACTATTTGGCTCAGAGTAAACTGGTAAACTGTGTGTTTTTTTTTTTTTTTTTGGTCATTGAAAAGAAGCGTCCGTCTATCAGTGTCACTAAAAATCTGCTGTTTTCAAGTTTATTGACACAGTATTGTAATGTAATTTTTTTGTATAGAGAACTATTGTATTCATTTTATCTAATTCTTTAATTCTTCCTCTGTAGCATCTAATGAGGCTTCCACTGTGGTGTGGACATGCTGATTTGGCACAGACTTTTAAACATCGATGACCTTAGGCTAATTGTTAGAAAGATCTCATCCGGAATCCCATGAGAACAGCTTATTTCCCAAGATGCCAGAACTTTGATTATTAATGCATTAAAGAACACAAAAGATTCAACATTGAACTGAATGCAGCTAAATAATTCACTTTAAAGACATAATAGGACCAAGGTTGGTCCATTTCTGTTGCCACATTTCACACAGCTAATTTGACAGCAATAAAAGATGCAACATAGGAAATCTGGTATTCTATAGAAGGCCTAGGCACTGTTTAGAATGCCTGACGTGGTCGAGATTTCACATATTGCCTAAGCAACCGATGCAATACTGCCGCGAAAGTGTGGATGAGACCTGTTTTTCCCCAACCCACTGCTACCTGCATTGGGTCATTTTCATGAAACATGTGAGTCCCGTTCCGCTTCGAAACAGGTTTCTGCTTTGTGTTAAATCCATTTTAAAGAATAAGTGATATTCCATTATTATGAAGAAGTTGGAAGAAAATGCTTCTATATTAGTTTTTTAAACACTTCGAATGCTAAAGGCTAACAAACTGCGTAGAGAGAGGGACGAGTAGGAAATGGGAGAAGGGAAAATTCCTGAGACAGAACAGCCTGCTGCATGTCTCTCCCTCAGGATAAGCAGAAAAAGGGGAGGTGAATATCAGTCAACTTCATTGATAGTCTGCACATTCCTGGTTGTGATGTAACTTCCTGTTTCGAAATGCAACTTCCTGTCCTATCTCAGAACAATAAGATTCAAAAAATATTTAAAAAACACAATTTCAACTATGAATTCTTTCTCTTTCGAATGCATGTACATTAACGGAAGCTTTTTGTCTAGTATCTGTTCACACTTAGTTTTTTTTCCAACTGCTCGTGACCACTTTAAAACAACGATAATGCCTTTGGTAAAGGATATGATTCACTGAAGAGAAGAAGCAATGGCCTTCATGCAGTTCTGTGAAAACAAATGTTAGCAAAGTTTATTGCACATTATGGTCTGTAAATCACAAAAATGTTTAGTCTAGACTACATAAAATAGTCATAATGGTCATAAAAACTCTCACAAACAATTTCTCACAAACTTTTCTCAATCCTTGAAACAGACCAAGATAAATTATAAACGATTCAAACTTCAATCTGAAACAGTGGCGTTTATTAAAAAAAATAATAATAATTAACACATACACAAAACACATTAAAACACATCTACAACACTGAGCTTGCCAGCTATGAATACCTCAATTATGTTTCTTCTTTCTGAGAATTATATCATGGTCCTTCTCTTTGTTGTGGCGCACATCCTTAGTTGGTCAGGTAGATGGAGTAAATGACCTTCTCCTGAGAGTTCCCTCCGGATTCCTTCCATCTGGTTCTCTAATGTCATATGGATTATCTTGTAGTAATTCCACAAATTATCTTCTAACTTCCAACCTTCATTGATCACCCTCAACCTTTGTGAACATTTGCATATGTTGGCCGGAGGTAAGAAACGAAAGACTTGTGTTATCCTTTGCAGTGTGTTTTAATCGATCATATGATCAAAGCTACAAGAGTAAAAACTAAAAATATGTCTAATGATTGTGTTTGTAAAATCAAAGAGCTTTGCTACAAAAAGTACAACTGGTTCAGAATACAGCCGCCTGGGTCACAAACTCCATGCATCGAGCACATCACTCCTGTTCTACCACACCTGCACTGGCTCGTCAAATATCAGCCTCAGTTCAAAGTACTGCTTTTCACATACAAAGCATTAAATGGATCTAGTTTTTCCATTTCTCTTTCTCTCCGAGTTCCTTCAAAATCCTCATATAGTGCCTTCAGTTCTGCAGCTCCATTACTGTGGAACTCATGTAAAATCACGACTGAAGATTTTCCTGTTTGGGGTTGCATACCTTGCATAAATGATCATATTTGATATTTTTACTTTAGTCTTTAGAATTTGTAGAATTTAAACTCATTTCTTAGTTGTTCAGTAGGTTTCCATAGGTTTTGCCATGCAATTGCTTTTTGCATTTTATTAAAAACGTATTGTGTCTTGACTCAACTGAGCTTTGGGAATTAATGTTGATGTTTCTTATGTTGAAAAAAAAAACTTTTTTTACCCTCATTTCCATTTATTTATCAGCAATGGTGTCATGTGCACACATTCTATTTATAAGTAAGGACTTGTTGTGTTTTTTGTATTTATACATTTATTTATGCAAAATAAAAATAGAATAAATGCAAAAGCATCTCTGCCAGGCGACAGAATAAGCTGAGGCCTGATCAGCACCTCCCCCTGCTGGATGGATGGGTTACACTTGAGAATGAGACCTTGTGTGTAAACATTGTGGCTCATTCAATCTGTGCACACATACTGGCTTTGTGTTCAGGTTAAATGCTTTATTTGTTGCATCAAGATGATAAACAAAAGAAATACTTTCAGCTTCCAGAATGGTATTATTACCATTCTTAACTAACATGAATACGTCAATGTTTGGTTGTGGAAGTAGGTCTCCTTTTTCGTAGCATGGAAGTAAAAAAATAATACTTTTGGTGACGTTACCTCTGTTAAATCTGGGTCAATTACAAAGTGGGTTACAAAATTACATATCACTCTTGATTATTTTGCACCTTGTATTAATTTTAAAAGCAATCGTTAACCATTTGTCATCAAGGCAAACGTGAAGAATGCTATGCACTTGAATAAAGTGATACATTTGGCACTCAAACTCAACTCAAAAGCTTTTTTTTGTAACTTAATCACATATGTTGATTTTTTTATGCGCAGTGTACACGAAAAAATGCAACCAATTAATTTCTTTTTGGTGAAAAGTAAAATTTTTTGCTCTGGTTTAAAAAATAAAACATTCATTTTACTGAAACTCTTCCATCCTGTTGATTAAATAAAGTACCGGTAGATTATTTGGACGATTTATTATAATTATAGTGCTTTATTTCAAATTATTTGTCTCAATTTTCATATCGCGCATGGACAACATCTATAAATTTTTTTTACAATTCACACATATGAAAGAAACATTCTGTATTAGTGCTGCATTAGAAACAGGTTATCTGACAGAAGTAATATAGAAAGAGGAAACAGTTTCAACTAAATGTTCTCTAAAAGTACGCAATTTAAAATCTTTAAATAAGATAAAAACAGATTACTTTACTTTACTATACAAATAAAACAACATCAGATTAACAGAACTTTACAAGCCTTCAGATTCGGGAACTGAATTCATATTTTAAGTATCTGTTTCAGCTAAGAAAATATCACAATAGCTTCCCTTGTACATCCAACTTTTTATGACCACTGATTACAAATCTGCAAACACAGATTTGAGTTCATCTATGAATTATATCTAACTACAAATGGTTTAAAAACTTTATGATTTACAACCTTTATTATTATTTATCTACATGTATCCTTATTATATCTATCTACATATTTTAAAGTCAGTTTCTTCAGAACAATTTTCCACTTCTTTAAACATTTATTCTTCTGCTTTTCTCACAAATACTAGAAAACTTGTATGTGCCCCCAAAAATCAAGCAAAAGTTCAATATTTAGTTTCAAAGATCTAAACTTGTATATTATATTAGTTCACTGTGCACAAAGGAAATAGTTAAGCCTTTGTTTCAATTTTTTTAATTATGGCTTAAAGGTGAAAAAAATGAAGAAAAAAAAATTTCATTGCACAGTAATTGCCCCACTCTAATGCAAAAGATCCTTTTTTTATTAATTATATTAAATATTCTTATTTAAAAAAAAAACTTTTTATCTTTAATCAGTGATGATAAAAATTCGTATTTTAAAGGCAATATACATCAAAGGTAATATACATGTTTAACTTTTTAAAACAAATTATTGAAATGAAGAACTTTCTTTGCTTTTCCTTGAGCACTTGACATATACTAGTAGCTTTTGTTCCTTTTTACCATTTTTTTACACTCTCAATGACTGACGTTTTTTCTCTAGACTGCATTATCGTAAGTAGGTGTTGTGTATTGTGGGGATGGTGGGCCCTGCATGGCTCCAGAGGCAGCATTCAGAGCTGCCTGCTGGACATGAGGGTTTTTCCAGGCTCCAGAGACCCACTCCTCCTGTGCTTTACTCATGCTGCCACCACTCCCTCGGTAGAAGTTGTGAACCTAATGGACAAAAGAGAGGGGAACGGTGGTTATTAGTGATATTAGAGGGATATTTTACATGCTTCTTTATAGGACGGCTTTCTTTTAGTATTAGGGGTTGCTGTGAGGGGGAATATTGCAAACAGTTCCATACAGATTTTTTTTTGTTTGTTTTACTTTTTTCATCACCAAAATGGCTCTGGATGCACATAGCATGTCATATAAATGATCTGAAACTTCTTGTGGAATTTACGCTTCCCATAAACCAATGTTCCGAAGGCAGCTTGTTTATCATAAAAGAGTAAATCATGCATTGAGATTATCTTACACTGGGAACAGAAAGAAACGAAGGGAGAAAGAGTGCCTTAAGGGTTCCTCAAAAGGTCTCTTAACCAAATTTGAATCTGAAGTATTATGTGAGAACATGCCTCGATCGAAGACCATGGGCGCCAATGGAGCCTTCACATCTCACCGAACGAGTGGTGCCAACGAGAAAGAGCTTGGCTCTGCCATATTGGATTGATTTGTCAACCCAATAAAGTTGGCTCTTTTGATAACGTGAGAAGGGTGTAAAAGAGCCACTTGGTGGCGCTCAACACTGGCTGTTTGAAAGAAGTAGGAATTAATATAAAACTAATATATTTTTCAATCCAGATATAACATTAATGCCTCAAAAAGGTTGTTAGCATTAACATGTTTTGTTTCAATTAAACATTACAAGAGTTGACACAATTTGCAAGGTTATTCATATTAAAATATAAGAAAAATTTGCGACTGTCTTTCAGTTTCATTTTACAGACTTCAAATCCATGCCATCTAGTGGTGAAAAGAAGTAGTACCCTGTGGAAGTGCATGACCTGTGAGATGGATTGTAACTTGCAAATTTCTAGCACAAAATAGCACAATAGCTCAAAAGACAGCTTGTATAAGGTTTAGGAGAGGTTTGCCTGTTTACAATTTTCACATTTTTATCCTATCTTTGCTTTTTGGTGGATTTATGAATGTTTATTTGCTCTCAACACTTGCTATAAAACATAAAAACTGTTCTCAGTTTTTAAAAATTCCTTCTTCCGAATAAGGTTAAACACTTACTTATGTAATTTGAAATTAAGATTAAACAATAATAATACGAAATAGAATAGTTAATATACAGAGTGAACACACAAGTCAAATAAGAGTTTTAAATGTTTGCTACCTTGGTGAGTGCAATGAAGGAAATAACAGAGACAGCAGTGAACATGAGAGTGGGGATCAACATGATGATGGACGCGAAGATGCTGGTGCCAAAGAAAGAGATGGTACCCAACCAGCCGCTGAAAAAGACCAAATGAGGTATGCATTACATTGCAGGCCTCACTTGCTCTGTACGACTTAGTCAATGAATGTTGTTTAAAAGTGTACTGTGTTTTTTAAGGGTCTTACCAAACCCCCCATCCTGGAATCCCAATAGCTTGAATAATAGCAATGAAAAGTTGTGCCATGAAGACGAAGAAAAACGACATGAAATAAAAGGAGCTGTCAGTCCTGAAAGGAAAAGACAAAAATAATCATAATCATAATCAAGTGCTAGGCTAATCACAATCATTACTGACCTGAAAGCGTTGTAGATGGATCTGAACCAGCACACATAGGAGCAGGGAGTGAACATAATCACCCAGATCATTGACATCCCGAAATTAGTCACTCCGCCCCCTCCAAACATCCAGGCCATACAGCCAAAGAAATTCACCAGTAGAGTAGCACTGTACACTGAGGGACAAGAGGATATTTGCTGTGAATAAAAAGAGAGAGGGAGAGAGAAAGGGAGAGAGAGATACTCACAGATCCAGAGATGGTAGAGTCTCTTGCACATGGTTCTGTGCTGTTCGGGAATCTCCTCAAAGTCCTGATGGAAACATGGCTTGAGGGGAACAAAGGGAGGCAATGGGGGAAAGTTGTTTTCTATGGACACAGAAAAGATACAGGATAAAAGATTATTGAAAGGATTATTTATAAAAAAATAATAGAGAAATCCAACTTTATATGAGTACTTTAGAACATGTGGAAGGAGATACAATTGAGATACAATATATATATATATATATACCATTATTATCCACTCCACCAATCATCAATCATAAAACTACATTGATGTTATACAGGTACAATTTATTCCTGTCATTAGTGATGCTGTTTGTTGTGTAATGCATATAACAGATGCAGCTTACCAGTCATTTGGGAACTGGAAACTGATGGACTGTTCGTATAGCTTAAAAACTACAAAAGAAAAACAACAGACAGGTCAAATTTTGGAATTATAGAATGTCTGCAACACTCTGACAACCACGTCGAATAACAGAATGAAAGACATTTATAGTGATATACACTATATACCCGTACTGTAAATTGTGTACTGTACAACACATACGAGTTGTAATTCTGCAAAAAAAAAAAAAAAAATAGTATTGGGAATGTTCTAATTCTAGTTCTGACACTTGTTCTCATAAGGGTGAAGTGCAGCGAGCCTGCACTAGCAGCCTGGGTTATATTTTGCATGGTTCATGCTGTGTTATGGATTTCTTGCAACTTTTTACTGGTTTCCAGCACACCCACTCTGGTTGGGCTTACTGTTTTAAGTTTTAAAAGATTGGTATAACCATTGTATAATATATAATAGAAGTATACTGCAGTTAAATGGCAGTGTATATGTTTAATTACTTTTATTTTTTGAAACTTAATGATTAGTCGGGTGCTGCTTGTATTTCTGACATTTTTTTTTAAATATGTTTCTATAAAAAGACTTTGTGGTAACCATTTAGTTTAGTAATATATGTAGTGCATGAAAGTATAGTAACTATAGTACAACTATTTTATTAAAAGAAAATAGCAAAAAATCACATATATTAATTGCAATAGCTGTGCAGTTTATTTATTAAAGAGGGATTTTGCTGTTGCTCATTTTATTTTTATTGCAATAATTGTATACGACAACTATTGAAATGCAGCAAGTGTAATTTAACAAATCTTTAATTTTAGAACGATTTGATGCCTCCACAAAGTGTGCCCAGAGTACAAACCAAATACCACACTGTAAATTTACAAAAAAATATATGAGCAGAAAATCCTCTAAAACCGTGGTTAGTCACATTTTCCCAAGAATGATAATAGAAACGTTTAGGCTCAGTGTTGTGACAGAAGGGATTAAAAGGGTTAAGAAGCAAGATCCTGGTACCTCTCTGTTCGAGGTTTAAAAGTCATACACAAACTCAACGCAGAACATGAAATCTCTCAGTTCATTGTTATTAATTCAGCATGTGGTTATTTTCTGGTCCTTTCCACCGAAATAATTAATTCCCGGCTAAGCGTGAGCCTGCATTAACATCACACTGAGGACGAGAGAACACTTAATCTCCTTACCTTCTGCTGCACTCGCTGATCGTCTCTACAATAACAAGCTTTGCTTTGCAAAGAAAACTAAACCAAGCATGATGCGCAACCTACAGTAAGCAGCTAAGGTAGTATCTCGTGCAAATGTTTCCTAAGTTTAAACAATCTTTCTTGCTTCAGTTACACGAGCTTCACGTTGGGGTTTAACCAATAGAATGTAAGAATGATTGATCCACCTACGCCCCCTTCACCTTATTGACCAATCAGAGATCTCAGAAGGTGTTCGGGTTGTGCCGCCTGTAATTAAATTGTGCTTCGACATTTGGTAATTATTTAATTAGAAATTAACATAAAAATCATAATCAAGTATGGTCAGCAAAACTAGCTTATTAGCTAAAATTGGAGGTTAAATTTAAGCGTTTAACCAAAAGAATCACATGATAACATTTTGAACACGCCCCTATCCCATTGTTGACCAATCACAATCGTGGACTACTGTTGCTGTCCAATGTGCTGAAATCGAGGACGCTACATCTTTATTTTGCGATTGTTTTGTCTGAATTGTTCAAATATATAAAACATTTAGATGCTTTTTTGTATTTTATTTTTAAATCACGAAGTAAAATGAGTTAACAAACAGTAAATGTACATCTAATTATAGTTATACGGGTACAGACTGATGTATTTTGGTGGTAAAGTAGTAAATACATAACGCATGTGATTTTAAGAATTAATCTGAACTACGTGCCTTTCGATTCTACCATGCTCAAGGAAAGGACAAATAATTATTATTAGAGTATCATGTGATAAAATGCAAACTTCATACCCACGATAAATAAAAGTTACTTAAATAAAGATAACCTGTAAATTAGAATGTAAAAATAAATACTACATAAATAAAGAACCACATAGCAATATCGCTGCATTTTCACTATTATTCCACTACGTGGCAGTATTACCCTGGGCCAAAGCACTGGATGATTTTAAATATCCATCTAAAATAAAACTTTTTCAAGCATCAAAGGGGATTTTTGTTGATTGTAGCTTATGGTTTACATCCAAACACATATATAATTAAATATCCGTTTTAATGTATATTTTTATGAAATATAAATGAAAATTTCTTGCAGCATTATTAGAGTTCATTTAAGGATACCTTTCCAAAATGCCTGAACGACAGAATGATTTTGTGGGGGATTATTGTGTGTCATATTTCTGCCTTAATCCGACGCTCAGATCAGATCAAATCAGCTCATGTCAGAGCAGAAAAGCAGCGGTTCACTGTTTTTTCATCATGGCACTGAAGCGCTGCACACCGCACAAACTCAGACTCACGCAGCTTTGATTGACTCCGGAGTACATGGGACGATGAAATAAAGATTGGGGGACACAATGAAGATGATGCACAGATACAGACCGGTGAGTACAAGCCCTCTGATCGATTAAACTCGTGTGAATCTGCTTTTAAGTCTGTATTGAAACGTAATCCCTTTCAGAATTTGACAAAAAGCACAGTGCGGATGATATTTGTGAACATGTTTAAATATAAACTGAAAAACACTTCCAATAGCTTTCCAATAAATTTCCACATTTTTCACAGTTTATCATATTTCAAGGCTGAATTAAACTAAATATAGCCATGGATGTTAGAGTTTACCATAAACATATACGTACATGTACAAATCAGCAAGTAAAGCAACAGTGCATTCAAAACATATTATTACACTAAAACTCATATTTTCCCAAACGGTCACTTGCATGTATTTCATAAAGGATATTAATGTATAGGACTGCATTCTGTGCCCCAAAAAATCCAGCTGTTAAACGGATTGAATTGTGAAACTGCCTTCTATTGAGTTTTGTAACACAAAAGTTATACTTTGACATTGTGTAAATGTAATATTTAATTACAAAAAAATTAAAATAAAATTTGTGCGAGTTGCAAAATGGTGCTGTTGATCCTGGCTGATGGTTGCACGTGCTCACCATGATGCTAAGGTTTCTCCATGTTCTCTCCCCCACAGCATAAAAAAAACTAAATGTGTTTTGAAATACAATTTAATCCTGTAAAATTAAATTAAATACCATACTTAATTATTTTTAAAAACTATTTAGACACATACCTTTTTCCCCAAAAGCCTCACGTTTGTGAAAACCACCATATGACTGATCTTATTAGTTCATTTCCCAAAGGCAGAATAACTAGCACTCAAAATTCTTCATAGAATTAAATATTAAAATGTTAATAAACATATGTTAAGTAACTGAAGAAAAGCTTTTGGAAAAAATTAGATGAACTCAAACGTTTCTATAAATAACTTACTGGCATGCATGAAAACCATACGTTTCTCGCCATTCCTTGTTTTGATAAACTTCCTCTTTGTTTGTTTTTTTTTTTTTTTTCCGCCAGCTAGTGCCTCATCCTAAATGCAGATGATTTCTGTAGACTTTTCTTGGTTGTTTATTCAGATAATATTTAAGATTTTACTATTTCAGATAGTGCTTCTTGTAAGTTTCATTCACCATTAGCAGGAAACCAACCTCTTGAACTGCAATAACTGTTCAAAGTTTTATTCCATGCCGGTTTAAAGTGATTAGCACCATGCAGATCTACCAGTATTTTACTATGAATAAATATTAAAGCACGTGTTTTGGTGAATTCAGTACCTCAAATACTTTAATGCTTTATTATTAAGTTTATATATAATTATGTGCAATTTTTATGCTTTGTTTGTCAGACCCCTGTGTCGAACAGCACTCTGTCCTTTTGCGGCTCTGAAAACTCCTCTGCGTATAAGGTTGATAATGGCCTGCTGAACAATGCCTGCTTCCTGGATGCACTCACTGTAGTCCCACATGTCTTTCTGCTCTTTAGCACCTTCCCCATCCTCTTCATTGGTGAGATATCATTAATTCATCCATATAGCAGTTTTTTCATCTATCCCTTCAGGGTCTGTTGGATTTATTTGAGCTATTATTCTGAAAAAGACAGATTGCCAACAGATAGCCAATCCTTTATTAAATCTTTAGTGAAATTTGAATTTTTGTAATTTTTTTCTATTATTATTATTAAATCAGTTTTTGTGCCCCAGTAGAGAAACCCTGAGTTATAGCCTTCATCGTCCACATCCAGGAATATAGTGCAACTTAACTATGGCTGGACAAATCAGCCTTTTTAAATTGTTGTATTTTAAATCAAGGTTTATCCCCAGTATTTACGCATCCGAGCAGTCAGCCATTGCTCGTCGGTAGAGCTTGAAGAACTTTGTCTCAATTTTTTGTTCTCCCCACCTCTGCGTGACCCTTGTCAGTCTTTGAGTGAAATTTCTGTTTTGTGATTTGGATTATTTATACTAAACTGTGAGTCACACTGCACCCTATACTTTCTTTAATCTCTCAGGATGGGGCAGTCAGAGTTCAAAGGTTCACATCCATCACAGCACATGGCTGCATTTTCCGGGTCACACACTCCGCTGGTTGCTCACCGCGATGCTTCTCTGCCTGCTGGTTTGTGAGACTGCCGAGGGAATCGTCTCTGATGGGTAAGAGCAGTGGTGCTCACAATTTTTCAGCTTGCGAGCTACTTTTAAAATGACCAAGTCAAAGTGATCTACCCGCTACAAAAATGTAAAACATCAATCAACAAACAATTATTTTCAACTTTATTGAGAATTTACAAAACACACATAATAATTATTTACATTTTTGTAATAACATGAGTTTAATTTGATGACTTGCACTAAATGGAATCATTAGAACAGTTGTGTGTGACCTGAATTGATGGTAATAGAGTGATTTTTATGGGAGCAATTGAGCTTTCATCCAAATAATCAAGAATAAAAATGATGCTCTAAAAAATATTTCGATATTTATTGAAACTGAGTCGTGCAGTACAATATGCAGGTGAGGAGCAATGTTTTTGGTTGTAATAGAGCAATTTAGAATGAAGTTATGAAGCATATTCTGGGTAAAACATATTTAGGATCTGGTAATTTGCAGACGGTCCCTAAGCGATTCCATGTCAGCGGGTTGCTCATAGACGGTAATGTGTTCCTGCGAATGCAGAGGGAAACTTGTTTTGATAAATGTAGTTTATCCGCTACATAACACAGATTGAAAATAGGTATTATTTGTTTACTAAGAACATTCTGGTCTCAAGCTATTGAGCAGAGAAAACCGTATCCGTGAATCTGCAGCTAACTTCACTGAACTGTGACGGGATGGATGATCGGCTGAGATCGACCGGTAGCACCGATCAACGTAATGAGCAGACCTATGCTTTGAAAAGAACAAACTGAATATTCACTCAGCACCCCAAAATACTCCCTCAAGATTTAATAGCCAATCAAACAAACATCTAACGCAGTGGTTCTACTGACCCCCACTAGTTTCTTATGCACGTTTACCGAACACTTCTCAATAAAAAAAAATAAAATATGATTTATTCAAAGTCGACTACTTAGCACAGCAAATTCCCTGCAGCACAGATAGTCCAAACGATGTTGCGTGATCACCTGCAGCCAATGATGGATAAGCGGGGCGTGTTGTCACTAATCATATGCGTCAGGTGTGTTTTTTGACCTCTGCCGAAACCGTGAGACTGACTCAGCCAACCCCTGGGGTTCGATTGAACCCAGGTTAAGAACCACTGACCTAAAGATACGTTAAACATTAAAAAAGAATATTAAATACCCATAGAAAGGGGAAATATTGAGCATTTTCTAAGCATAAACAAACCTTGAGCACTTACTTACAATCAATCATCATAAGAAACATTGAGTACTCATAAAACACCAGCTTGAGACGAGGAAGAAACACCAAACCCCCAACAAACAAAGGAACACTATTTTTTTTTTTCACATAGGCTCATTCCATGTAATTGATAGTGTATTTGTAAACCGTCTCCAGATATGATGATTCACATTTAGCATATAAGTGATCAATTAATATTAATAAACCAGCAGGTTATATTCATAAATCCACATTTTCCTATCAGAATTTCAAGACCTGTAGACTATGAAAAGTTATAAGACTATAAGATATCTTGTTTTTAGTTCATCTGTAACTTTAAATAGGGAAATAATGCTACAAATATGGAAACTTTTTTTATATAATGAATGCTACAGGTCTAACTAGATTCAATGAGTCCAACATATCATCAAGAAAGAGCTTAAGAAATACAAACTGTTTATGTAAATGCAATGTGTCAGATTGTATTTGTTCTTTTCTACATCAGGTTTAACCACTCACGCCATCTTCACCTGTACATGCCAGCAGGACTTGGGATCCTGGCAGCTATCACATCCATCATCTACTACCACAACATTGAGACCTCCAACTTCCCCAAACTGCTCATTGGTATTACTGCACATAATATTCATGCCTTATGTGACTAGCAGTATAAAGTTACAGCCATTACGAGCCTACTCACAGTCAAACTATTAAATATAACTCATGCTATTTTAAATATTAATTAATTTATATTTAATTTAACAAAGATTGTGACAGGTTGCACTCTTTGTAAATAATGGCACAGTTATACTTTATACAATACTGTTTTAAATATATAAAGGTAGCAGTGATATAAAGTACACATCTGTTCCTTTTATTTGTTATGACAGCAGCTGAATGGTCCATGATTGGTTGCTAAGTATATGCAATGCACAGCAACAAGGTGATGATTGGTCCAAATTCACAATTCTCTTTCACATTTGTTCACATAACCACCTGATTCATAAGTTCATTTACATGAACCAGCCTAGAATCACGAGCATATGTGGCAAGATGAGACAACGCGTACCAAGTCAGCTGTTCAAGTATGGAGTCTAGCAGGGACGTCACTAGGGTTGACAGATAGGGGGGGGCTTAGCCCCTGGAGGGCTTCTCGTACATTGCATGCGGTGAAAATAGATTAGAATTTACTTTATTAATCCCTTTGGGAGAACTTTTTGGGAACTAGTACTAATGACACTAAATTTCACTCGCGGTAATTGGGAATAGATACTAACATTATGTGTACTTCAGAGATTCGACAGGATATTAGACAGCTAATAAAAGATTTTTCACGATGTTAGCATTTTAGACGACGTTCGCTTTAGCTTCCAACATTAAGGTTGAAATAGACTAGGCTACAATATCGTCCTTCCTTCTCTTACCATAGGTAAATGTTCAGATTAAGCAACAATCGCTGCTATCAACGTGCAATCGCTGACCGTGTGTACACCGTGTGTTCACTGCTGTTTACTGCTGCTGCCTCCACACTGTTGTGTTGGTCCAGCTGCTTACCACGTCACGCTTGACGCATGCTAATGAGGCATGATGGGAATCATAACGATAATAATTTTGAAAGCGAACTTCAGTTTAACTCGCTTTCTTGCTGACTCGTGTTCGCTGCATGTATGCACTTATTTAAATATATTTTAAATATCAAGATAAAAATAATAAATAAAATGTCGCCCCAAATTATAGGGGGGGCTTTGGGATATTTTAGGGAGGCTGAAGCCCCCCTAAATTAGGGCTAATGACGTTACTGGAGTATCGGCAGTGATCCAGACCCGGGAAAATCCTCCGCTTAAAGGGCCACGATACTCTGAGAACTCTCTGAGAATCTCTGAGATTTGCATATGTTAAAAGTTACTATACATTTATTGCTTGTTGCATCTAATTGTGAAGGAACTCTGGCTATTGTTTCTCGTCATTTACCATTTCAGACTTGGCTTAAAAATTCTGAAAAGAACTGAAACAAGCAGGGCTCAGGCTCTTTGGTGTGGTGAAGGGGTGAGGGTGAGGCAGATTGATCAAACACAGACATATCTGCACCTATATACAATAAAAAATGCTGATTTATAGTTGCAGGCTCTGAGAGAAATGAAGCTCTGATCTCTCTAATCTAGTTGTAACAGCAGGCATAATGCATTTCCACAGATCAAAGTTCAATCCTTCTCATTTTCATGTCAGAGATCTGTCAACACATCACATGTGCTTGCATATCCAGGGCAAGATTAGCAGTTGTATTTGAGTGGATGTAAGTGCTTCGGGCTGTGACTGGCCTATTTTAAACATATACTATACCACACCTGAAACAATCTACTATTGTTTAATAAATATTATTAACTTTAGCTCATAATATAATATAGTTACCAATATAAATAGGTGTGCGGTACAATTTAACTAGATGGCAAAAGTTTGTTAAAAAAAATCTTTGATGGGGGCTTATAAAATGGCTGAGCTGACACTAAAAATTGCTGAGCGGTAGATTTTTAAAAGTCGGTTGCTGGGATAAAGAATCTGGTTGCTAGGGTAAAATCAGTGATGTCATTTAAAGGTGCCTCTCTCACTTTGAATGATACCAAGTCTTATGTTCCTATAGGATTTTCTGAGATATAGATCTACTGATTTAGATGCCAGGGTCAAACTTTTAGTTGCTATGTAGGAGTCAATAACTTAATAGTATGTTCCCCATGTCACTATGAGTAAAATATACAGACCCCGAGTTTTTCTAAAGCTGAGAAAATTTGGTTTGAGATTTAGGGTAAACAATGTGGTTGTTAGGGAGCTGTTCAAGATATAAAAAACTTTTTTTTTGATATTTTCGTTGCTTTTCCTAGTGTTTTTTTTTTTCAGTGCAAATTATAAGCTAATCCTTACCCCCTTCTAGAGTCCCGGGGTTCAAATATATTTGCACAGTGTTGCTATGCTACTGCACAGACTCGTAACTTCCACAAGTGTGGTCAGTTTCTATGAGGTTTTCAGATTGAGTCACAGTTTTACTCTATGTTAAGTCAAAGGGAAATTTCTCAGAATTCTTAGCAATTTCCCAGGACTGGTTTAGTGTTAAAAAGATATAGCAACCTGAGACCAGTTTGGATGTCTTGGAAAAGTTTGGACATATGTTTGAAAGCAAAAGACGCATAACTTTGACAAGCCGACAGAGTTAAAGTTTTTTTAATTGTGAGCAATTGTAAGTATTATTAGAGCAGCATATGCAAACCCTGTATCACATAAGTACATTATGTGTTGAGGAAATGTTCTTGTTTATGTCCAGCGCTGCTCATCTACTGGACTCTGGCATTTATCACTAAAACCATAAAGTTTGTGAAGTATGATGCTCATGGCATTGGAGTCAGACAGCTACGATTCTGCATCACGGCTCTGCTGGTGGTCTTGTATGGACTCTTGCTGGGTGTGGAGATCAGTGTGATTCTGCGCAGGGTGAGGGTCTTCACCCCCCCCACACACACACACACACACAGAGACACGTACAGATTATTACTTTACATTACACACCGGGGGTGAATAATGCACTCACAGATTGAGAGCAGATTATTATAATGGTGCTGCATATGTCTTTCTGTAGATAAAACAATGACGTCTGCAGAGCTTTTTGACCATGAAGATAGAACAATAGTGAGTGAAAAAAGTGAGTGAATAAATTAATCCGGAAATAGCACAGAAACAAAGACTTTTTACTTGGATTTATGTGGATTTCAAATTACTTTGACTAAGTAACAAAATAATACACTTATTTCAACAATAACAGAGATTACAAAAAAGTATTTTAAACACTATACAAAGGCATTTGGGATCAAGTGAAGGGCATTGCAGTAAACCTGTCCACGCATTTAGGTATTTTTAATTATTTCATATTAACTGCTTGATTCCGTGTCAGACAATACAATTAGTCTTGAGGACACTGCTGCTTAGGTACGGCATGATCAGCTGTGTCTGTGTTGCATAATAACCTTGTTGAGAGATTGAACACAGACAAATACATCGACTCTAGATGCCAGCTGAACAAAACAGGCTGTACAATGAGTTGTGCCCATCAGCTGGAAGAGGAAAATCCCTCACTCTCTCCACTGCTCAGCTAAGCTCTTTATCAAAATCTGTGTGTTTGTGTTAAGTCTGGGGAAAACCCAGTTAGTCCAGGTCTTAAACTGTGACTGATGAATATTATTGTTCATAAGGCATCACTGTATTGGTTGAAAATCAATGTTCAAACTCATGTAGGGACCAATAAAGGTTTAATGAATTATAAGGAAACAAATATTGTACAAAACAGTTTATCTAAGCAAAAACAGATAGTAATTAAAAATCTTTACATAATTGCTATTTTAACCCTTAAAATTTTAACATAAAACAACAATGACAATGACAAAACAAAAACATTTAGAAGACTAGGAAAACATTAAAAATACTATTAATGAATATAGAGAGCTATGGTTGATACATTTGATAATAATCATAATTACATTTTAATATATTCAAACAACACATTTTATGAATATGAAATAAATTACTCTCGAACATTGCTGTCACTCACTACACTCATTTCCTTACAGCAGTTTTTTCATTACAAGCAGGGTAGGTGATTTCTAGGAGCCAATGTTTACATTTGAAACTACCAAAATAAACATGCAATATACACAAAAAGATCCATCCCCATGGACAGCTCTGCAAAACCTGTATCTCTATAACCACACACACCTGTATGCCGATTGGCAACACGCATATTACGAAAATCATTCCAACTTTATGTTTTTTAATTCTTAGAAGTCTGGGGCCCTTTTGGAGCATTTTTTTATGTTTTACAATTTCTACTTCTTTGTTTTTACAAACATTTTTTCTTTACATTACACAATAATTCCTCAACAGACCTGAAATTGTACACAAAAAATACAATTCCAAGTTTAAATTTATATATATTTTTTTACCGGAAAAAAAATTGACAACACTTTTTATGACAAAAAAATTAAAAGTGACAAAATAAAAATGTATAATGTGGCAGAACTTTGAAAAACCCCAACCCTATCACAGGTCTTGTAGTTCCAAACTTTTCACCGCTAGATGGCACTGATGGCACTGATTTGGGGTCTGTAAAATTAAACTGAAAGAGGATCGCACATTTTCTCACATTTTGATTTGATTTACCATTTGAAAAACCAAAACTATTTAAAAAAAAAATCCTTTTTGAAACACAAATTATATTTGAAATCAAAATGAATTGATTTTGTGATTGGCACATGCACAGGTGCATGCAGAGAACTCTATGGATCGAGCATTAAAAAAAGTTCTAACCTACCTTCAATCAAAAGTTGTCTTCAATAATCTCATTACCTCATCAGCTGCAGGGCTTATTGTTTGTTATAGGGTTAAATCTGAGGGTAATGTTACAAATAAGTTCCAAGCTCTTGACTAACTTAAGTTTTTTTTGCTGTCTGCCTTATTTTTATTTTTATTTTCAAGCGTTATCTGTGGTTTGATGAGGCTGCAGAGGAAAAGCCGCCTGATGACCTGCAGGACCTAGGCGTTCGTTTTCTCCAGCCATTTGTGAATCTGCTCTCCAAAAGCACGTACTGGTGGATGAACAGCTTCATCACTGCTGCACATTGTCGGCCCATCAGCCTCAAAAGCATCGGCAAACTGCCCATTGCAATGAGAGCACTCACAAACCACCAGCGCTTGCGCCGAGCCTTCGACATGCAAGCGGTATGTGTCACGAATACATAGAAGCAAAGAGAAACAATATATTTACAGTACTGTGCAAAAGTTGTAGGAAAATGCTGTAGACAAATTACTTTCAAAGAATACTTCAGACAAATAAATAAAGATTAAATGCATAGTAAAAATGAATGTTCAAAACGAAACAACAGAAAATTTCAACAGAAAAGTATTATTACCTTTTTTTCCTAACCACTATCGATTATTATATGTACTATTATATAAAATTAAGGGTTTTATAGGATTATAGTCAGGTGCATGACAGACAAGCTAATGATTGTGTTGAAAAGCAGTCGTGCAGTGAATCAGAAACAGCTGTGTAGGAGGCTATATGATTTATTTATAGACTTATATTTCTATATTGATTGACTTTTATAAATGTCATAAAAGTAAATTCACACAGTACTGTGAAAAAAGTTCATCAATGTAGAAAGCAAGTAAGCCATTCTTACATAAGTTTTCTCTCTACATATCTGCAAACTCTCATTTGTAGATTTGTTTTTGGTTGTAATTAAGAGATACTTACTTGTATTACCAGAAATATACAGCTGGATTGTTTTTATCCTCTTTGTCCCATAAAAACAGGGACTTTACGGGAAACATGTTGGATTAATCACCTTACATAAGACTTGGTAAAAATGAGTTTGGGTACAGTTTGTTTAATCAGATACATTATTACTAAATTACTAGATTAGAGATGATTAAAATCAAACGTAAGTCACAGAATCTCATAATCCTCAGGCACACACCCTTCGCAAGCCAACCAATAATATATTCAACTAGGTAGGTAGGTAGGTAGGTAGGTAGGTGGGTGGGTGGGTGGTTGGGTGGGTTCCTACTCGCGCTCGTGCTCGTCACTCAATAGCGTCCGCTGCGCTTAATATAGCACTAATAATAAATTTAAATTATTATAAAAATACTGAAACGGTACGCAAGTGTACCGAACCGAACAGGCCGTACCGAAACGGTTCAATACATACCGTGAACCGTTACACACCTAATAGATAGATAGATAGATAGATAGATAGATAGATAGATAGATAGATAGAT
>SRMA01025991.1:67431-115549 GCA_007224835.1 Danionella cerebrum
GACAGACAGACAGACAGACAGACAGACAGACAGACAGACAGACAGACAGACAGACAGACAGACAGACAGACAGACAGACAGATAGATAGACAGATAGATAGATAGATAGATAGATAGATAGATAGATAGATAGATAGATAGATAGATAGATAGATAGATAGATAGATAGATAGATAGATATAGATAGATAGATAGATAGATAGATAGATAGATAGATAGATAGATAGATAGATAGATAGATAGATGAACTGAAGGACTGATGGATGGATGGATGGATAGATAGATAGATAGATAGATAGATAGATAGATAGATAGATAGATAGATAGATAGATAGTTCAAGTGTTTTCCATCAATTTTTTAAGTGAATTTTTTTGTCATATTAATAGAATCTTTCAGAAGTAGATAGAAACAGCTTTCTGTGTGCTCACTGCTGTCTGTGTATGGAGACTGAACTGGATCTGCTGCCTTGGCTGTATCTACAATCGCTCAGATAATTCTCTCTTCTGACCTCTTTCTAACTGTGTTTTAAGGAGCGCATGCATCTACCTCAGAGGGGATCCCGGTGGATCTGGCGCTCACTGCGTCAGGCCTTCGGACACCGGCTCCTCCTCAGCATTAGCTTTCGGGTTTTGGCAGATCTGTTGGGCTTTGCAGGGCCTCTCTGCATCTCCGGTATTGTCCATCACGTCAGCCAGAGAGACCGCAGCGTACCCCCACCAGTAAGATACAGAAAAGTATAAATATAAAACATAATGTAAACGGTAAAAATAATAAGCCACACCAATAAGTTCACACTTCCTCACATCATCTAACAGTTCCTTGCAAGTTTTTGAAGAATGTGGCAATTGAATAAAAACATATATAAATATAAGCCTTTCAAGGTTTTTTGAAGGAGTTAGGCTCCAGAAGTAAAAATAAATTAAGATTTCTTGCAAGAATTAAAATGAAGAGTTAGGAACAAACACTGTAAATACATAATGTTACCTTCAGAAGTCCGGGGGTCTTTTTGAGTGTTTTTGACTGATAAAATTGGGTGTAATAAATTCCCTTTAAAACTTTTTTTAAATGTTAGTTTTTTTTTGTGACAGTGCTTGATATAAATCTTTTTTTAAGTACAACCACAGCTTATTTTTAACTACGGTAATATTTTTTTTTGTTACATTACACAATAATTCCACAACAAACAAGAAAGTATACAAATAATACAATTCTGGCTGTTAAATTTCATCATTTCTTACTGCAGAAATATCAAAAACTGAGAACAAACTATTTTTATATTTTACAAATAAAAAAAACAACAACAACATTTTTGAGACAAAATAAAAAAGCAAAGACAAGGTCAAAACAATGTGAAAATTGTATTAAAAACAGGCAAAACTCTCCTTAACCATAGAAACTGTTCCAAGCACAAGCTGTTCCATTGTGTTTTTTTTTTTAATGCCAGAACTTTCAAAAGACATATCTCAGGTCTTGTACTTCCAAGCGTTATTCCTTCTTTTCCCCACTGATGCAACTGATTTGTGGTCTGTAAAATTAAACTGATAGATGATCGTTCCACTTTTCTTTGAATTACCTTGTAAATTATTTGCCATAACTCTTGTAATGTTCATTTAAAACCAAACATATGAAAGCTTATAACCTTTTTGAAACCTACATATTATATTTGAAATCTAAATGAACCAAAAGGTAAGTTGCGTCATTCCTTCTTAATTCAAAGCAGCCGGTGTGATTGGCACACACATCTGTGCATGCAGAGACTTCAAAGGGTTAAGTTGAGAAAAAAGGTGTTGCTTCTCCAGTTTGATTCTAATCTGTCTCTAATAAAAAAATCTACTCTACATATTGATTTAAAACATTTATTAAAGAAACATAAATTGCTTTTTATGAAAAACAACATAGATGCAAGAATAGATAAGAAGTAAAGTGATGTATACCTATAGCAAGACGTCGGCTTTCTAAAATAGCCACATTAAAACTTAATCAATTGGAAGTTTTCAAACATTTCTGTGGAATATTAAACATAAAGAAAATTAACTCACCCAGTGCTTCACAGAAAGTTTCTTTATAGACAGTTACATAAATAACTGAGCAGTAGGAGAATCTTACCAGCACCTTAACTTCTCGTCTTTTTTCCCACTTTCTTTCCCACAAACAAAACAAGCCTGGGCTCATCAAAATCATTCATACCACTTAAAAAGGCCAAACATTTAAGTTCCTTGGCACAAAAGTCATGTAAAAAGTGTTAAATTTTTGATAATCTGTAGCAGGAATATACGACGATATCAAGTTTTGGCTACTGATATTCCTGAGATTTATCTCTTGAACATATCAATCCACTCACCATCCATCCATTTGAAAATAAATGTATTTTATCTCCTGTCCAGGTGAAGCTATTAGGGGTTCCTTTCATCTCCTCTGAAGCCTTCCTTGCCAATGCTTATGTTCTTGCTGTACTTCTCTTTCTGGCTCTGCTGCTCCAGAGAACATTCCTACAAGCTTCTTATTATGTTGCAATTGAGACTGGCATCAAACTAAGAGGAGCCATTCAGGTATGGTCACCCGCTGACATCAAGGTGAAATAGAGGGCACTACTGTTGCCTGATCAAGTTCCTGGTCCAATCACTTAATCAAAATGCATCCTATGTTATTTTTCATGTGCAGTTGAAGATCTACAATAAGATCATGCGCCTGTGCACCTCGAACTTGTCACTGGGAGAGACTAGCACTGCTCAGATCTCCAGTCTTGTTGCCAGAGACACAAACCAGCTCATGTGGTTTTTCTTCCTTTGCCCAAATCTCTTGGCAATGCCTGTCCAGGTAAAGAACCAAAGCGAATTTAAATATTTTTTTTTTTTGGCTCTTTCGATCTTTCCAACCATACATCATATCTATACATCATACCAACATGTTAAACTCAAAACCTATCGGCAATTACTTAATTGTTTATAAATGTACATGAGATGTATAAATGCATTTTCATTATTTGCATTTCAGTGAGGAAATTGCATTTTTGACCTCTGCTGGTTTTAAAATGCTCAGCTCACAGTTTCTGTTAGTAATCCAGGGAATGCATTTGAAAAAGGAGAGAAATAAATATTTTACCCACTATCTATCAACAAGATCTCGGTCTCAAAGTTTCAAATCAGAAGGTCAAACTGGGTTTAATCCAGTCCACCAAGTCTCTCTGCTCAAGAGAGTACACACACAGTGTGCCAGAGAATATCTGAATGATTGAGACAAGATTTAGATGAAAGTGTTGTAGCCAGACGAGTCATGTTTTGAAAAGTAGAAATGCTTATTTCCCTTAAATTGAATTCAATCTGCCGTTAAGTGACATTTTGTAAAAATGATTAGCATACACTCATATAAACCAACCTCTCATCCACTGACAACCGTCCGTCCTGCCCATCCTTCGACCCCAATTCCCCACTGGGGGTACAAATCACAGACAGCTTCTAGTGTTCAAACCCACCAGACTTGCTCTTGTCCAGGCAGATTCAGATAATAAATGTGTGAAATGTTCAGTCATTTGTTTGAAGCCAAACTTTACTTTACCTCTGTATTGCTGTCTTCATCCATAAACAATCCGTTTTATCCATCCGCACATTCCTCATCATTTTCATAGAAATAGATCATAGAAATATTTTGATGAAGGAATAGTAAACTTCTAAATTGCCTCACTTTTTTTATCTTTTACAATTTGAAGATTTTTTCATTTAGTTAGTGAAAAGAAAGTGATTGTTTTATATATATATATATATATATATATATATATATATATATATATATATATATATATATATATTAAGCTAGTGGTGTGTTCTCTTGTGCTTCTTTCAGATAGTGATAGGTGTGTTCCTGCTTTACTATCTGCTGGGTGTCAGTGCTCTCATCGGTGCAACAGTCATTGCTGTTTTGGCTCCTCTGCAGTATTTTGTTGCAACACAACTCTCTCGAGCTCAGAAGAGCACACTGGTAAATCCGAAATTAATCCTAAATTTCAACATACACACAGAAATCTACGAAAAAAAAGCACAAAATTGTGTTACAAAAAACTATCCATGATCAGGGTATTTAAACTTTTTTTAGCACATTGCCAAGACAAGTGGCTTTAATTGAACACTTGGTTCCAATCTGTGAGTGTGTGATTGATTTTGATCCAGGAATTCACCAGTGATCGGCTAAAGAAGACAAATGAGCTGCTTCGAGGAATCAAACTGCTGAAACTTTACGCATGGGAACACATCTTTAGATCCAGTGTGGAGGAAACACGAGCCCAAGAGTTGACCAGCTTGAGGGCATTTGCCCTTTACACATCTCTCTCAAGTGAGGACTAGAAAACACAATTTATTTATTACATGGCTCTGCTTGATGAAATAATAAGAGCCAATATAGAGTTTTGGAATCTTTTTCCTGTGCTGATGTTATATCTTTTAGCATTCCACTTTTGAGATGGTTCGATGTTTGGGGCAATGGCTTTAATTTGAAATTTGAAATGTTGAAATGCAAACAAACAAATGAATTAAACTAGCCATGTTTCCATCAAAAGGGCCAAAATTCGCAATTATGTGCATAACTGTAATATCACATTAAATATTTGCAATAAAGCATCGTCCAACCAGTACAAAAAAAAATCATAATTTCCTAATAAACTGGAGCCAAATATTTAAAGAAAAATGGATGTTGCTGTGATAGGAGAAAGCAGTTTTTCGTGTGTAACAACAAATGCATTTCCATAAAAGTATATGTGCATTTTTTCGTATCGGATAAAAAAAGTTTATCCTGCTCTGTTGTTTTCAAAATTCATGCTCATCTTGCCATTATCATCCAGGGTTTTTTTTATGTGATATTTATGTGACAAGATCCCTGACAGAATGCTATGATGTAATTGTGTCTGCATGTGTGTGATTTAGAATAATTATAAACTAAGTTATGAAATAGATTAAAAAAAATATTTTTGCCATGCATTATTTTACAATTAAAAAAATAATACCTTTTGCGATCTATATAAAAAAAAGTTGTTTTTGTTACTCCTGTACCATTTCAGGGAGAGGATGGGGGGGGGGTGCACTATATAATTAGAGCACCCATCTGGCTTTAACAAGGTGCAAGTTTAATGCCCTGCTTTGAAAAACTGCAAAGAGAAAGAGCATATTTGGAATTCTCAGACAAAGTTTCCTTTTTTAAAATCATGGCTTTGAATTTTAATTATCCATAAACATAATTATCCATTTACATAATTATAAAAAAAAACTAAGAACTTCCAAGAAACTTGACAAGAGTTTAACATTTTAATGTATTCATTTCCTTAAATGTGATTTATTTAAATGTTGTATATTTTATTGAACTTGTTTGTTTCTATTTCCACAGTCTTCATGAATGCAGCCATTCCAATAGCTGCTGTGCTCACTGTGAGTCTGATGTCTATTACCCTTTTCTGCTTCATTATCAGTCATTTGTGTCTTTTAGTTATGTTTAGAAGTTAGAAGATTGCTGGTTCGAGGCTCGCCGGTGACCTTTCCTGAGAGGGTTTGCATGTTCTCCCTGTGCTTGCGTGGGTTTCCTTTGAGCTCTCCGTCCCGCACAATCCCAAAAACATGAGTTTAGGTTAATTGATTAATATAAATTCCCCTTAGGTGTGAATGTGTGAGTGAATGTTGCCCTGCGATGGACTTGTGACCTGTCCAGGGTGTACCCTCAACCCTTGCCCGATGTGCGCTGGAGTTAAGCACCGGCAGACCCCTGTGACCCCAAAACTGTTTGGAAAATGAATGAATGAATGTGTTACGTTTAGGTCTAGAGTAGTGAGCTTGAAAGCAAGCCATGACATCCACCTCCGAGCATATGAATCCAGGAGGCACCCTGAAACAAAGCTGTATCTGGTTTTCAGATCTTCGTGGTTCACGTGCATGTTCATGGCTCCTCAGAACTGGATCTCTCTCCGTCTGTGGCCTTCGCCTCTCTTTCTCTCTTTCACAGTCTGGTGACACCGCTCTTCATGCTCTCCAGTGTCCTACACTCCACGGTCAAGGCTCTTGTCAGGCAAGCATCAACTTTATGAAACGAAACGCAGATTATCAAAAGAAACAGTGACATTTTTTAAAAACGTCATCCTAATATCTGAGACTACAGTTGAGGCTATTTAACTTCTTCACAGTTCCACGTCTGAGACTATGCAAAAATCTCCCATGTTTGAATATCTTCAGTTTTGTCTAAACTTTAGTGGAAAATATAACATACAACCAGCTCATGTTACGAAATGCTGAAGCTGGACGCCATTTGTAGCTGGTCGAATCTATAACTAGATAAAACCAGCTTCTAGGTTCTGTAGGAAACTCAGAATTGAAGACCAGGAGATTCTGGGGTAACAGAACAAGTTTAATGTTCAGAGCTGCAGCCATCCAAAATCCTTGAACACAGCACAACTAAAACATTCTTTCTTTGTATCTTATACCCTGGAAACCTTTGAGGCTGCCCACACAAGGAGTGGTCAGTTCAAAGCATGATCAGATAACAAAAGATTGTAAATCAGGTAACACCCCCCTAATTCCACCAGCCACCTGTAAAAAGAGTTTGTCTATCTTAATGAGCCATTCTTTGAAAATCACAATCATTAAGTGATGAATCTTAAATACCAAATACAAAGTTAAACACATAACTTTTGGCAGTTAAAAAAGATGCTACATTTGTATTCCTACAGTTCCAAAACCTGCTGAATTTTCCACTACAGAAGGAAAGATTGACATGAAGGAACCGACTTGAATTAACACTTGAAATACACTTGCTTTGCCCAGTGTGCAGAAGTTGAGTGAGTTCCTGAGCAGTGCTGAGATTGAACTTGAACAGGATCCCGTCGTCCAAACACCAGCCAACAAAAATGGCAACATCAAGTCTGTGGTGAGAAAAACAGTGAAACATTGCATTATGAAATATTGCAATTCCAGCATTTAATAGCAGTGTTCTGCTGTAGCTTGGTTTTTCAATATTTACTATTTTCAGTATATTGCGTGTGCATTCGAATGGGTTCAAAGCAGAGCATAAACTACAGGTGGGGTCATTCTATACCTGACATTTTAACCTCCACTTTCACTTCACTTTTCTTAAAGAAAATGTACATGTGACAAACTGATTTAAAGGAAACTATTTCATATTTGAGAAAATAGTGTTCCAAACATGCATGTGGTTATACAAAGTCAAATATGCGTTAGTTAATGCAACTAGATGGCTAAAGTTTGGGCACAAACATTGATGTCGGCTTGTAAAAGTGCCATTTAAAAGCTATTGTCAATGTAACATAAAGAAACCCGCGTTTGTCAATAACTTTCCTAATCCGAGAAATGGCAAACTGGTTACTATGGCTGCGATGGACTGATGACCTGTCCAGGGTGTATACCCCTGCCTCTCACCCAAAGTGCGCTGGAGATAGGCACCGGCAGACCCCTGTGACCCCAGAAAAGGGAATTAGCGGGTTGGAAAATGAATGACTGAATGGCAAACAGTCTTGCTGTGGAAGGGGTCGGTTACATAAAGTAATAAAGTAAGTGTCACTATAAATGAAATAAACTAGTCCCATGTCTCTATGATTATCCTTAGATTAAATCTCAGATTGAGTTGAGAAAAATATTGGTTATAACGTATGATTGCAATAAAAATTTAAATTAGACCAAAATTATAGGATAAAATATGAATAAAATACCAACATTTATTCTAGAATCTGAAATGCTGATATTTTGCAATAGCTTTGTTCATGAACTAGATAATGTGTTGTTTTGTTTAATTTAAATAGTATTTTTGGTTTAAAAGATTCTGTTTTGATATAGCTGTGCAGGACGACGCCGTTTTGAATCCCCAAGATTTTGCATACCTTAAACCCTCTCTACGCTGTTCCAAATAAAGACAAAAGGGTAAAAAAAAAAAAAAACATTCTGTGTCTTGTTTCACTTAGTATGCACTGCAGCTTCAAGCCAAACTGGTGAATCGTAGGAACAAAAACAAACAAGATGAGAATAGAAACTTTGAACAGCTGGACCATGAGCTGAAGAACTCTGAGAATCAGAAGGACAGTGCCTGCATCCAGGTTTGATTATTTAAGATTATTATTTAAGAACTCATTTTTTAGATATTCATCACACTGTTTCATTGCTTCATACACATACACTTTAAAAAGGCTGTAAAATCTCTGATGAGGTGCATTTTTACATGTAGTTTTTCATCACTCATTGTGCTTTTGTATTGTTCAGATTCAAAGGGGACAGTTCGCATGGACGCAGGGAAGTCCTACTCTCACGGATATCAGCATCACTGTTCCTTTTGGTCAGTTTCTTTCTGACATATTTATTCACAGTCTTGTCAAATGTAGTCAGATTTTTCTGGTTTAAATTACACTGTTTATCATATTGGTAATTTATACCAGGTCAGCTGACAATGATCGTGGGTCAAGTGGGCTGTGGAAAATCTTCACTTCTACTGGCAGCTCTGGGAGAAATGCAAAAGATTTCTGGAAGCATAACATGGAACAGGTGAATTTATTATATTTGATAAGATATTGTATATTTTAAATGGAGATTTTAAAATGTGCAGCTAATAAGTATAATTTTATAACTTTAAATAATGTGGAGATTTATAACATTGATCTGTCCAGTTATATGATTCAGTGCATTATATAATTTGCAGTATTTGAATGCAAAAGCTTTGTCACCAGTTTGATTGATCACATGATCCCTTTATTTTCTCACAGTTTACCCCGAAGTGATTCAGAGGAGGATGTCAGGTAAATATTTGTTTCAGAAATCAATAAATAATACATTGAACTATCCACCAATCCATTTTCTTTTATATTTATTCCCAATTCACATGGGGCAAAAGGATGGTACTTCCAGTTCAG
This sequence comes from Danionella cerebrum, assembly GCA_007224835.1. Classification (NCBI taxonomy): domain Eukaryota; kingdom Metazoa; phylum Chordata; class Actinopteri; order Cypriniformes; family Danionidae; genus Danionella; species Danionella cerebrum. The sequence goes on from SRMA01025991.1 coordinate 76,317, forward strand.
GTTCCAGTTTCTAGCTGAGAAGCAGTAGTTGTGGCATACAATATGTCACAATTCACCCATGCATTGCCCAAATTAAGTCAGAAATATTTAAGTTTGAATTTAAATTAAGCCATGTAGCTATACGTTTATGTTTAGAGCAGGATTTTACTAATATTTCCTACGGTTATTAAGTGTTTTGTTTTTATGGTATAAGACAAGCGCCGTCTTACGAGATAAACAACAATTTTTAGAGTTTAGAGTTCAGCTCCTATACATACATTAAAAAGGATCTTTAAAGCATTTTTGGGGGCAATGCTTGTTTTTATTTTTTGGTACAAAAGCCCAAAAAAATGGAGAACAAACATTTTTTATGTTTTGTAAAAAGTGTTAAGACATAATAAAAATTCAAATCAATGTGAAAATTACATTTAAAAAAAGCCTAACATTTCCTAAACCTTTTTGACTGTTCCAAGCACTTTTTCCATTGTACTTATTTTATGCCAGAACTTTGAAAAACACAAGCCATCTCACGTCTTATAATTCCATGGGTTATCCCTTCCTTTCAGCACTAAATGGCACTGATGGCACTGATTTGGGGTTTGTAAAATGAAATTTTGCAATTGTGCATTTTCTCACATTTTACTTGAATTACCTTGCAAATTATGTGTCATAACTCTGGTAATGTTCATTTAAATCCAAATATCAAAGATAATAATAATTTTAAAACTTTAAATTTGAAATCAAAATTAAACAATAGATGGGTTGCATTATTCCTACTTAATTCAAACAGCAGATGTGATTGGCAAATGTACTGATGCATGCAGAGATTCTAAAGGGTTAAAACGAGGAGAGTTTACTTGAAAAGCAGGCTTCCATATTTTAACACTTTGTAATGACAAATAGTCCACATGGAATTTTTCAGGGTGAAACAAAATCCGGAGCAATGGTAATATTATTACCTTGTTTTATTTTGTAGTGTACTGGCCTTCTCATGTGGTATTTATGCTTTACACGTTTATCAATTCTTTTTAATACAAAATTATTCTTACTTTAATGGAAAATCACCAGAAGAGGATGCTTTCAAAACCATATTGATTGTTAACATAAAATAATGAATAGTGTGTCCAGTGAATGTAGGTAACTAAATTTATTTGCACAAAAAAAATCAATTCTAAACCAATTAAGAAGACTCTGAAAGCAAGGTTTAAGGCAAATTAACTGAAAATGCTGCTTTATTTAGCTTAAACTTTAGATATGAATCAGCTAAACACACGTGTAACTGAGAAGAAAAAGAAAAACAAAGAAGATGGAAGAGGACCTCTGAGCAATACTTTTTAAAAGCATGTTTCTTCCCGTTTGTGATATATTTCCTGTCTATGATGTAAATCCTGTTCTGTCAAGGAAATCGACCAGAAAATAAGATTATAAATATATACATATTTTCTATTAGAAGTCACTATCTCAGCTCCGTCTGGTAAAGTGTACCTGCTCTAGTTCTCTGCTGTTTGCCATCTCTAGTTCTACACTTCCTACTTCTACGTTTCTGAAGTTTAATTACCGTAAAATATAAAATGTCTTATTAACAGATGACGATATAATATTTTTTTTTTGTTGCAGAGTACATTACACGAGTGGAACGCAGTCATTCACGTAATTGACCTGTTTTCTTATTGAAACCTTGTTATATTTGTGTGTTTGAAGAATATTGTAATAATTCCACTGTTTGTACTCTGAAGGTTGAGAGGAGCTGTGGCATATGTTTCTCAAAGACCGTGGCTCCAAAATGCTACCGTTGAGGAAAACATTCTCTTTGACTCAGCGCCAAATGAGAAGAGGTAACAGGGGGGAGTGGCATTTTTTCCACTAAACAGTACTTTAACCCCTGGATTAAGTCTTGTTTCTCTAAAGTAATTTAAAATAAAAGCTAGCAGCACTCTCTACCTGGGACTATGAAATCCTGCTTAGGCTTAGAAGGACAGAAGGTTATGACAGAGGTTTTCCATCTTACACTACTCTGCACAAACACAATCCAGGGTGATCAAGCTTTACTCTCTCTGTACAGTAAAATAGAGTAGAGAGGTTTTATGTGCTAGAAGTAAAGAGTGGATTTCAATGGGATTGCCTCGGGCAACAGACTTTTCAGAGGAAAACAACAGATTATGTTACATAAGAGTTTCTAAGCTGCTGTTTTTAGACACAAGAACATGACTTGAATGTGATTAAGACCACTATAAAATGTTCATGGGGTTCTAACTCACCTGAAGCATCTTTTGTGCTCTTCAGGTACAAAGAAGTGATTGAGGTTTGCCAGCTTCAGCCTGATATTGACAACCTGCCACAAGGAGACCAAACTGTGATTGGAGAGAGGGTACAGGTCGCTGAGAATAAACAGATAACAAAAATAATTGGAAATAGTAAAAAACATTGTTTAAAAACACATTATGGAACACAAAATTAGACATTAATGAAACAGGAACTGAAATAATAAAATAATAAATGCAAATCTAGAACTAATAAAATTCTGTGTGTAATATTTCACTTCTTTTTCTTTTTTAGGGCATAATTCTCTCTGGAGGCCAGCGGCAGCGGATCAGCGTTGCTCGAGCTTTGTATCAGCAAACCAATGTGGTTTTCTTGGTGAGACTGACCACTTCTGTCCTATTTTGATACAGATTTGACATTCGTGTAAGCGCCCATGAAACCCAGACAAAACACTCTTGAAGCAATCATTCATAAAACGAATAAACCACACTCGTTAAAAAAATCAAAAGGCAATCAGTTTAAAAAAAAAATTATGAGATAAGTGCACAAATATAAAAACACCCATGAAGAACAAATGTAGAACAGGGTCATAAGGGAAATTCATGAAATACAAGATATCTTAATATCTTAAATACTTAAAATACAAGATATCTTGAGATATCACTCATAGTTAGAGAATATTTAAATGATACTAAAGAGTGTAAAAATGATAGTGTTTTTGACAATACTTTAAATCCAGTTTCTTGAGCAGGAAGGTCTTGATAAGTTGGTAATCAGCCATCACCTTGGTAATGAAAAATAGTTAAAAACAAAAAAAGAGAAAATAGTTAATGCAGTAGAAGAGGCAGAAGAAGACTTGGGCGTTTTGATGCAATAGTGTATAGATTATACATTAACAAGTGATGCGTTTTTAATCTTGTTTTAAACTGGGAGAGCGAATCATAGAGTTCCAGAGCGTCGGTGCTAGATATGAGAATGGCCTTCCTCATCTGGTGACTTTTAATATCTTACAAGCAACTAATTACCCTCACTCAAAGAAATTGAGTCGGAATATAGTGCAAGAGCAGACTACTCAGAAAGGCTGGAGCTCGACCTTTCAAGGTTTTAAAATCTAGCAGCGTTATATTATAATCCCTGCTGTATTTTATAGGAAGCCAGTTCAGTGAGGACAGGATTGGTGTGATATGATCACACTTTCTCATGGAACAAATATTTAAATGACTACTGAAGCAACATGAAACAAAAACATTTGACTCATGGAAAAAAGCACTCATAAAACAAATCAAACATACTAAAGACATAAACAAATTCACTCAGGTAACAGACCCTCGAGGAACAAATATTTATTCAATATATTCAACAAATTCACAAAAAAGTATTAGGCAATTACAAACACTAGTGAACACTAATGAGAATAAAAAAACAATAATCAGATCAGGTAAACAAGAAGCGGGTGGCACGGTGACGCAGTGGGTAGCACTGTGGCCTTCCAGATAGAAAGTTGTTGGTTCAAGGCTTGCCAGTGACCTTCGTGGAAGGAGTTTGCATGTTCTTCCTGTGCTTATGTGGGTTTCCTCTAGGAACTCCGGTTTCCCCCACAATCCCAGCAACATGTGGTTAGGTTTATTGAATAATTAAATTCCCCTTAGGTTTGAATGTGTGTGTGAATGTTGCCCTGCGATGGATTGGCGACCTGTCGAGGGTGTACCCTCGCCTCCCGCCCGATGTGTGCTCGAGATAGGCACCACCAGACCCCAGTTACCTCAAAAAGGGAATAAGCGGGTTGGAAAATGAATCAAACCCTTGTGGAAGAAATATTCTTAGTTACGTAAACTTCTTTCACTCATTATTCTTCAATTTCAGGTAGAACTGAAACAAAAAAAAATATGATTGATTGGTGTCTCTATCTGTTTTTATTGCTGGACAGGATGACCCCTTCTCAGCTCTGGATATTCACTTGAGTGATCACCTCATGAATGAGGGAATTCTGAAGTTCCTCCATCAGGAAAAGAGGACTGTGGTGCTGGTCACTCACAAACTGCAGTACTTACCACATGCTGATTGGGTGAGCAGAATAAATGCATGCTAGGGGATAAATGCACATTTAGGATCTGTGTAAATTCCAAAAATAGCAATAAATATATAATAATTAGATTGTGTTTCATTTGCATTTTATAGATCATAGCCATGCGTGATGGGACGGTTCAAACGCAAGGCACATTGAAAGACATCAAGAGTTCTGAACCTGAACTCTTTGAGCAGTGGAGGACACTGATGAACAGACAGGACAAGGTTTGGACATTTTTAAAGATGTTCTATTCTTAATAATTAATACAAATTTTTTTTGATAAGTTCTAAAAACAAATTGTAACTGTGTAGGAAAACTCAACGGAGCTGAAGAGGAAGAGTTTCAGGAGAGCCATGTACTCCAGAGACACTGTGGCTACAGAGGATGAGGAAGAAGGTAAAGCATTTACAAAAATAAAGAAAATCTGTCATATTTTTCTTTGTAATATTACTTATTTAATAATATGTTATGTATATGCAAAGCGTTTGTAAAATATCCTAATTTTATGATAAACTATACGCATCCACACATCTACGGTTTATATACTTCTGCTTTGCACTCTGATGTTCTTGTCTCGGTCTCTGTCTCGGCCTCTCTGCTGTGGATTTATGGGAAATCCCGTAAGCTGTGGTGGAAGTGGCTTATACTCAAGTAAAAGGTCTGGACTCAATGGCATGATTCCTTTGAGTTTCTCTGAAGCCTGTTAAATGCATGCAGCCCAGGGCCTTCACTTTCTCTTATAAAAAGTTACATAATGCACTAACCACAACGAACAAAAACATTCTATAGTTCTTCAGAGAAATAAAAATGAATAATTGGCATGCAGTGCAGGAATATTTTACCACAAAAACACAATATAAAGAAGATGCATCAGCTACAGCTGTGGATCATGAACACTTCATGTTGGCATTGAAGCAAGAGTATGGTTCAAATCAGTTGCTGTTGTTAAACCTTTTCTTGAAATATATTTCAAAGCTACTACCCATCAATCAATCAATCAATCAATCAATCCTTTATTTGTCACATTTACGTCTGACCACAAACACATTCAAGGGGAAGACGGATTTATGTTGGGAGGTACTGTTTTGAAAAAAAAAAAAAAAAAACCTTAGCAACAAGCACATATTAGCCTTAAGAAAAAACAATGCATGAGTTGGGAGGGGGGATGTGGATAATTCTGCATGTAAATGTCTCTCCCGCAGCCTTTCTTTCCGGTGCTGGTCTGACCCGTTCAGTTTATGCTGGTGCGTAGAAGCATACATAGGCTTTTGTGTCCTTAAGGTGGGATGCAGAGTTTCCCGTTATCTTGTTCTCTCTGTGGAGTTGTTTAGTCATGTTTTGTCTGTAGGAAAGCTGAATGAGAAAGAAAGTTTTTGTGAGGTTTTGGTCAATATGTGGCGATTCCACATATTTTCAATGTCCATTACTGGTCTCCATTTTTTCCAACATCAATTAAATGTTCATCAATCTCTCTCAGAGAGATGGGGGGCATTTGATCTGAACGGACATCTTTTAATATCTTTTAATAATGACAGCTAATAACTCAAACCTCCACATTATCAAGAAGAAGGCTTGATATCAAAGCTCTGCATAGGTAGATATCTTCAACATCCGTCAGGGACAAAGTAACTAGACACACTTCTCCTAACCGTCCATCGTCTATTGTTGAGAAAAACGTGTTGATTGCATTTGTTGACCAATTAATCAGATTCATAATTGCTTTATTTGTTGAGCAGGATAGCAAATATCTCTCACAGAAAGACAAACTGCAGGGAGAGATAAGGAAGGGGAGAGAGAGAGATTGGCAGAGAGCCAATTTAGGAAAAAAAAATTATTTTTTATGATAGCTTGTTGGAACTTTAGCACTTTTCATGTCACTCTGGGGAACCTCATAAGAGTTAAGTGTAAAGTGATATTTATCTAACACATTTTGGGAGGAGCAAATAGGGCATGTCACCAGTTTTCCCAATTAAACCATCAACACATATAACTATTTAAACCAGTCTTACCTTGCCCTAGTTTACTTTGTTAACTACTGGACTTAACCTGTATATTCATATTCTATGCCTAGACTACAAAGCAGGCCCTGGTGGCGAACTCGTGTAAAAGTAAAATGTATGTAAAATTAAAATGTAACAATTATTAAAGCAAGGCTAGTCAAGGCAGAAAGGTATATGTATTACAACAATATAATCAGCCAATGATTGTTTCCTGAATAACATTGGATATACTTTGTGTGTTCTTTTTAAATAAATAATATGCAATAGTTTGTGCTACTAGAGATTGTTTTGTTGCATGCTTTGTAGAATGAATAATGCTTTGCATTATTTGAATAGTTGTTTACCTGAGACATGGTGTAATTAAAAATGTGTGTTTGCAGATACCTTGAGCAGTGCTGATGGTGAGAGCCTCGGTGCGGAGCTGCGACTCAGAACCTGCCTGCCGTGGAATTCCCTGGCCGCTTACCTGCGAGCCTCAGGAATGGTGCTTCTTCCTCTACTCATCCTCTCTCAGCTGGGAAAGCACACACTGCTGGTAGCTATAGATGTCTGGCTGGCCCACTGGACAACTCACAGCATCACTGCACAGAGACAGCGGGCACAAATGAACTGCACAAACACAGAGGTCAGAAAATAAGCAAAGCACTATTACCAACAACTATTTTTAATCTCGTTAGAAGTTTATAATTCCACTCACAACATTCATCAATTCTCAAAACTCCTGAAACTACTTTTCATATTGTGTTGATGTTCATTGTTTGTTTGCTGCAAATTCCACATTAGGCATAATCTTTCCATTTTTTTTCTTTAGGACTTGATCACCATAGGTGCGTAGAGTCCCTACTGTAATAAAAGTATTATCTTTTAGTGGGTTTCCATACATTTTTGAGGGTCTGCTCAAAAAGTCACTTAATTTCAATAACAGATTAGAACTGGTGAAAAATTATGTCTGATTGGAGTTCAAAAAGTTGGTGTGGCAAAATGACTCTGTAGCACCCCCTAACATATCTCATTTTATAGAGCGCTAACCGTTTTTCATAGGTGAATAAAATTTGGCACACATGTGTAGGGTACCAAGACATAAAGATAAGTACTTCTGATTGCATTTCAAAACACAGTTTTTGCAAAAACCTTTTAAAATGGACACTTTTGCTTATGTCGTTCTTTAATTTAATCTTTCTAGAAATTTGATCTGTTCATCTCCAAACTCCATGAATCTTATCCTAAGGCAAATGTACACTGTACCCCAACACTATTGCAATAATCAAAAGCGCTACTGCAAATCAAAAACACAAAGATGTTTATTTGTGTTGTTTGTTTGCAGTCATACATTTGATTTGCAATAGTATTTTTGAGTTGAGAGAGCCCTTTGATCGCTGCTTGCAGCTTTAATTATCTTTACAATTTTGAGGGATAATGCTAGGAAATTTTTTCCTATCTTCCAGTTTTGTCACATTCAAAACACTATATAAGGGTATAAGGGTTGCTTGTGGTATGGCTAAATAAATTACTTTAAAAAAAAAAGCACCAAAAAACTTTTTCAAAAGCTACAACCTTCCATACATGATTGGAAGTGACTGAAACTGCAATTCATCGACTGGCCACTTGGGGCTTGGCCACACCAGTGATGAAGTGCTCAACTTTATAGCAGAAAAAAACTGAATGATGTTTAAATTCATATAAAATCAAGAATTTTGTTCATGATAACTTGTAGGAAGTGAACATTTTTTATATTCAGTTATATAAGCTTTAAATTGACAGTAGAAATTTTAGATGATATCAACAAAGGGGAGTTGTAATACATTTACAGTAAAAGTGTGCTTGGTATATGGACCATTTTTGGAGTCAGTTCAATGGTATTCTATTAACTCATTTAGATACAATTGCACTTATGCCCTTAGTTCCTGCTATCTATAGTCATCATCCTATTGGAGGTTCAAGTAAACCAAAAAAGGAACTCTCATACTCTGAAAAAAAAGGTTAGGAAATCAATTTGACCCTATAGCCTGCAGAGGTCTTAAAACCTCAAAGAGTATTGAGATCCCAAGTGTTGGGATGCTACTTTAACCATCGATGTGGGGACAAACAGAGAGAACAGATAAATGAAACACATGTGAATGCACACACCTACACACACATGCACACATAACAGGGTCTCTGGTGAGTTGGAGCAGATGTTTAGATCCAGAGAATTTCCCAGCAGAGTTTCTGTCCTCAAATCACAGGAGAATCTTCCTGGGTTCATACTTTTACTGAGTATGTTGCATAATCAGGTAACTTTGATAAAAAGATGTGTGTACATTAAAGAGCTTAATTTGGTTCAATCAATCCCATAACAACGCTCTTCTGTTTTTCAGGAGTGTGTTTTCAGCCATTTGTGGTACCTGCAGATCTTCAGTCTTTTGTGTGCTCTTGCCATCGCTCTGTGCTTGCTCTCCTCTCTTCTGGTTGAGTTTAGTGGTCTGAGCGTGTCCAGGGAACTTCACTGTAACCTCTTGCGAAGAGTTGTCCTTGCTCCAATGAGGTCTGTGCACCTTTGCACAAGTTCACCCAATATATTTTGTGCAGTCTTCGGTATAGTGTGCACTATACACTATAATGCCAGATAAACTCTTCCCTGACATCAAAACTCTGGAAACATGACTCAGGTCCACAGGTTTATTGACATGCGGGAAAGTGTGAAACTGTGAATAACAATATACAATAGTAAACAGGTGTGTGCACCAAAGCAATTCTTACAAACACACAAACAATCCAAAAGGTAAGCAAAACAAACAGAATTACTAAATTAATACGTTTAACTGCCATTTACTCATGACTCTGAGGCACGAGACAAACAAGCTGGAGCTTGTTACAAAATCTTAGCCAGACCGAGCTTCTTACCATGCTACCACATGTGCTACTTTTATAGAAGCCATGTCATTAATGGGGTCATGTGACCCAGGAAACATGAATCCTCCCACAATCAAACTCTGAAAATGTTATAAACATTTAAACACAACAATTGTAAATACGACACAATTTAAACCAAGAATAAACTTATCCAAAAACAGAACATATTTAAAAGCAGTCTTCCTTTAATTAAAATTGGACATGATGCTTTTGCAAAATAATGATGGAGACAGAATTTTTTTAAATTTCTGTTTTTCAACCATTTTGTATTTCTCTCAAGGTTGTTTGAGACAATGCCGCTGGGAAACATTCTGAACCGCTTCTCGGGTGACACCAACACGATTGACCAGGTACTGCATTAAAATAGCGTTCTATAAAACAACACTAGAGATCCTAGACGTTCTTTTGGTGTTTTAAAAAATGTATATTTTTAATATAAACAAACTTGTCCCTTTCATTTTGTATGAAGTAACTAACGTTCATGCATTATGTTGTGATGATGTCAGCACCTACCAGTGACGGTGGAGTGTCTTAGCCGCTCAGCGCTGCTCTGTGTGTCAGCGGTGGGAGTGATTTCTTTCGTCACACCAGTGTTCCTCATCGCCCTGCTGCCCATGACCATCGCCTGCTATTTCATCCAGAAATACTTCAGAGTCGCCTCCAGGTCTCACACACGCACATGCACACATGGACAGACACAGGCACGTACGCACACACACACACACACACACACACACACACACACACACACACACACACACACACACACAGAAAAATAAATGTGAAGGTACAATATTAGAGGGATATTGGAAACGTATTCAGAATAGAAGACCAGGGATATAGAAGAAAAACAACCTGCACAACACTAAGAAACACAAATGGGTTAACAAAATAGTTTGTATCATTGCATAATTCGCCAGATGGTTAAAAATGAACATATATGCCTATTATAAAACTGAACATTTTGAAGATATTTTAAAATAAAAATAAAGTGTAAAATTGTTATATTTTAAGGAATGCAACACACCACCGTCAATGCTCACATCTCTCTCTCTCTCTCTCTCTCTCTCTCTCTCTCTCTAAAGAGATCTACAGCAGCTAGAGGACAGCACTGAGATTCCACTTCTGTCCCATTTCTCACAAACTTTAGAGGGACTGTCAACCATCAGGGCCTTCAGGTAATATAAATACTGTAAAATTTCTCCACAACTTTTTACAAAACTTACGAATAAGGCACATTTACATAATTCAGCCCTGTTTCCACTAATCATCCTTTAAATGTATCTTAATTGGAGTATACAGTTTAACTGATTAGGAATCATTTGAAAAAGCTGATTATGGTGATGTAGTGGTTAGTAGTGTTTTCTTTCAATAATGGGGTCACCAGTTGGAGTCCAGCCCCCACAAGATAAACCAGCTAAGAAGAAAAAGCAATGTTTAAGATGTAACAAAAAATGTGGCTTTATTTAGCTGAAACATGCTATCAGCTAAATATATGCTGCATTTAGAACAAAGAAGAATGGAGGAGAGCCTGTAACCCTCATAGAATCTGGAGACAAAAAGGGCAGAACCTGGATGTTCTGCTTTTTTAAGCAGCTTGCAACATAAAAATGCAACTTCCTATTTTTGTTGTATTCCCTGTTGTATCTCAGAAACTAACTTGACAATAGCATATAACAATTTTTTGTATTACAACTTTGAAATAGGAAACAGAGGATGAAGAAACTCACTTCCAAAATTCTCTGCTTTGATAAATTGAATGTTTAAATTGAACAACAACATTATACGGTGTGGATGTATTTCAGCTGTGGCAAATGGTAGTGGCTTTCCCAACCTGAGGGAAAGATGATTGCAGCCACGTACAGACAAAAAAAGTCCTGTTTCAGAGCACTCTTGACCTCAGGCTAGGATGACAATTCAATGACTAAGCAAAGAGCCAAGATTTCAAAGGAAGGTTTTTTTTTTTTCTTTAAATTTTCTTTAAATTAATCTTTTAATTTCTTTGAGTGGTATGGCCAAAGTTCTAGTGTAGATCCTGTTGAATATACATCGAGGGTTCTGTCAAGTTTCTGGTATAGAGTATGCCGAGCTTTCCAAAATACCAGAGGTTGGAATTGTAACTAAAAGTGCGACAAAGTTTTCTTGTCATGTACATTTGGAAACAAAATAATAAAGATTAGAGTGTAGAAACTGGAGGAAAAAGTATTGAATACATTTTTTAATAAGGTTGAAATGTAAAAGTGTGAATACTCAGACTCACTGTCAGGACATATGTTTTCAGACACGAGCAGCGTTTCAAAAAGAAGCTTCTGGAACACACCGATGCCAACAACATATCCTCCCTCTTCCTAACAGCAGCCAATCGCTGGCTGGAGGTCCGCATGGTAATGAGCTCAACTGCAGTTAAATCCAGCCTATATTTAACTTTTTTACCATCTCGGCTCTGTCTGGGGGATACGTTTGAGTTCAAACACACCATTAGAGTCTAAGCCTAAAGAAATCTTTATTTTTACAAATCTTGAAGTTCAAAAATTCACATTTTAGACTCTTATGATTTCAATACCACCAAGCAAGATCTGATTTTATTCTAATACAAACAACAATGTAATAAAACTAACAACACATACAGACACATCATCACAAAATATTACTCATGCACATTTAAAGCTGAAAATAAAAGGAAGGGCAATTGTATAATTCCACAAAAGTTCAAACTACGGAAACGTCATTAACTTGTTATTTTTTGTTATGCTATTATTTATTATCTGTGTTTAGGAGTACATTGGAGCATTTGTGGTCTTGATTGCTGCAGTGGCATCGATTTCCACAGCTCTCTATCATCGACTCAATGCAGGACTAGTGGGTCTAGGGCTCACCTACGCTCTGATGGTGAACACTGGGAGTGTTTGTGTGCATTCACCTGTTTTTGGACCTGGAAAGGATACCCATTTGGTTTCATATGTACTCAGGTCTCTAACTATCTGAACTGGATGGTGCGCAACCTTGCAGATCTGGAGGTGCAGCTTGGGTGTGTGCAAAGGGTCAGCAGTCTAATACAAACTCCACCTGAGAGCTCCGGCGGACCCCTCTGTGAGTCACACACTCACCAATAAAAGTAGATGTGTGCTTTGTATATAAATATACAGTACTGTGTTTTAGGCGGTTAAGAATAAATGCTGTCAAAAATGGAAGTTTTAATCATTTATTTTCTGAGAAATCCAAATAAAATACCGCCAAAACAGCAAACATTTTTCTATTTACACTTGAACATCATTTTTTGAAGAAACTAGGCTGCTTCTAAACATCTTGGAGAACTAACCACACCTCTTTCTCACATCCTTCGGTCTCTTGGCCATCAAGGCTCAAGATACTTCTTGAAGACTTCAGCTGTATGTCTGGGGTCATTGTTCTGCTGAAGAATACATTTAAGGCTGGTACTGCATGATGGATAAGTGCATGTTCTCGGCACTAGGAATCCATTTGCAGAAAAGTAGCCCCAAACATTCAAGGAACCTCCACCGTGTTTCACTTTTTCCTGCTGACAATCGTTATCGTACAGCCTTTAAAAAAAACTGCCATTTTAACCCATTTAGTGCAACTGCTGTCATTTTCTGCACACCCAGTTACTGTCTCCGGTAGGTGTACCACCTAGGTCCCGCTGGTTTCTGCCAGTTCTGACCTGGTGGTATTGCTGAACATGTTAAAAGGGCAATTTCCTTGCCCGACCACTCAAATCTGAAGGCTGTAATAAACAGAATATTTTGGAGTTGGATGTATTGTTTGTAATCGAAAGGACCGTTTCTCTATTTTCTCTCTTTCATATCATGACGAACGACCCCAGTCCACTTTGAAATTGTGTTCTGGGAGACACTTTGTTTATCCAGTAGAACTGCCTTGTCTTTTAAAGCTGTGCTCAATCTTGCAATGACAAAAACCTCTATAAAGTTTTGCCATTTCTCAGACAGATTTAATCCTCCTTCACAAATGTTTCTGTTTAAGCTCATGTCTGGGTTTCAACCAACATTTGATGATCATTCACACTTCCACATTCCATGTCATTTTCGATCAAGGGCTGAAAACGATGTGTGGCTTTTTGTCTCTAGCTCCGGCGGAGGTTCCTGCTGGTTGGCCAAAATATGGTGAGATCCAGATCCGAAATCTGAGCGTTCGTTACGACAGCAGCCTGAGACCTGTGCTAAAGCACATTAATGCTCACATCCGGCCTGGGCAGAAGGTGATAACTACACACACGCATTGTAATAGTTCTTCGATAATGATCTCAATGATGCCTGAAAGGCTGCAAGTTTAAAACCTTGTATTACATAAACGAATAAACAATAAAAAAGTAATCTCAGTAAACACTAAAACCCATTCTTCGAACAAAGTCCTGACAATGCCAAACTAATCTGTTGAGTAAATCACTTTTTCTGCAAAACCTCAAAACTTTTAGCATAACTTGTCACTACACATTCTCACTCAGTAAAACATAAATCAGAGTGTGATGCATTGGTGCTTCAGACACAATCACACACATTGGTCATCAATTACACACAGCCAATCACAAATTAGCATGTACAACATGATCAAATGACTATTTCAGAGTTAAATGGTTAAAAGGCAATTGTTTGATCTTGCCAGAAGAGGTTTTATGAATTTATTTAGAGCATTTCAGTATTTATTTACATGTTATTGAGAGAATAAGTAAAATTTGTTTCAGCGATTAAAAAAAAAACAAAAAAAACTGTATTCCGCTATAAACATTTTATTTTTCGGTTGTAAACATAGGTGCCATTGGGAATCTACTCCCTTCAGACACCAGCCTCAAGTGGCCAGTCAATGAATTGCAGTTTAAATCACTACACATTGTGCATCGGGAAGGAAAGTGGGAGTTTGTCACTTAGACGTGACACAGCTGGCAGGTTTTGATCAATTAAGACAAAGTAAAAAAAAATTAAAAATAAAATTGTAATTCAACATTTGTGTTAAGTGAAGAAGACTGCATACTGGAAGTAACTTTTCAAATAAATTGCTGTTAAAAATTATACATCATACTAGGAGATTATTTTGTGTAATTATAGTGACACCTAGCTGTGAAAAAGTTACATATTGTAGTTGTAACGATGCGTTGGACATTTAGGGGCCCTCTAATATGTTCATGCATTTTCTCTGATTTATGTTCTTTTTTCTTTTTGGTGGGCTTTTAGCCTTTATTGATTGGAAAGTACAGGAAGTGAATTGGTAGAGAGGGGGAAATGATTCGAGGTTGGAAATCAAACCTGGGGTCAAATATGAGTCACACTCATTGTCCTCTGCACCACATGAGCACAACATATGTTCCTTTTATTGTAAAATGCTTTATGTATTTAATTAAAACAGATGCTTTCCGTGACACTATTAATAGAAGAACGTCTTTCCTCCACATCCAGTCATTACTGTTGTCCCTACTTGACTTTTGGAGCTTACAGACAATGGTTCTTCATATATTTACTAATATTGTATAACGTAAAATAGTAACTTAATGTAATAAAGCATTTGTCTGTCAGGTGGGGATCTGTGGACGGACAGGCAGTGGAAAATCCTCCTTTTCTCTGGCGCTGTTCAGGATGGTCGACAACTTTGAGGGTAGGACCTGTATCATCACACTAAATGTCTTTATTGTTCTTCAAAATCTAATTTGAAAATCGAAAATTGGATTTTGTATTATTAATGCAACTAAAGCAATAATTAAAATTACGTTCACTGTGGTTATCTATTTCCCACTTGAAACCACAGTCTATGTAATGTAGTAGATACTACATTAATATTCAGTAATCATTAGAAAAGGGTTTCTCGATAGTGTAAATGTTGCAAGGATGAATTGAGTTTGGCTAAAGTATGTGACGTGAGGAACCTCAACTGCATCCCTCTCATTAAGAATTTCTCCCAGGATGCAGTATCCTGAAATATATTTGCTATATTTACACTGAATAAATGCTGCAATAACCACAGTGTTTTGGAATTGTGTGCATTGTTTGGAATCGAAATGACAGATTCTCTACTTTCTCTTTTCAATCTTACCTTCAAGGTCGGATCATCATAGATGGCCTCGATATCTCCAAGATTCCTCTCCAAACTCTGAGATCAAAGTTCTCCATCATCCTCCAGGATCCTGTTTTATTCAGCGGCACCATCCGGTAGGGCTCCACTCACTCCAACTAAAACCACACGCGGACACACTTTGTGTTACAACACCATGATAAGTTTATTTTAAATAGCGCACTTTCTAGCATTATTAGTAAAAAAGCTATGAACACTTTTAACATGATCTTCATTTTTTTATATAACAATTTGCATAATTCTGGTTTTAATTTGTTTATAGTTGGTATAATTTTTCTTTTTTTGTGTATTTTTACTATCCACTTGAATTCTTATTGAGTTCTTTATTTTTTCTGCTATTGGTGCATACTTATGACATTTACTAATGTATAGATACACTGTTTGAGTGTACATCCAAACCCAAGAATAATTGAAACATGCGAACAATAAAATATATACAAATAATAAAAGATACCAAAGAATGTTTTGGTTCTCTCACTCAGGTTCAATCTGGATCCAGAGCATAAGGCTGCAGATGAGATGCTCTGGGAGGCTCTGGAAATTGCTCAGCTGCTACCGGTGGTTAAAGCTTTGCCAGGAGGGCTGGGTGAGCAGCATAATGTATTACTAATTCATACATTAAAAGTTAAAACTTAAAAGCGAACCAACCAATCAGAAAGCAATCTTAGCACTTTTGCAACCAATCAGCTTTTGAGCTTATTATGTTCCCCTCTATCTCATATGTACAAACACTCACAGATGCACAAGTGACAGAGGGAGGAGAGAACTTCAGTCAAGGTCAGCGTCAGCTCTTCTGTCTTGCTCGAGCCTTTGTGAGGAAGAGCAGCATCCTCATTATGGACGAGGCCACGGCCTCCATTGACATGGCCACGGTGAGATCCTGTGTTTTTGATGTGGGCTGCTTTTGTACATCAGCCCATAAAGTTAATATTAACAATGTGCAGAAAATTATAAAATAAAAAGAACTTTAAACCTTCACAAAACAAGTCTTAGGATTTCAATCAAGTCATATACATTGTTACACGCAGAGAAACTGGATCTCTCTGACCACAAAGGGGAGTGGCAGCTCTTTGGAATGTGTGTAGAATTTTATGTTAACTAATATAATACTTATTCCACATTGTCCACCACAGGGCACTGTGAGATCAGGTGGTCAAAAAAGTAGGTCGTTGGGATGTGGAAAACTGGTCCGTTGAATTAGAAGCATGCGAAGGCTGTTGTCCATGAGAAGGAAAAAGAGCTTCTCATTATCTTGTTCTCTCTGGGGAGTTGTTTTGTCTTTAACAATGGCCTTGTCCAAGGCCATCTTGAAGAAATTAGGGAAAGCCGAATGAGAAAGAAAGTTCTTGTGAGGTTTTGTTCAATATCTGGCAATTCCACAGATATTTAATGTCAGTCACTGGTCTCCATTTTAACCAACATCTATTTCATGGCCGTCAGTGTCTCTCTGATGATATCCAGTTTGTGGTCAAAGAGTGCCAACAGCTTTGTTCTCCTTAAACTCAATTGCTGGCCAGCTTTGTGGGGATTTGAAGTGCACTGACCTCTTTTGATAATAGCTGATAAGAGTGCATCCCACATATAATGGCATAACCATCAGAGGCGTGATGTTTTTTTTACGGCTGGCCTGAAGGAATTTTGTCCCACTTTGCAAATCAAGTTTCTTGGCCAATTTGTGGCACCTTGAACCTTCACCTCCCCCATACTAAATCATTCAGATGGTCATTGGCAAACTTATGGTGGGCATGAAGACTTTCAGCCCTTAAATGAGTAGTCTGTTTTCGTTGGTGACTATGACCAGTTCTACTTTTCTTGTATTTTGGGGCTGGTTAGTGTTTTCAAGAGATTCACAAGGTGAAATCCTGTCTGTACACCTAGACCGAAGGATATATTGTGTTTCTTTACCATTAATATTATCCTAGTCACCTTTTCTCCACGTTACAACACTCTTATAGTCTATTGCTGCCTTGTGTAGGCCTTCAGTCTGGTCCTCGTCATTGCCTTGGTGAAGGTAGTGGAATGAATTTGATCGTGTTCACTGGGTTAATTTATTGAGGAAACAAGATGAGCTCCTTGACGATGGTTCACAGATCTTTATTTCCTCACATGTGCAAACTTTTATTTATTTTTCAAATCCAAATTTGTCCAACCAAATTGTCAGTGTTGAAATAAACCTACCGTTGCATTTAGATACTTAATAATTTTGCTTAAAGCAAATTTTACCATCATCATGAGGTTAAATACTCACTGTAATCTCCATCTGTTTGTGTGGGAAGGGGAATTTTGGTGTACGTCTGTTTTTTTTTTCTACAATAACATGTCTGTATCTTTGTTCCTGTAGGAGAGTATTCTTCAGAAGGTGGTGATGACTGCTTTTTCAGACAGAACTGTAGTCACCATTGCAGTAAGTACAGACCTAGGACTGCAACTGATGATTTTAATGAAATATGTAAATGTATTAATTATTAAATAAACTCTTTGTGAGTGCTCTTCAATTAAAAGTTGAGGTTGTGCTCATAAGTTTACATTTTTACCCTGGAAAAATTTTTGCTTTCTTGGCCAATTTCCAGCAAATATTAATGATGACATAAAAACTTTTTTCCAGTGATAGGTAGTGGTTGGATGAAGCCATTTACTGCCAAACAGTAAATGCCAAATAACTTTTTAAAATGATAATAAAAGAAACTTTCCAAATGACCTGGATCAAAAGTTTTTTTATTCCTCCATTTCACTTCAATGACGGCCGGAAGTCTCTTGAGGTAGTAGTCGATGAGGCACTTTATTTTCCATTTTGATAAAGCCGCCAATTGTTCTTGGTAAAAAGCCTCCAACTCTTGGCTGTCTTGCTTGAACTCCAAATTTGAGATCTCTCCAGAGTGGTTTGATGACACTGATATCAGGAGACTGAGATGGCCACTTCAGAAGAGAACCTTAACCTTCTTCAGTGTCATTTGGAAAGTTTCTGTTGTCTTAGTAAGTTTGTCTGAGTAAACTTATGAGCACAATTGGAAATATTATTCATAGCTCAGGATTTTACTTTTGCATAGAATCTGGCACATATGGTGCTAAAATTGTGTTCACCATAAATATTACCTTTTAACCTTGTTTTTAATAGACTTCTTGACTTTCCTGTCATACATACTCTGAAGAGTGTATTGTATATTTTTGTGGTTCATAGATCAGAAATTTTTCTGTTAAACTCCTCTTTTGTTTCCTTTGTCTCTCACAGCATCGTGTACATACCATCTTGAACTCAGATGTGGTGATCGTCATGAAACATGGAACAATATTAGAGTATGATGAACCCGATGTTCTCCTGGAGCAGAAAGACAGCATCTTCTCTGCTTTCGTGAGAGCAGACAAATAAATCTGACCGCTAACTCCTTGGAAAACCTCTAGATGAACCCATTTCATTAACTTTCAAGTATAATTCAATTTAGCTGCTCACCAAATAATGACATACACTGTGACGATTCAACAACTCTAAGGAACTGCAGCTTAAAGGGATATTGATAAAGATTAATTGCTGCTATCTGTAATAAGTAGTCAGTATTTTCAATTAATTAACTTTTTATCCCATGATCAGTTTTAAGAACTGTTTGTTTTATTTATATATTACACAATAAAATCATGAATTGCATGTGTACTCACAGAACGTGCGATGCTGCCTTTTTTAAAAAAAAAAAAGACTGATGAAGAAAAGCTCACAAGTAAAAATGTAACAAAGATATTTTTAAAGATTCTGATCAACGATAGCCATTGACTTCCATTTTTCCACAAATCGGAAAACAAAACTTAAAAATATTTATTATATATCTCTAATAATAAAGGCTTATATTTCAGTAAATTTAAGGTCGTTTAAAGTCAATTAAAAGAGAATCACTATTTCACTCTTTTAAAACAGTCCATTTTGTTTTCAGCAAACAGCATCACCAATAGACACGAATAAATTTGACCTGTATAACATCAATGTAGTTTTATGACTGATGATTGGCGGATAAAAATGGTGTATGTATATATATATATATATATATATATATATATATATATATATATATATATATATATATATATATATATATATATATATATATATATATATATATGTGTGTGTAGACAAAATAAAAAGTACTCCTTAGTGTATATTTGAAATACATTTTTTTTTACGATTTAAATAGTTATTTACATCAAAAGCATGAAGGGAGTAACTTTCTAAGGCAGAGAAAATTTTGAGGCAAATTGTTGGTGGAAGCTCACAGGATGATCAGACCGAGCAAGAAGAAGGGAGGCAGAAGACTCAGAGAGAACATACTATTTTCAGATGCTAAAGCTTTTTAAATTACTTTTTTTTTCAATTCATGCATTTCCAAATCCCAATTAAATGACCGAGTGCCCGACTCAACACGCAATAACTGGACCACAGTGCAGTACTTAGCACAGTACATTGATGATTTTGTGATAAAACACAAACCAGCGTTAGATCTTTGACCTAAAATCTTATTTAATTGAACATTTTAACTCTTAATGAATGATTCTTTTCTTTTAAGTGAAAAAGAGAGAGGAAAGCAACATTAGGACCAAGTATGATGTGAGGAATTTGTGCTTAGCATTTAACCCATCCAAGTGCACACACACAGCAGTGAACAAACACACCGAAAAAAACACACCTGGAGCAGTGGGCAGTCAAATCTGCGGCGCACGGGGACCTGTAGGGAAACACTCATCCCACCTTCGACTCCCAGTGGAGCTGGGGATTGAACCAACGACCTTGTGATCCAGTCAATCACCTTCCCAGGAATCAGCCATAGACGCCACGATAGCCACCAGCAGCGCAACGACCAGGTCGAGTTTTGGAGCGTTGCTGGATTCTCGTCCCCTGGAAGAGTGTGCCAGATGCTGGACCACCAATATTCCGACAAAAAGTTGATGCCAGGGCAAATGGATACAGTCAGTTCTGAGTTTAGAGCATGGTGAAAGTTAACTTTCGTACGTAGTGGCGTAACGTTTTTTGCCATCCGTTCTCCCCCTCCTCCGATACTTCACCACATCGCCTCACGCGCAAGGTGACGTTTCACATTTGCATTTGTTTTCTTCAGTTTATCATCATATGGAACGAGATTAATTTCGTATCTCAAGGTAACACTTTGTAAAAATGCATACAATTCAACTGACTTTTAAATACTTTATTAGGTTATAATTTGCAGAGCTTAAAATATTAAATTGCTTATAACTTAAAGTATTATTAAAATACATAAAACAAAAGCCAGAACTGTTGGGAGCCCTGAAAAACATCAACTAAAACCAAAATGAAGAAAACAAGCAAGAAATAAATTAAATAAAAGGAAAGGTCTGATCTTCTCATGAATAGCTCATCATAACACAACTCTGAACAGTGATGAAGGGAAAACTAAACATCTGTTGCTCTTTTCTCATTCTATTAATAATAATATTTGACTAAGTGTACATTCTTTCCATTTCACAAATAGTCTCTTCAGAAAGAGGGCAGCCATGATCAGACGCCTCTTGCCCCCCAATCCAACAGCAGACAACACCAATGTCTTTGTCATTTCAGAGAGGGAAACCGAGAAGACATGATGCCAGGCTCTGGAGCCAATATGGCCAGCTGTCCCCCCTACAGTGGTTAACATGGTCATACGCAAGACAATCCTGTCCCAGTTAAAAGAGTCGAGGTGGGTTTTCCGGAGAATGCCATTGCTATAGGATGAGTAAAGTGTCACCGAGAGGCTTGAGGGTGAGCAGGTAGCATCGACAGCTCTCTCAGTTCCTGAGTGCAAAAGCCTTGATCTCATTCACGCACGAATGCACAGAGACAAACACGCATGCACACAAAAGTTGTGAGCTCTCGTCCACAGCACACTCGCATACAAACAAACACACCCTTTTACCCTATAAAAAGAAATCTTTACACCATACACGAGGACCAATCCAACACCCTTGCAAATCTAAGAGGGGGAAAGTGCTGCATCGAAGGGGCTTCCGAGATGAGGGAAGATGCAAAACCAAGCAAAAATAAAACAATCACATTGAGGACAGTCAGGAAGAAGCGCATGGGGTCGTTGTTCTTGGTTGTAAGGTTCCAGACGCACGTCTCTTGGCTCACAGAGCCTGGCCGAGCGCTCACTTAATCATTTGTTTCCAGCTCTGGAAAGCTTTGGAGCGTCCGCAATGAGTCTACGGGAGCCAGGACCTTCCTCATCTCTCAGTCAGGTGGTTTTGTGGTTGTGGAGGCAGGGGTGCACATAGTGCCTCGGTTAGATCCTCCATGATGGACGTCTCCTTGGGGTCCATGAGGCAAAACTCCCGAATGAAAACTACGAAGTGTGTGTAGAGAGTGTTGAGGTGTCCGTGCAGGTCCATAGCCACGGTTTCTTTATAGTGCGACCAGTAGATGTGAGCGAGCACATGGAACAGATAGCGGCAGATCTTCTTCACCAGAGAGTCAAAGGTGTTTGGGAACTCCTTGCCTGTAGGGGACAGTTAAAAAGAAGATTTACATCAGGTGTGCTCCAGGTCCAGTAAACAACCATTTTTAACAGCCAATGTCTGGAAAATGTAAAAAAGAGAGAGATGGCAGAAATCTCTGGATTCGGATCATGCTCCATTATTGGATTTATACACAACCTGTTTTGCTCTATCATTGTGTAACATACTGATGGTGAGAATTTGTTTCGTTTCTGACCAAAACTCAAATGTATGATGAAGCCAATTCAACCATTTTTAGCTGCTCAGGGCAAGTATATTGCTTAAGGTCTTAACGGCCTTTACAAACCAATCCAAATTTTCAATCCTAATTTTCGTCCAACAGCACATGTGGCTTTGGGTCAGTCGGTTCCCTAAGTGATGGGGAGTGAACATCAGGCAGGACGTCAAATGCTAGGTTTTATCTGCTCCACATGTGTGTAATGCCCTCTTTAGAGTTGAATAGAAGAGTTCTGGAGTTAATAGCACAAAAGCACATTACTACAAAGAAAAGTGGTAATGGTCTTAACAAAAGGTCAATTTTATCACAGTGATGTCGATTCACTAGAGAGAGACTAACCGTATTTGGTGGGAAAGATGTCCTCATCAGTCACCAGCTTCTGGACTGAACTCATCACAAAATCCACATATTGTGGAGCAGTACACTTTGTCTTCTTCCCCTTCTCATCATACCAGAAGTACGTCCTAAGACAAACAGACAGTTTGTTAGGAACAGTAAAAAATAGCATCTGATCACAAAAAAAAAAAACCCAACACAATAACCTTCTAAAATGAACTGGAAACCTGTAAGTGCTTAACCCTTCTGTTTCAATTAGCCAGCCTAGCTACTTTGTACTGGGATCTTTTGTACAAAACTGTTTTGTTTTTTTTTTGTAAATAAATATATACTAGGGGTGCAACAGTACGCTAAAATCGTATTCGTTTCGGTACAGTGTCTTGGAGAGTTCGGTTCGGTTAATTCGGTTTGGTACAAAACAATAAGAAAAAAGCTGTCAATACACAATAGAATTCTTGCATAAAATAAATAAAAGTGACACATTTGGGTGATATTTTAAATAAATTTCACTCTTTATAAAGAAAACACATTTTTTTAAATAAAAAATTAAATACTGCAACTAGTTAGGACCTGAAAACTTTTAACACTAGCAACAGATTCAGCTTGTATATTAACAAAACTAACTTTTTAAGTTTTA
The DNA here is from genome assembly GCA_007224835.1 of Danionella cerebrum. Classification (NCBI taxonomy): domain Eukaryota; kingdom Metazoa; phylum Chordata; class Actinopteri; order Cypriniformes; family Danionidae; genus Danionella; species Danionella cerebrum. The sequence continues at coordinate 99,308 of SRMA01025991.1, forward strand.
GGCTAAAAAGATTAACCTATCCACATTTTCTCAAGAGAGCATAGATCTGGTTGCAGTCACAATACCTCCAGCAGTAGAAAATGTTAGATGTGTTGCCTGCCCGATCTCCGTGGAACAATGTCGCCTTACAACTTTAAATTTATCCACTCGTCTATCCCCGTTATGTATTCTAACAAAGAGAAGCCAAAGTGTTCCCAAACAGGAGACCGTAGTGAGGTGAGAGGGTCTTCAAGCTCTGGCTTCTCTTTCGCTGTTGCCATGATGCCATTTTCTTTCTCATGCTCTGCAGCCCTACTGTGCGTGACTCAATAGCGGAAACTCGGCTAGGAACATTGTTCTGCTGCGCTTAATATCGCGCTAATAATACATTTATATTATTTAATTAAAATACCGAATACCGAAATGGTACGCAAGTGTACCGAACCAAACAGGCCGTACCGAAACGGTTCAATACATACCGTGAACCGTTACACCCCTAATATATACATTTGCACGGTACAGACATTTAACAAGTTTTTGGCATTTTGAGAGGGTCAATTAACAGATTTTAATGAAGAACTCATATTTTCACTCACTGAGAAGAACACTGACTTACTGGGCAATAATGAGTTGATAAACCCAATCAAGAGCACCTTTCAAACATGGCATTCTTTTTAGTTCTCCTTTAAATTAAAGTGACAGGCCTGAATAAACTAAATCTAATACTCTAATACTCTCGAGTCTAATTAAATCTAATCGAATTATTTCTGTGTGGCCTGGTAACACCCTGTTAAATAAAAAGGACTTTCAAAATCAGGAACTAAATGATTTTTAATAAAATAGTATTGTTTAAATCAGTGAGATTTCGAAAGTAACAGGTGCGTGAGATCACCACTAGAGTCACAGTCAGAGCATGTGTGTGAGTGACACTCACGTGCTACAGGCGCTCATGGACGGACACGTGTCCCCAGTGCAAAATTCAGAGATTGTGCTGTACTGCAGGTTGATGAGGTTGAAGAACGTTGTGGCTGGGGAGGAAAACAAGCACACAAATGCATTTAATATTAGAGATTAAAGACTGATCAGACTCACTGTAATCTCTACATAATCACCCTGTTCTCCTCATATTAAGTGCTTCATATAACAGGACACCTACGCATTGATATCTCCCGAACATCCATCAATCTTAGCGCTTTGTTCATCCTTATAAAAGATATCTGAAGCCAAATATAAAGGATTTCCTTGTTTAAAAGCTCAAGTTTAGAAGCGACACTGAATCAGATTATGTCCAAAAATGTCCAACAGATGTCAGTATATGCTCGGAAATTACAATATGTTCCTTTTTTAAACAATCAAACAATTTCTTATGGTGCTCAGAACCATAGCTTGAAGCTTGGGTACACTGTCTAAAAAATTCAGAAATTTTATGTAAAAGTAAAAATCTAAAAACTAAAATAATAAACTGAGCCACTGGTTCCAAAACTGGGGTGCGCACAAAAGACTGTTGGAGGTGAACGGAAGGATAGGAGTTCAAGAGTTATACATTTTTCATATTGAAGCGAATATACCATCCTCTAGCTCAGTAAATATTAAGAAACACGGGTAAAATTCTAATAAATCACAATGGGGAAGTGTGGTTGACATATCTCAAGGGGTACGTGACTGGAAAAAGTTTGGGAACCACTGAATTAAGCATTTTAACAACAGACGTAAACATAAATCATCACGTAAATGCACAGTTTATTCATTTATGTATCTGAAATGAACCTTCAGGGTGAGCAACATTTGCATGTCGGACAGCTCTGAGTGATTACGTCAGATTCATTGTGTCTTTTTTCAGAATATCCTAAAGCATGAACTCATGTACAACCCCAGCTTTAATTCACCCTAAAAGGCAAGATCTAGTTTAAAAGATGTTTGTGGAATTTGAAAGTCTATTGAAGTTTGCTAAATGAAGCCATGCTTTATGGCTTTCACATGTGTTTTCTTTCAAGATAAGATCGAGGGAAACACAAACAATGGTTCAGGAATGTCAATGTTTTATCCCAGTTATGCAAGATCAAGCTGAAATCAGAGAACGCCTTTGATTTATTAAAGAAAACTCAAACACCCAGACACAACACCTGATTCAGGTTTTTTTTTTTACAAAACTACAACAATGATGATGGCCCTAAACTTAAGATTACTGTTGAGCATTTAATTCATAACACTTTAATAAGTGATATTCAAACACTTACCCTAAATAATATTTTGTAGGGCTGCAGCTAACAGTCATTTCCATATTCAATGAATCATCCAGATATTTAATGAGAATGAAACAGCATTATATACAGCAATTTTCTTGTAGGTTTGTCTCAAGTGCATCTACGTCGACACTATTTGGACAGGGTTTTCTAGACTCAAATATTAAAAAAAAAGACATTTTTTTCAATTGTAATCAAATTAGTTGTAAGGAAAAAAAAGTTCTGCCAAATTGTTACGGGACGTTGAATGGCGCCCTTCTTACTCCAGCAGAACTAGAGAAATCTTGGCATGTTAAAGAGCCTCTAGTTAGTCATATGAATTAATTTTAGTGAGATTATAGAGAGGTTTCAGTGGGCCATCCTGGACCTCACAGTCTACAGAGGACTTAATCTTTGAGGATATACATTGTGTTTTTTTTAAATGTACATATTTCGATGTAGTGTGTGTGTGTGTGTGTGCGTGTGTGTGTGTGCGTGTGTGTGCATGTGTCTGTTTTCTCACTGTTGCTGGCAAGCCATTCGTTGAGATCTATCTCTCTGGGCAGCACCACCAGCTCCTTCAGCTCAAAGTCTACGACTCGAACCTTTGTGTTTTCGCCCTCCAGGTAGAGCTTCTTCTCCTCCGCCGCCGGCTTCTTTCCATTAGGCTTCCCTTTGCCTTTCCTGAAACAAACAAAAAATATGAAAAACGTCAAAGATAGGAAAAATCCTTCATTTTAAAAAGGTCTTTCAGGTTCATCAATTCTTATGTGAGTTCACTAGAAACTTGTGAAGCCCACAGTGGAAGAAAAGCAGGTGCACAACCACTAGACTGGAGTTAGTCCATCAAAGCACTGCAGTTTCACCCTTATGAACTCCAAAAAACAGTAACAATCAAAATCCGTCTTTTTTTTACCCCTTTGGATTACCAGGATTCCAGAGCAAGAGAAAGCCAACGCTAGAAAGAACCACATGTTGCAAACCAATTTTCACCAATGTTCATTCTGGAAGCTAATAATGTAAATATTAATAAATAAATAAAAAAACAGTTGCAAAATCAATCAAATAATTAAATTGCTTTGCAAAAATTTTAGGATATTATTGAAACCTATTATATAGTCTTCCCCTACTTGACATTTTACTCAAATCAACATCAGTCAGTTTTCAAAAGTAATGCTGGTTAGACAAAAACAAAGACATTTTTATCATAAATAGGTAATATTCTATTGTCAGCAATAAGTGTTTCTTTACAGCATTGTCTAGTTGATGTTCAATGTAGGGGGAAAAATGGTGGGGAAGATGTCCCTTTTTACATTTAGTGGTAACAACCAGACAGAACGGGGGGAGGTGGCCATTTGTCTTCGCTTTTATCTGGAGTTGTGTTTCAATTGTTCCGGGGTTAAATCTTTACAAAATTGACTGATAAAATAAAATAACAAATCTCAAAATAGTTTGGTTAGCTTTATTTTCTATCGGTAGGAGTCGCTCTGTTTAATTTGTAAACTGATGTCACTCTTCCGGCTAACTGCTATTGATTTCCTTGCTTCTCTGCTCCCATTAATCCAAAACTCCACTTTCCCCAAACACTATATATACTTCATTTATACATCTTGGCTGCTTTAGACTTTGTCACAAAGGCTAAAATGTTTCGAATCATTGATTTCATGCATAACATAACTTATCATGATCATTTCACCAGAAAAAACCTCAATGGGCTGACTTGAGTAGAGAAAGAAAAGTGCTTTTATACCATAGCATCAGTGTGCAGATGCTCTGGTCTTTCAAAAACAGCTGCTTTGGTGTTTGACCAGTTTGCACAAAGTCCAGCCTTGTGAAAGCCAGAGAAACCAGCAGCAGTGGCCAATGCTACAACACACACATACTATTCCCATGACCTTAAAGACAGTAGAGCTTGTGTGCTTCTGCTGGACACTAAAGCAATCTGGAGCAATCGCTAACCATATGCACAGCTGCAATTTTTTAAGTTACCATATATTTAACCATTCACCTTTTCAAATCCAAATGCAGACATTTTTTATAAATACAGTTATTTTAATTTCTACATAAGCAAGCTTTTGTTGTGATGGAACTCTATAAGAAAAATCAGAAGCCTCTGAAACTATGTTATCCCTGCTCCCAAACAAGCCAATATCTTAGGTTTCAGATTCACCATAACAATGTTTCATCTTAGATCGGTTTGAATTGATGATTTTTTTGGAATATCGTGAGGACGTTTTCCAGCTGTCTGAAGAACATTTCATATACTTGATCACCCGTCGAAAAGCAATGGACCAGCTGTGTAGAGAAACCTGCTCCATCTCAATGCAGAGTCACTGTTCCTAGATTCATTTGTACTATTTTCAGATCTTTCAGAGTCTCTGATTCCTGGAAAACCAAGGACAAGCCTCTGGAAATGTTTCCGATTAATGGAGCGTTTCTTAAAAAAAAAAAAAAAAAACTCACATCAGGAGCTCAATCACTGTGAAACCTGCATGCACAAAACTTTTATGTTTAAACAAGAAAAAACAATATAGAAAACCACTTGAAGAATGAAAGGTGACTGAAATCTTTAGAGAATTTCTTATAATGTGGAGTAAGACCAGTCCCCATTGGTGCCATTTAAGGTTGCAGGAGTCGCTTCGTCTCCTCTGAGCACTGAGAACAGAGCTGCTGTAACAGAACTTCCTTCCTACAATTAACGTTGAACAATGAACTGGAGATTTCAGAAAGAGTAACTTTGTCGACATGCACAGCTTTTTTCACAATTATTTGGCACCATAGTATTAACTGTGAATGAATCCAGCTTTGAAATACTTCACAGTTTATAGTAAATGCATAAATCCACCGACATGTTCTCTGCTTTTACCTTTTTGTTTTATAAGAATTAAAAATATAGAAATAAATGAAGACAGAATAATGATAAAGATAAATTCAAGGCGTGACCTGAGAATATACGATCAATTCAGATTGATGAACAACATGAGCATGAGGCATTCATAGCCTAATATATTCAGGGTTTACATTTAGAACATTTTGAAGACTAATACAAATCAGCTATAAAATAAAATAATAAATGAAATAAAAAAAAACATTATTTTATATGAGAAAAGGTTTCAAAATCTGAATTTAATGGTAATAAATGAACTTTGGTTGAACAAAGGTTTCTGAGAGCTTCTTTGTGTTTTTCCTTTGTTGGAAGCTCAAGCTATGAACCTGCATGCCTGCTTCATTATGGGCGAGACATGCCGAAAAACATTCCGCTGAACCATGACGCATTTTCCTTCACTTGGAGTCGAGATGGAGATAAAATGCATTCCTCACTTAATTGATGCATTACAGAGTACTTCAAAAAATGGAATTTAACTCAAAGGTTTTTCATGTACAGAATGTGCATTCCTGCTCTTATTGCATCCCTAGCGATCCACTGAATTAGATTTGTCTGCAGTTATTTAAAAAATGACATTGTTTTTTATATAAACTCCAATCTCTAGCAGAATTTCAACTATTCAAACTAGTCAGAAACTATTTATTGTATGTGTGAAATGATAATCGTGTTCAGAAAAATGTCATTTTCCATCAAAACATCCAATTACCAGACACCGATTTTTAAATAATCCAAGTAAAGTGACTTTTGAATGAATGGTTCTTAGTTATTGTTAAAAACGAACTATTAAAAACATAAAAAGTAAACGTTCATTAATTTATGGAGAGATAATACTCCATAGAATCCTAATACACATAGTTTTACTATTCAAATGGTTTGTAGAACATTGGTTTGACTTTGAAACTGAAACCGTTCTCAAAGGATCACAAATGTTTGTGAAGACTATATGTGGGACTGGTGATTTCACGTTCAACAGAGCGGTATAAAAGTCAAATGATCACAATTACAACACTGAATTACAAAAGAAAAGTAAATAATATTATTATTATATTACGCTATCCAAGGTATAGACCAGAGGTAACAGAGCAATGTTTTAGAGAAGTGCTTCAGGTTGAAATATAACTACAGCTAGAAGAAAAAAAGTTACAGATTTAAAAATGTTAAATTGTAACAGAAAGAGTTAGTGGTGGTGTGGATTTTTAGAAAAATGGAATAGATTATTGTTTCTCAGCCATGTTTGGTTTTCAGAGCTGCAAAGCAGCAGACCATACTACAGGTATATTTTTCTTTACATTTATAAGATCAAGGAACTATTGTTCTTAAAGCAAATGACTTATAGGATATATTGATTTTAACAAAATTTAAAAAGACTATAACAGTTAGGTGTTTTTCTAATGTTTAGTATAGGCTTATAATGTTCCTCATTTTCTGCAAAATAAAAAGAATGCACACTTATCTGTCCGAATACTACTCAAACTATAAACACCGAAATAGCATGAGGTCTCATTTTTTAAAAATAATGTAGTTTTTAAAAAATTGCAATAGTAATAGCTTGAGAAGACACTTTAGATAAAGAAAAAAAAGAAAAATCGCTTTTTGAACAGAAACTGTAAAATTCGCAAAAGTTTTTTTAGATTTCTTTTGGACATCACAAACTGTAGGATCCCAGTCAAAACTTGCTAACCCATCAGTCAAACATCTCCAGGATCATTTCATCATTTTTGTTTGTTGAATAGCCTCATCATCTATGTATTTGTTAAGCAATATTATTGGGTGGAAAGAAGAAAATAATTGCAGACATGCATTTGTAACAGAACTATTAAAAACATTTACATTTTTGAGGTTTTGTTCTGAAAAATGTTCTTCCTCTAGACTCTTCTGGAGTTGAGATGCCTCACAACGTACAGTAGAGGGCAGGTGAGCAGTGAGCGCAGTGCCATTTTAAGGGCTAGGCAAGAAAATTCTAGTTTAAAAATATATATGTTTTTTTTCCTACGAGCATTATGAAATATAGAAATGTTCGGGATATAAATTATTCGAAATGAAGTCACTCCAAAAGCCAAGTGATCTATTGCCTACAAATAGACCCTGTACCAAGGTTGAATAAATACCCTCACACGCATTGTCATTTGCTTTGCATTTTGGTAACAAAATTTTACCAAAAGTATTTAAGAGTACAATTGTAAATAAAAAACAAACAATGAATATTCATGAGAAGCTCTAAAGTGAAAATGAGGAAACAAACATGCCATCTGACTCCAGACTAGAGTCACTAACAAGCCTCAAACCTGTCATTTAAAGTCCATTATAGAAACAACAAATCACTGCCTTCTCTGGAAGCCAGAGTCTGTGGGAACAAACCACAAGATGAACCAAGACTACTTTTAAGAGACTTGAAATAGATGTATATTAACTCACAGCTCTAGTACACAAGAGCACAGTATGGCACTAAAATTAAGCTACTCTCTTTAAATTACTTCCACTGCCACCAATATATAAAATCAGGCAACTAAATTGGATTTTCAGAACAATGGGCCGCCAACTAGCACTTTAAAGTGAATATGTCTCACCTGAGCAGCAAGTCCAGTCGTGAAAATTTCTTTGCTACTAAATTTGCCACATTTGACTTTCAGGGGTAATATGGTAAAGTGGAAGCTTTGGGATTGACCACAGTTCAGCCACAAAGAGGTAAGTGGCAGACACATAAAAAGATATTCACGGATAACAGATACAAAGTCAACTATAATCAACTACAACAAACTGCATGTGGTCCTTAGATTAGCTCGGTGTGTAGAGCTTCATGGAATGAGTTTCCATGGCAAAGCAGCTGCATCCAAGCCATACATCCCCAAGTGCAATGTAAAGCAGTTGTGTAATTCATTAGATTTTTTTAGACAGCAGAACCAGTGTAATACATCCATTTTAATAGACTGGTCCCATTTAAGTGGTAATTCACTATAAACATAATCCCACGACAATGAAAAGGATGAGACCTAGCTGATTTCCGCTAGTTTGTCGGCTAAAATAATAAAAAAAAACAATTTTTAAGTCTGCTAGTGTACCTAGTGTGAATGCAACTGAATTTAGGAAATCAATTGATAGGAATGATGAGACTGGAAAGTGATCATGGATTCAGTCACAATGCACATCACTAAAGATATGGTGCAAAAATGCTATGGAAAAGCTGCTCTACGAGTTTGTTCTTTAGAATTAAAGCTAGTGTACGCAAGTGAATTTGGCGAGGATCTTAAGTGTACAAGGCAATTTTTCAGGTGGTCCAGGCTACGTAGGAAGCTACATTCCCCAAGAAGACAGCTATGTTCTGTGAAAAACTGCAGCCAATAAAAGAGGCTACTTTTCAGTCTATTTCGACCCAAGAAATGTAATAAAAACTTGCGCTGTCCCATTTTTTATCATAATCCCAGTCTTGCGGCTCTATCTGGCAAAAGTGGCGTTGTTTTCAAATAATCGCCATAATTTTCAAATAATTCTCACCAGTATTTGGTTGCGGGACAAAGTTTTCCAGGGAGATCTCAGTGATTCTGTCTAAAGTCTGGCAGTGTGAAACCCTCTGTCGTGCAGTGTCAATACAGCACACAGTAACAGAGCGTGAAAGGATCTGTGACACGACGACTGCACTGAAAATCGTACAGTCTGAGCCCGGTTTCAATTACTTCAATTGATATCTGAGGAAGGGAAAAATATTTTAATCTTAATCGAGGAAAAGCTCCAGGAACGAGCAAGGACCTGAGTATCAAGGACATAACTTTAAACATTCTTCAGTGCATCGAGACTGGAACTTTAAAAACAGATGACAAATGCTTAAATTGGAGTTCAGTGTTTTTTTTTTTTCATCCGAGTTCACATTTATCATATGTGCAAACATAAGCATGTATTAAAATAAACATATTCCTCATAAAGCTACATATTGTACAAAAATAACAATAAAATAAGCTTTTTGAGAAATAAAACAAATAACCGCTTGAATTAGTGAGAAAATTAGAATTTAATAATGCTGATTACTCCATGTCCGTAAACAGTGTGTTTGTGTTAAAATTATGCTCCAAAATATTGTGTTTTGAATAAGTTACCTGATAAATGAGAAACTTTGCTGTATTGAAATCTGGAGTGGAGGAAGAACTGACAGCTGAAACCTGAACTCATGAGACACTCAGGATGAGAAACTAATATTGATAACTATCGATTGTTTCCTGTCTCCATGTACAGCGTGCAAAGGTTTGCAAACACACGCATAAACTTGCATGGAAACATACATTAAGAAACATACAGTAGGGGTGTAACGGTTCACGGGATTTTTTTTTTATTAAATAATATAAATTTATTATTAGCGCGATATTAAGCGCAGCGGAACAATGATCCTAGGCGAGTTTCCGCACGGACGCTATTGAGTGGTGCACAGTAGAGCTGCACGAGTAAAAAAAAAATTTGCAACAGCGAAAGAGAAGCCAGAGCTTGAAGACCCTCCCACCTCACTACGGTCTCCTCTTTGGGAACTTGTTGGCTTCTCTGTTAAAATACATAACGGGGATAGACGAGTGGATAAATTTAAAGTTGTATGCCGACATTGTTCCACTGAGATTGGGCAGGCAACACATCTAACATTTTCTACTGCTGGAGATATTGTCACTGCAACCAGATCTGTGCTCTCTTCAGAAAATGTGGATAGGTTAATCTTTTTAGCCAAAAACTTAAAACTTGAATAGTTAGTTTTGTTGATATATAAACTGAAGTTGTTGCTAGTGTTAAAAGTTTTCAGGTCCTAACTAGTTGCAGTATTTCATTTTTTATTTAAAAAATGTGTATTTCATTATAGAGTGCAATTTATTTAAAAGATCACCCAAATGTGTCACTTTTATTTATTTTACGCAAGAATTCTATTGTGTATTGGCAGCTTTTAAAAATAAAGATTTTGTAAGCTCTTATTGTTTTGTACCGAAAATTAACCGAACCGAGCTCTCCAAGACACTGTACCGAACCAAATACGATTTTAGCGTACCGTTACACCCCTACTATACAGGTATCATCAAGTCACGTGACGGACAGCCCAAGATACACGAGTCAAAGTTTAAGATAAAAACCTCCTGCATGTAGCCTAAAATTACACGGGAACAGCATTCGGTTCACTGAAACAGAAATAACCGTGCTGGCCTGGCCGAAATACAACCTAATAATAACTCCTCTATATCAGCCTCACGTGGAAGGAGAATATTCTTAAAGCCTGAAGCAACAAGACAGACCTAGATCCGACGCTCGTCACAAACATACGCGCATTGGAGAAAACAATAAATGTCGCGGGGTTTCCACTCATTTTAATAACTTTAATCGCATTGAACAGTGCTCAGAGGCAAGGTTTACCGTACATAAACATTTAGCTCGCTGGTGTTCGATCCGAAAATAACAATATCTGTGGGAATGGTCTGACATCGAATCAGTGCACGAGTCCTGTTACAGTAAAACGTCACCTCAGCACTTTTCCGACAGCCTGAAGAACCATTTTGCAGCTCAGTCCGTTTTTGGGAGACCTCTGAACGTGCCCGGTGTCTCCGGTGAAGCCGTGATCTCCGACCATGCTTCCAGGGAGATCATAGATGTGTCTGAGCTGAAGGTTTACAGGAGAACGGAGAAGAAAACACTCGCTGCGCTTCTTGAGTTTCTTGTGCGGCTGAACTTCTGACCAATCACAGACGCGGTGGGCGGGGCTACGGCGCAAAGCAAACCCACCACGTGAACAAAGTTTAGAGGAAGAGCTACAGTATATTCAAAATGTTTAAAAATTTAATTTTACGTCAAGAGGAAAATACACGTTTCTTCATCACAAAACAAACCGAAATGTACATATGCCACACAACCAGGAAAAAAAACACATACAATTATATAAATAAAACATAATAAATAATAATGTGTTTTGTGAGGAGTGTATATGCACTAGAGACCCATTAGAAAATCCTGAAAAAAACAAACAGAATATCACTTTATAAAGCTATTCTAAATTAGTACTTAATGGTATAGTATCTGGTTCAATCAGTTAGTATTGTTAAACATATTTAATAAAACAATTAGTACAATCTTAATGAATACAGGAACACACATAATTCATGCTAGTCAGAGGATTGTTTAGTACACATAGAAATCAAAAGTTTACATGGTAATGGTAAAGGAAGGCTATGTCATTTTCCAGCTCAACTGGTCACATCAAAGAAATGCTATTGTCTGTTTGATGCACTAAAACAAAGACGCATTCAGCCTTCAGACAAAGCCTCAAGCAGTGATGCTAGCAATCAATGAAGCACCACCTTTAATTCTGTACTACTCTAAATATAGCAATAGATAAAAGATAAATGTGCCTAAGTTGCCTACAAAAGAACACACGTGAGCACCAATTCTCTTGATACCTAGTTTCAAAAAAAACTTTCCTTAAAATACAACTCTGATTATTAATTTCTTGTCCCACAACCTGTTCATTTTAGGAATTAATCTGGAAAATAGAATAATTTAAACCCATGTTAATGAAAGTTAATAATAATAATAATAATAATAATAATAATAATAATAATAATAAGGTCAGCTCCTCTAGTTTACAACAGCCACAATTTTGCAAATAGTGCCAATAACGAAAGACAGTGTATGTAGATTATTGGAGTTAAGTTTATAACACACTTACCATGATTTTTTTTTTTGTTAAACATGCTATATTTGATACAATAAATATGCTAATATTTATGTATTTAGAGCTACAAAACAGTGTTTGACTTGATGAACATATGTCCCCAAAGCACATATGTTCACAAGTATACACCTTAACATTAATTTGTTCATTCAAACTTGAAACTTTGCTCATTCATATTTTGTTTCTAGAAATTACGTGCATTTTTAAATATTTAAAATAAAATATTTTGACAAAAAAATTTCAAGGACCACTGAGTTTGGTAAAAAAAACTGTACGCAATACCCTGGATTCTTTAAGAAGGTCAGGGCTGCCACCGGACAGATGGGTGCCATAAGCAGAAATATACTGGGGTGCCCCTCAAAAAGTGCCTTACCTAAATTCACAAAACTTCTCCAACAACCCCCAGTAAAACCAGTCTCATCCAAATAGGACTTATATCTTCTCGGATTTAAGGAGTAACATTCCACCTCCAACAAAACACTCGTGAAAGAGAAAAAAAGTTATTAAAAACCTAGAGACATGATCCCTTAATATGCCTTGAAGCATTACCTGATGGTTTTCTAAACTGATTGTTTCGTCACACTGTGGGTGCAGTGATTCTTTGTTGAGAATGTAATTTAGAGAGGAACATCAAGCTGGAATTTTCCTCAAACTTGTTCAGACCTGAAAAGGTGACGCTTTGGCCTCAGGACTAGTATTTTAGTCGTCTAACAACATGCCAAGACACACACACACATACTCTCATGCGCACACATCTGTGAGACTCGCAGGCTCTCAGGCTCCAAGCACAGGCTCTTTTTAGAAATTCTGAAAATATATACTGCATTATAGAACTAAACGTCCACACAAACACACTTGCTAGATGAAATGTCCACATTATATGAAATGGAAAACAAATTCTAGCAATAACATTATTTTATTTGTCATTTATTGTAAAATTGGGCATGTTGAGTAACATGATAAATTGCTACAGTGCAATGTCCAACTGCAAAAAGGGGCAGAGCCCGGATGATATTTACAGTAACAACACAGAGAAGCAACATGAGTGAAAGAAGCAGCAGTGTACCACTCAGTCTTCAGTTTGCCATTCACCGATAGAAGATGCAGGACCTTGTGTTAAGATTTGAATTCTAAAATAGAGAAAAGGTGGTGTTGCTTTGCAAATTTTTCTTCAACTTGTGTGTCAAAACGGCAAAAACCATGGCTGACTGTTGATTAAACCTTGCTTAACCATTCTCTGCGAATTGAGTGACAATACTTCAGCAACTCTTTTTGTATAAAGCAACAATGTTCATGATTATATTCTTAAAAAATTGACATTTATGGTCACTTACTTGGGTGACCAAACTCTTTTCAAATTCTTATTCAGGGGTTGGGTAATTTTGGCTTCTAGGATCTATTTATCACTTGTAAAAACTGTGAGGTTTAAATGGTTTTTGTTAAGATGGTTTTTGTCAATTTGTCTGCAAGAATTAACGAGCGGCGGAAGAGGAGAGAAAAAAAAAATCTTAAATCGTTACAGAATGAACCTTGAAAGGTCGGCCCGAAATAAATGCTGGAAAACAGTCAAGAACTAGTGGAAAAAGTTCTTTATGAACGAAGGCTCGAGCATAAGTTAGTGTGTGGGTGTGTTAGAAATAATGAGGGCCTGTTTTAGTAAGGCAGATTTTTACTAAGAGTCCTTCATAGGCTGCATTTGTTCAGGGGCCGTGCTGACTGACAGGGAGAGAGGTTGAACAGAAGAGTCTTTCATTGCTACTCCAGGTGAGAGAAAACCAACAAGTAGCTTACGAAAGCACTGACGCAAACCAGAAGATGCCGAGCGCCTGTAATGTTTTCTTAGCAGCTTTAGACCTTCAGGAATCTCAGATAGACACACCTGCATTAACCTCCGAGGACCAAAAATATATCAGTGGTATATTTAGTTACAAAAAAGCACCTTTATCTGCAAACTTTTAATGGAAAAAGAATACATTCTAACAAAGGTTTCAGTTTTTTTTGTTAAACCCAACTTTGGATTGACCAGAATTGTTCTCAAAATAAAGAAATTTATAGACCAGAAATGTGTGTGTGTGTGTGTATGTATAGAACACAACACTTTTTGTCTGAAAAATAAACCAGTAACCAGTACTTTATAAAATAAGTTCATTTTTAATAATGTTCAAATGTATTGGAAAACAATGCGGATTCTGACTCAAAATGTACTTTTTTGGTAAATAAGACACTGAGTAAACAAACAGTTATTATGAAAATACGCCCATGAAATGAAGTCAGAAAAGCTCAAAATAGCTCAGGGCTGAGACTACGGAGCCAGACCCAAAAAAACAACATCCCACGTCCTCTTCTCCAAACATGCCAGAAGAACAAGAAAATATCTAAAACGGTACAAAGAAAGCTAACTGAATGTGCGGTGGCGACATTGCAAATGAGTACCTGTTGAAGAGGATCCAGAGAAGACTGTGAGGGCTTTCAGGGTTTATCCCCAAATTAATGGTTGTTTCATCTTCTATTTTGGCCATGAAAGAATCATTGGTTTCCAATGGTTTCTCTATTTAATTTTTGTAAGCTTTAAAAAAAGCCCCAAATTGAACAGCTTGCAGCCGTATGTTTGAGAAAGGAAGAGCAAAGTATTTCGTCTGCGGTTTCTGGATGAGTCTCTCTGTCATCTGCTGTGTCTGATAAGGCTGTTTAGAAGAGGACTGAGCAAGGCAGATTAGCAGGCTCTTGCAAAACAGATCACTCATACAATATATTTCAATTTCACAAGTAATCACCTTAATTATTTTTTATTTTTCAAATGATTGAGAACAATGATTAAATACTTCTGAGCGAATTCCACAAGTCATTTTGTGAACTTTGAGTGATCAATTGGCGTTTCCTTAAAAAAAATGCAAATTAAGTATGCTCAAAATATAGCATCAAATATTTGCATATAATTGTAGTAGGAGAAGGCCTTTGTGTACAACATAACTTACTTGCATCTTAGAAAACATAGACAATATGCGCAATCATGTCGTTTTTCTTTTGGAGGTGAAGACTGCTCATTGGGAGCGCAGCCGGTCAAGACATTTCTGGGAGGTGATAATCCCAAACCACTTTGATGGCAGACTATGGCTAAGGAATTTTAGAATAACCAAAACAACATTTCCGATGTTGTGCAATGAAATCGGTTCATCCATTAACGCCACCCCATTGCACCCCATTTCTGACAGAAAAAAATCCATTGCATTGGTATTTATTCTGTAAATGCTTTTGCCTCATGGGTTACGTACATTTTTTTAATGAACATTAATCATTCGTTTCGATCCTTATGAAACCCAAAAAAGGATCTCACATAAGAATGACAAGCTTTTGAAATGTATTTTTATTTCAAAGAACACAATACATGATGGGGTTCCCTTGGCATGAATTTCTGCATTAGTGTGGTGGCAATCAGTCTGTAGCATGACTCTTTAATTGAAGCTCAAGTTGCTGTAATACTGGCCTTCATGTCATCTGCATGGCAGGGTTTGCCATCCTCTTGACAGGTACCCATAGACTCTTGATGGTGTTTAAGTCAGGAGACTCTCAATTTCTTCACAAAGTGCTCTAAAATTTCATGCCAGATGGCTTTGTGAACTGTGGACTTTGGAAAACTCAGTGGACTGACACCTGCAGATGACATTTAAGCCCCAAAAAGTATCTGCATGTGGAAACTTCGACCAATATGGATTTTGTGTCCATCCACTCTTCTAGACTCTATCAGTATTCTTAATGTTGTCAAAACAAAATCGTGATCTATGTGAAAAACCAACAAAGTGATCATAACACTAACCATAATATAAATGAAATATGAATCAAAAATGAAAGTAAATTCATTCTTTCTGTGAACTGAGAAAGAACAGTTTGTTTTAACTCGATTCGATTGTGTTAAGCTTGAACTTAGTCCTGGAAGTACAACAATAAAACTTTGTGTGTTACATAACATGTTGTGGGAGTATTTGGGGTCAAAATGAGTGTTTTGGGGCTTGTACTTTCACTATTTCCTGCTCGTTCATAGAAAGAACAGCAGGAATGTGGCGTATATTGTTTGGGCTCGAAGCAACCATTTCCCGAGACACTTATATTCACAGGAAACATGCTTTCTGCCTTTTAAGCTTCCTCGCGTTTTAAGAGAAAAAAATTTGCACTAGAAAGTGAATAGAAAAACTGCATGGAATTGAGCTCATTCATAACAATTCAACAGATTCATAATAACCGGTCCCAAACTGGCATGAAAATATGTTTACTAGAGGAAACCGATCAATAGATTCAATAGATTCAGGGAATGCTTAATTTCAAACAAGCTTTCCATAAACAACGACAAACTATTACAATCTAAACTGTCAACATGTGATTTTAAGTAGAGTTGTTCCGATTCCGATACCAGTATCGAAAATGCTGCAGATACCACAAAAAAAAAAAAAAAAAAAAAAAAAAAAAAAAAAAAA